>JAIWNF010000021.1:0-600000 GCA_025093555.1 Circinella umbellata | reverse complement strand
CGCCAAGCACCTGTCTCCAAAAACTCTTTTGCTGTCAAATAAAAGTAACCTTCTGAGAAAAAATTTATGACAAAAAGACATGGACAATACTAGAGGTTATATATTATGAAAATATTGTTGGTAGAGAAAGAAAAAAGGAAACAAGACTATAGTTGACATTGAAAGATAACAAAAGAAATAATTACAAGGACCTGTAAAAATAATAACTGTAAAAGGTTCTATGAAAGGTTTGCTAATAATTGATGATGCTGCTATGCTTCGGACATTAATGAACAACAAGCTTGCCAAATAAAACAACACATGATGGTTTGTATACTAGAAAATTAAAGATGCCTCATAATTAATATTATCGTTCATTTTGCTATTTTGTTATTTATCTTTACCAGGTACAACAGCAATCTTGGGCAGGGTCATTATTATGGGCAGGCTGTTGAACTACCACAGTTTGCGGTGGAGGACTATGTATTGTATATCCAGAAGTTAGAAGAAAGAGTTTATTTTAATTTATTTCCAGGTTAGATGTGAAAAATTCAAATAAATATAACTTACGCTGGTTGATAATACTGCTGTTGTTGTTGCTGTTGTTGAGGATAATAACCTTGTTGAGCTGGTGGAGGGGCATATGGTGCTTGGCCGCTTGGTGGTGGTGGATATGAATATGGTGGTGCTGACATTCTTTATTTAGTAAGAAAAAGAAATACAAATTTTGAGGAAAAAAAAAGAAGAAAAAAGTTTCGGATAATTGGTATTCGGCCACTCCTTCCTTTCAAAGCGGAGATAATCAAAAGTAATTCTAATGATCATTGACTAGAATATTGTAACTTTCTTGGCATAATACATTTATCCAAACGTACATTTCGGACCGACGAAACCCAATGAATATCTAGGCCCGCATTATTTTCCTTTTCCGTAACCCTGCTTTATTCTATTGACCTTTTTAATTTTCTCTCCGTACATAAATCTGAAAAAGGGTAGCAATAAATTGCTACGCTTCACATTACTTACATGTGGTCCCTCAATTAAATAATCTAACAATTTTTATTTGATAAAATTATTAGAAGCATATAAATATAACATATAACATATACATATTGTTATTGCTTTTATTCTATTAGTTAAAGCATCGATATTTATTGTCCAAGTAATCGCACACTATTAAATGCAATCGCAGCAATTGCCAACAGTATCACTAGCAAAAACCTGTGAGCCTGGCAATGCGTTCTACTTGAAAGGTCGCAATTTATCCATTGAATTTTCAGATAGAACATCAAAGGAAGCACATCATCATTAATGTTTGTTACATAGAGCACAGAAAAATATATTTTCTTTTCTTTATGAATCTTATTGTTTTGTAGTGTTACCTCAAGAGACTGACATCGCTTAATCAAATGGCGTATGCACTGGCTTCCTTCATACCCATTACAATACTGTCGTTGTGATGCACCAGCAACTACCAGAGAACATTATACCATCTGCTCACTTCTGCAACATCATTTACAAAAACTACTTGAAGCGTTTGGCCCTATCCCAAACTTGGTTGCACCTCAACAACCTATCGATCATATTCTAAATAGGTTACCGCGTTCCGAAGTTGGTCTTACCCTTGGTAAATAGCAATCCAATTGGCCCGCCTTACTTCATGTACTCCGGGAAATTGACAGGCTCAGTCATCCAGCTGACACATATAATTATGTTGAAGAACCACCCCCTGAAGAAGCCCTTCAGGCAGCCACTTCAATTACATCCTCTCTCAACATATAAACCTCTATCAGTAACCATTCCATCACCATTTACACTGCCTTCTTATTTAATAACTCAGTTAAACATCATCTCCTTACTCCCCGACTCCTCCGCCAAGCTTTTTTCCCATTAAGGGTTTTTTTAGTTATGGTATCAACGCTCTTAAAGTTCTTTTTTTATATATTCTTATTCCTTTGTACCGCAAAGAAGCCACTGTATATCTATAGAGTGACGAATGTCACTCAGTCTTTCATACTAAATAAACAAAAAATTTCAATTATTGTTTCATAGTTAATTGAGCTCTGTTCATTGCCTGCCTTATAGGCTACTATTGATGGAACATCACAGTGAATGAGTGTTCCCTATACAATAAAAATAAGTGGATCAAGTAAAGAGACGCAAATAATCATTAAAGATGTAGAGTAAAAATAGATTTAGTAACACGACTGTTTTTAAGAGTCTCACGCCACATTCATACCTTCCTTTTCTTTAATCGTTTCTTCTTTTATTCATCTCGAAATTCAATGTATCCTACACACACAGAATTTAAGAGCACTGATTAAATGCTTGTATACAATAGTCATTCTTATAAATGTATTTTCATATAATTGTTTACCAAAAATTTATCTCTATTCAGCAGTTGTATTGTCGAAAAAGTAAAAAAAATCTTCAACTTTACCAATAATACGAACATTTTCCTGCCGAATCCGAAATTAGCCTGTCTTGTAGAAATATCACATCGTTATCTTGTACGTACGTACACAGTATCATACCTATTAAAAAGTGGAATCGTAGTTTTGATTCTGATGCAGCGTACCTTTATTGTAGACTTTTCTTTTTCCTCGTCATCACTTTTCAAAATCAAAACAAATGTCTTACAGGCGAAAGTTATCATAGAAACAAGTTATTACTGTCAATCTTGTTTCTTCTTTCATTAATGGATTAAAAGTTATAACATATTCAACGGGAAAAAAAAAGCATAATCCACTCTGAGTTTAATACAATTGTCCATCACTGTTGTGACATATACACAAAAACACAGTACCACGATAATTTCATTTAAAGTTGATACGTAACGAGAAATGAAATTATATGCAACAACAATTAACCAGACTTCCACTCGCACTTTTACTATTGATATGTAATAGTAAAAATAATAGTAAAGCAGCTGAATCTGTTTACCGCACACCAGTACAGAGACTAATTTATAGTTCACTGTACTGTGTGTTCACAAAACCTGGGATAACTTACCATTAAACTGTTGATGTCTGGTAGATTTGAGACTAATAAGTATCTCCTGCTTGTGAAGAAAACATCATCCGGTGAGTTTTGTTCCAATACCTACCGTTTCTATAATTCATATATAGTTTTTGTCTTTAACTTGTGTACAGTTATTACATGCTTGCCTTATATCGGAATTTACCTTACTTCTGGGTCCTTCGTGATACTGGGCTGATAGTTAGCCGAAATAACAATAAAATAGTAAATTTCTTTTTAGCGCGTGGTACAAACAACAGGTTTTCTTTTTCAAAATTTAGACACCCTAAGTTTAGATTTCCACTAAATTCTCCAAATCTCATTTAATGTAAAGAAATAACTTTTAACCTAATATGGTAGACATTGACTCGCCACTCTTTTTAGTATCATTATTCCAAATGCGCCACTTTTCTTCTTGTGTTTATAGTGACACCAACTAGTTCAGAATTACGCATTACTTCAAATGCTATTGATTTACAGTTACTAAATTCCAGCTAAGATTGTAATTCATTTTTCTAATAAGTACTTGTATTTTAATGTTTTGTGAGCATTACTTTGCTCTAAAACTTTCCAAACGTTTGCTGTAAACATATAGAGAGAGGATAGAAAGCTAATAGAATATCGGTTCAAGGCGGCGTGTTACATTTTAGCCGTTCAGGCGCAATGTTCTAACTATTTGTAGAGCGCTGATCATTACCATTACTATAAAAAAGTTAAAAATATGACTAAAGATAAGCTTTATTGATGCAAAACTATAATATTGCACTATTTATAGTGATAGCTAACATCAGAAAGAAGTGATTTTCATCGTGGTATACATTCAATATGCGTATCAATATGCTTTCCTTAGTTACCTCACACCGTAGGAAAAAAATATACGCGAAATATATAAATATAAGAATAACATTCAGATAATATTCAAATATATAAAAAATATATGAATAATATTTATGTCTTGACATTATATTCAAAAAAAATATACAAGGAATATATGGATATATGGATAGTATTTAGATAGTATTCAACTATTTAAAAATATATGAATAATATTCATGTATTGATATCATATTGAGAAAATTTACAAGAAATATACAGTTATACGAATAATATATTTAATATTAGAATGTCAACGAGGTATATACTCTAAGTTATAGTCAATGGTAATATCTTTTAGCGAATGTGGAGTTTTTTGGGACCAGTAAATGTATTCACGAGTATCTTTGCCTTTTGTTCGACCTGCAAAACCAATTATGTTATCTTCTTCGATTACTACATAAATTTTACTGCTAGCATCTGTTTTATACGGCCATGGCCCATGGCCTTTAACTAATCTACATAACTCAACAAACGCAAGAAGTTTTTCACATTTCCCTTCATCTTCATCCACGACAAACCCATGCTTAAAAAAAAACTTCACTTGTCCAAAATACTGTCGCTGCTCAGGTTTCACAGATGATCTTTTTCTTGACTTATCTATGTCTACCCATATATGCAAACGGAGTAACGACTCTCTCTCTGTTCCACCATATGTAATTCCATCTTTGTACAAACGATTACCTGTCTCAATCATCTCATCAGGATCAAGATTGACACCTGAGTAAGTTTGTTTTCTCCAAGCCCAAAAATGGCGAAGCTGTTTTCGGCAGTCTAAAGCTTCCATAGTCTCTACTGCAAATGGTCCCCATATTTCTGAACTTTTCTTGTCATTGGAAACAATTATTACCTTTTTTGATTTTGTTTTCTTCCGTAATGGATGTTGATCCGTTTTGTCTTTGGAATTCTCGTTGATATCGTCATCATTACTATCATAATTGAGCTCATTTCTTTTTCGTTTTCTCACTGCAGCTAAATCCAGAAGCATATTGCCTGCATTTATTCCGGGATGTCGATGCGATCGTACGCGTGTTTTTATTGCACCGATACTTCGTTCCATATTAAAAGCTGCTAGATAGACTAATGGACCATCGCGTTCAATTGTTTTGCACAAGTGTGTAAGATAGTGTTCGTTTATCGTAAAAGCAGCAGCTGATAATTTTTTGCTGTTCACTTGCTTGCACAGCCAATTTGTCCACGACTTGACAGCGCTTCTTAAACATGTCATACCATTTTCGTCAATTTCTCTATATAAGAAGATAAGCGTTATACATATCATTACTTGAGCTACATACATTGCATATTCTTTTTTTTTGTAAAATAAGAATGTTGATAATGTACCTTGAAAAAGCATATTGATAAATTATTGATATATCGGTAAGTGCTTTCCGTGTTTCTACATCGACATAAAATTCAAGAACAGTCGTGGGAACAAAATACAGCATAAAATGAATCCAGTCCACAGCTCGGTAGAAACCGCTTTGAAATGATATGTCACCACAATCTCCAGAAAATGACGAAGGGGTTAAATGCCGCGATGATGCAATTCGTGACCCGATTTGCTTTTGTTCCACATTTGATAAATATAATGAACAGCCATCTTTACCATAAACACCCTTAATCATTTTCCACAGTTGTTCACCTATACCTTTCATAAGATGCATAATATCAATGGGAAAGAAGGTCGCGCCATGAAATGTACAAAGATTCGCAAATGGGGAAGCATCAATTTGTCCAATACTTTCATTCTTTCGTTTGAACGTTTCTATCCGTCGTATAACAGGCTTTTCCCGATTATCTTCTTTGTTGTTGTGGTGCTGCTCTTGACTACTTGTGCTGATGGTTACGTGTTGCTGTGGTTTTGATTTGGATACTGGCGGGAATGTCATCCGATTTTCTTGATACATACCTTTAATTGTACAGAATCTACATCCATAATAACTTTGGTGCCCCATGTGACCTGCTACCTTGGCTACACCTGGAATATCGCCACCCACAAACAATAGGTGTGCTTTGAGTGGGATCCTCTTTTCGTCGGTCTCAACAATCATACCATGTGTGCATAGTTCATCGAGTTCTCGAAGGACAGGATCAAGAAAACTGAAGATGTCCTTTGGTTTCTTTGGCCCAGGAGCAACGTAAATTTGGATCATGTTTGCATCTTCATACCGAACATCTTCTGGAAGGTTTAAAATCACGACATGGCAAATTGACATGGAATTCGTACCACGTTTAAATGCCTCAAAATCATCAACATACAATGCTAATGCAATATCCATCTCACCTTGAAATATGTTGTTACTGAGTAATTCCTTGTATACTGCACCATCGAAAACACTTTTCTTAACTTTATCAGTGGATGTCCACTGTGCACGATGCTTTAACAGTGTACGCATGGTATCGTCATTGACAAACAAAGCAAGCTGTTCTTTCAAAGAAAGTTGTGTCATTGTTTTATTTGGAGTGAGCGTATCAGCATCTTGGTAGCGTGGTTCATGACATACATCGCATTCTAAACCATTGTTACCATCTTTAAACATCATACAACCGTTTTTGCAAATATGATATTGTTTTGGCTTTACACCGTATGATTCTCGTAATGCTTGTCGTGATTTACTGTAGCTATACAATGGTGGTAACTGTTTGTTTATGTATTGATTGAATCGTGTTATCATTTTATCGAATAGTTCTTGCGTTCCACCATGGTGTATTGCAATTGCATACATGTCCAAACTAACTTTAATATGTTCATCGTCATGGATATATTTCTGACGCACGTCAATAACTGTTGCAGCAGAAGTAACATGAGTGCTGCCATTTATTGTAGTGGTGCAATTATTAGAGGGTATATCTATTGATCCGTGTGGTGACGTCGATATTGATGATATTTTTTCAATTAGGTTCGTTGAATCGTGCAAAGATATTGAAGATTCTTGTGGATATAATGTAGATTGCTCAGTTATTTTCGATATTCTTTCATATTGATTCCAATCAGAGATGTCAACATCGTCGTCTTGTTGATCAGATAGACCCGTTTCATCAATCTCAGGATTTTCCAACTAAAAAAGAAATGTTGGTCTACTTCTAATGGAACGTAGTTGTAGGCATTACTGTTAAAATTATTACCTGTTCAATCTTTTCGATGTCATTAGTATTTGTGGTTGCTGATTCTTCAGAGAAACTCACAGGGTCTGGTGCTATTGACAATACCAATATAATTAGTTTTGATACTAGATTTATAAACGCGTCCATTCCTTATTAACTGCCTCACTTAACTGATATTATTACTTATAGAAGATTCAGGAGTAGGCGATTCTTGAGAACCACACAATAAATTTAATTTACTTCTAATACATGTGGTTTCATGAGCATCTAACTCCAAACGCGTTCCTCGGATAAGCCATTTACAAGAAGAGCATTTTTGTAATAGGATTCTGTCTGGCATTTTAACAAACTAAGTGGAGGAAGCCAACTCAGATTAAAACCAACTCCTTTCTTTTTCACAACTATTTTTTTTCCCTTTAACTTTTATTACCATGACCCAAGATAATACGAGTCAGCTACTTACTTCTTTCATACAAGCAACTACTGAATCAACAAGAGAAATCAGAGAAGGCTTTGAAAGTGTAAGATCTTACTTAGAAGTTATGGATGAGAACAATACTCGATTTGAAGCCGATCTTACAAGCCAAGTCAATCACACGCTTTTGACCGTTGAACGTTTGAGTAAACAAGTTGAATTAATAATTAATCGACTCGACAACCAAGCTACAGTAACACGATTGGAATATCCACAAGCAGATATTGATGATAATCCTTTTTCAGGGGAAAAAATAGCGCGTAACGTTCAACCTCCAAAGCAAGAAGGAAAATCTTTACAATTCAATTGGGATTACTTTGAAGCTTTGGGTAAAAACGTTCTCGAAAAAAAGAAAAAACCATGGCACGCGCATTATTTCACAACATTCAAGAGAAATGTTAAACGTTTTTCTGAACAACTGGCTTACGATCTCAAACGAGAGCATCACTTGGATCCTTGTTCAACATTTTCCGATCTGGACAAATCGATTCAATACTTAGCTGAGAAAAAACTTGAAGAAATTGTTGGTGATCAATATCCGTTAAACGCCTGCTGTGAAAGTTGGGGAGCTCATTTAATTATGCGCAAGGCATTTTTTAAATGTAAAAATAAAAAATGTAAGTGAAAAAAACCTAATGTATACTAACATAATTGATCGTTATTTATGATGACTTTCATTCCTTTGATAACAGAAGTCTCGGATTATGGTGCAACTGACAACAAAACATTTGTGGGAGATGATGAAAACTCGACTGGTGTAGAAAGGTACGTGGATAAAAAAACACTAGATTAATAAATCGTGCACCAACATAATTCTATTTATATATTAAAACTGGTAGACAACACATGGACTCAGAAGTCAAGTATGTATTTTTTAATTACACTGACTTGAATCACTTTCATAGTTGTACTAATATAGCGACAATTGTTGTTATCTTATTTTTCTTTTTACTGTCTATCAGCGAAGACGATCAGAATGAGGATTTAATTGATGGTGAACAAAAGTTTGTATTTTTTTTATTCGATATGACAGTTCGGGCTTTAACGAATGTTGTACATTTTTTAATACCATGGGATTCTATAATATTTAGTGTATATGCCACAGAGAATGAACAAGCGAAACAAGAAAAAATAATGTATTTGGAAACTGAATTGTCTGAAAGCGAGAGCGATACCATTGAATATGATGATGAAAGGTACTAAAATAGTATCTCAGTGGCGAAAGGGTATTGATGCTTGCAAATTACTAACTTCTACCTTTAAAAACTTCTTTGATATCACGCGTGGTAATAAACTAATGGTCACAAATCTCCCCACAAGCACCAGAAAGAACGTTCAAGAAGCTGATAATTGTAAGCTATAATAAATTTATCTGTGAATTTATATCTATGTGATGCTTTGCAACTTGATATTAACAACCTGATTTAGCAAAAAGTAATAGTAGTAGAAAAAGACCAAAATTACATCATAATGATGCTAATGAATCTAGAAGCATGATGGCATCGTCGGTTAGTAAGGAGACAAACGAAAATTTCCAAGTAAAAAGAAAGGTTGGACGGCCACCAAAAAACAGTAGGAAAATGGAAACGATAGTAGGAGCGAATGATTCTAGCACTACAACAGCAACACAATCAAAATCAGTTAAACCAGTAACAAAAGCCAAGCGACGTATTACAAAGAAGATGCAGGAAAGCAACAACATTATAAATAGCTAAGATAGTCTATAGGACCATGTAAAGATACGAAGAATGATGTAAGGGTGGATTATGTAGTAGTAACCAGCATTGTATAGCTTTCACGTTTATAAATACAACAAAATAATAAACAATTAATAAAATGAGCAATTGGAAATTATCATAAAATATACAAAATGTTTATATTAATCGTATATCCGTATACAGATATTCAAAAATATTCAAAAATATTCAAATCTGATATACAAAAAATATTCAAAAATGTGCAAAATCATATACGTGAATATCTATATATTTTCTATATATTTCTTGTATATATTTTTCCTACGGTGTCAACCGAGATAAAAGATAGGGGTATTATTTTCTATTAAAATTGTGATAAACAGCGGAAGCAAGTAGTATCTGATATGTACAGGATTTTGCATTCATTTCTGGAAACAACCCTCAATTTTTTTGCTTATAAGAGTAAATTTTTTCACTTATAATGTGAGTTTTTTTCCCTTGTGATGTTCATCTTTTTCGCTTATGATAGATGACACTTGGTTAATCCCATAAAAGCAGGTGTAGCAAATACGAAAAAAAATTGATATTAGCCGCGAAAAACTCTCTTTATCATTTGTGTAAATCTCTAAGCTTCGCAAGTGAATCTCTTAGACCTCATAAGTAAGAAAATAATATGCGTATTATAAGCAAAAAAATTGAGGTTTGTGTCCAGAAATGAATGCAAAATTTTGTACTGAGCACAATTTGGCATCATCATTACACAGAGCCATAATTTATCTTCTTTATTCTAAACTTTATTCATATATGGAGAGGATATTACCAAATTTGACTTTTATTAATCGCATATAATAATTCTCAGATTATTCTCACACAAAATCAGAGAAACATGTCCCAACTTACAAAATGGTATTTTACTAATATAATGCCTCAGCAACGTTGCCGAGTTTGTGGGCCCAACATGACGTTTTGTTTATAATGTAATATATGCACTTATTTGAACGGTTTTGTACCACGTGCATGCTAAATCAAAATAATAAGGTTCCAAGATGCTGGATAATGGTTGCACAAAGAAACGTGTGCTAACTTATAAAAACAAAAAGAAGAAACGGGAATAGAGAAGGTGGGTAAGACAAGCTTTTTTGTTCTACACAAAAGTTAATTCGACATTATTATAAATTTTTGTTATTAGAATTTTATTGTCCCCCAAAAAAGTATTCTATTCATCAACAACCAGTCATGAATATTTTCTTCATTATTTTTCTCCAAGTAATAACAACTTTTAATAATATATGACCTTGGAAAAATTTTGTTTTTGTCCCATTATTATTTTCCATATCCAAATTTTGACACTTTTTTAAATTCCAAATTTATGCCGTTATAAAAAGAACAAAAAAAAAAGCTTTTTTTTTTCTGCACCTTGTGAAACCTGAAAAAAGAACTTCTGGGTGCCACATTTTCACAAGAACGAATCGGGGAATTTATGTAACAGTTTTTTTTTTTTCTGAAACACAGGTAGCATTTTTTACTTAAGCTGATGAGGCCCATTAACTGGGTGCTTGATTAAAATTGGTAGACTCTTTCGGACAAAGCCCGAAAAAATTGCTGTATATTCATATTATTTAGTAGAGAAATCTCACATAAGTGAAGTATAGATAAATACAAATAAAACTATAATCAAAAGCGAAGCTCTTCTATGCATCAAAAAAGATTTGGATATAGATAATAAACATACTCATATATATTCGTATGGTATTGGTTTTTTTCATAATGATTCGCGGCCGAATTATTTTTCACTTATGTGCGGTGTAATTTCAAGTATGCGCTGTTTATAGTACTAATATACAAGGAGTTCCGAAGTTGAAAATGATTAAGAGCAAACATGAAATTACAGCGAAGAAAAAACCAATATGGTTTCTATGTATAAGTGAGATTATTCTTAGGGAGCTAGCGAATTTTTATACCTCCAAGATTATATTATAAAACATGAAAATATTTACTTAAAAGACATGGACACTCTGAAAATAACAATAGTCTAGAATTTCACGTTAAGAAATCTCATGGAAAATCAGTGAGAATATAGAAATATCGCAATACGACTGATCTTTATGGTCTAACAAATTCCACGGATTATAGAAATATATTGTATATTTTAGAATGATAGAAGAGATGTCTATATCATTGTTGTAATTATTTAAAATAAACGTAACAACCAATCAAAATCTTATAGGGAAAAGGAAAAATACAGCTCTTTGGTTCTACCTAGCACCTCCGCCCGTGCATAGTCAGGATTACTTTGCAGGCATACATTGAATAGGTTGTTGATGTGTATAAATGCTGCACTACGTATAAAAACCTCATTGTTTGTTGTTGTTGATCTACGCCTTTCTTCCATTATTAACAAGGCGTTTTCATCCTATTTCTATGAAATCGATCAACATAAGTTATATGTTGAAGAATGTGAAACCAACGCTTTTGTTACGTATACATATTGAACCCTTCCAAACTCATTCAATTACTTTTTCAGATCTACTAAATCTCTTCTCCCCCTTGTTCTTATTTTTAATTTTTTCTCCACCCCCCTCCAATATACATCATTCAGTTATTTTCTATATTTTCTTTTTAACAATTGTCCCTTTTACCCCAACAGTACCCCTCCAAAAAAAATAGAAATAAAAAATACATACAACCCAAATCTAATAAGTCCTGGTAGTCGGAGCTGGACCCGAAAAACTGGTACCTTGATGGGTGCATTCTCTTTTTGTTGCCTGATGGGCAATGCGTTCTATGTTTGTAGTATGAAGTTTAGGTTAAATAGTTAAAAAACAGCCCTAATCCATTCAAATTTTCTTTTTTTCTTCTTTTTTATTTATTTATTCTTTTTTCTATTGTTTGTAAAAAAGAAAACTTTTCTTTTCTCTCTTCTTTCTTTCTTCTTTTTTATTTTTTTTCCAGCAACCCTCATTCCGAATTCAGTTTTTTATTTTTTATTTTCTTTTTGAAATCTCTTGATCGTCTTTGACACACACGGAAAATAACTTGCTTCTCTTGCATAATATCATTTGACTCTTTTTGCTGCTTCCTTATTCAAACAAAATAATTATTTAATCATCACTCAAACATCGGTCCAATCAACCCCCCTCTCTTTTTTTGAGAGAATATTCAAAAAAAAAATAGTAAAAAAGTATAAGAAATAAAAATGAATACCTCGGTACCACCGCCGTTAGGTCTCGGGAGGCCTAGTAGGCAAAGCATTCAGTATCGTTTAGGTAATTCACTTGTACCTTTTTTTTTATACATTTAACCGAAAAAAAAAAGAAATTGAACGATTGAAACCTATCAAATAATTTAGTTGTTGTTCAACAACCGACAAGAGCTCGATGTTGCGGATTTGGGGAAAAAGACAAACGACCTATTAATCCACCACCTATTCTTCAACTTCACATCACGAATTCAGACGGATCTTTGGCACCTGTCAGGTAAAAGATAGTAAATTAAATAAAATTGGGTTTTTTTATCAGTAACTGTATTAACATATATAATGTTTATGATAATTCAGCGAAACAGATAATGTTTCACATTTAATTGCTCAGTGTGATTTATTTTCTGCAGATAGAAAAGACAATCGTAACGTTGTTTATAATCCTGCTTCTATTAATCCCGCCTATCCAAATAGTAATGCTGCCGTTATGTCATTCCAGGATCCAAAACCTATTCGTAACTTTTTAGGTACTTTGGTTTCCAATGCTCATCAACTAATGGATCTACAAGATCGAATGGGAATCTTTTTTATTTTTCATGATGTTTCTGTTCGAACAGAAGGTAACTTTTGTCTCCGCTTTCGGTTCATTGATTTATCAGCTGGGTAAAGTTTCATTTTATTATTAGACAAAGAATTCTAGAAGGAAAAAAAAAAGTATTCTATTTGAGGTATATTTTAAGATTTTTTCTAATGAGTCTATATTACTTTGTTAGTGAACCCTTGACAATGAGCACTCAAGTGCTACATGAAGTTTTTTCAGATTCATTCTCGGTTTATTCTGCAAAGAACTTTCCTGGAATGACAGGTAATATGGAATAAGCTTTTTATAATTCAGCCACGCTATTGCCTGGTGGCCCTAGTTGTTGCCTAGTGACCCTAGTTACTATCTAATTACATATAAAGTGGTATTTAGTGCTTTTATTGACCAATTGTTTTTTTTTATTCGCAGGAACCACACCGTTATCACTTTGCTTTTCAAAACAAGGAATCAAAATATCTGTTCGTAAAGGTCCAGGAACGAAACGTACATCCGACAATATATATGAAGAATCATCAGGATCTTCATCGCCCATACCAAGTTCGACAACAACTGCTGCATCATATTCATCATTCTCTACAGCAGCACGGAATTCTGTATTTCATAAAATGCCGGTACAGCAACAACATCAACAGCATCAACAACAGGAGCAGCATGAAATGAATAAACATCAGCAAAGTGTTACAGCTTTAACAACGTTTGTAACTTTAGGAACGCAAAGGACGGGGGGGAAAGGAGGGATTTCCGAGGACAAAATCAGCAATAACCAAATGGAGGAGTTAGAGGAGACAGCGTTTACTATTGAATCCCGGAGACAGCAAGCAATGCAGAATAAAACTTCCTCTACCAATACCACTAATGCAATACCATCTGCTGTGGAGAATTCTTTCACATCTTCATCATGCAGTCCTCCTCTATCTTATCATGTTAATGCGACTCCAGTTCCTAATACAACCAATACAACACAATACACGAAAATTCATATATCATCAGTGCTGGCGTCTGATGATGATGACGATAATAGTGGTGATAATAGTGGTCCTGGATGGCCACAGCTTCAACAATATCCATGGCAATAATTAAGTTTCTGTTCAGTATATATAGAATATTCATGGAAACAGAAAAAAAAACTATAGGAATCAACTGTACGCCCTCACTCACGTTTCCTTCACTCCTTTGATCTCCTTTATATCCATCATAGTTCTTTCTATCTTCCTTTTTTTTTTCTCCTTAGATTTTTTTTTTATATTTTATTCGTCTCGGAAGTTTCTCTTTTTTATTTTCATGCTGTGGTATTTTATTATTTTTCTCATTATCTTCATATAATTTGCTGATAATTTCTTCTTTTTTTTTTGTATATATAATAGTTCACTGTTGTAGATACTAATTCATGCAAACATTCTATAACTAGAAAAAAGTATGCAAGCAAAACACACGCATATAACACAATATTCAACATTTCGATTTCTTCTTGTTCATTAAGCACACATTTTCACCCTATTCGAGCATATTAAACCCATTATCTGTCATTATTCATTGTAACTAACATCATTAGTTTCATTAGTATCACCATTGTTCTTCATATTATATAATCACTCATCACTCATCATTCATAATTCATTTTCAAAAAATAACATTACATTTTTATCATATTGAATTTTTTACATGTATAACTGTAGTAATCAAATGTTTTCTGTTTTTTTCAATCATCTCGTTCCACGCCTACTCACTCTCTTATAAATTTTTAGATAATATAAACTTGGGTAGAAAGATAGAGAAACTGAGGAAAATATTACCTCCTTAAAAGAAACTACGCTTTCTTTTGTCACTCAGCATATGCAACTGGAGATGAAAAATGGCACCAAAAAAATATATTGTCAAGCATTCATTAGTTGCTTATTTGCCCCGCCCCTGATCAGTAAAAGGGGTGCAGAAAAGAAAATATAGCCTTCTTAAAAACAGCACAGATATATAACCACATTATATATAATATGGTTCAATCTCTTTTTTTTTCCTCTCTTTCTCTTTTGCTTTTACTCTTTTTATATATTTATATGTGTGCGTGTATCTACACTTGTTTACATCTTGTTGAATAATACCTACCTCTTTTTATTCTCCTCTTTCTTATTCGAACAGTTATTTAATATAAATTTATACCCACCCACATAGTACAACTAATAACATTATAATAAAAACCGTACTTGATAAAAAGGGTATGGTGTTACACTAACGTTGCACGAAAAACGTGAACTGATCCTTTCATTTTTTTTCTTATTAGGGCCCGTAATAATAATATAATCAAATAATAATATAATATAATATACAACACCAAACCAAAACCAAAAACTTAATAACTATTTTTTTTCCTTTCTTTTCACTCTTTACCTAATACACTTACTTGTTGCTATACTACTCCCAACCTTACTCGAACCCGATCCCCCATTTTTTTTTATTAGCCCCTCCTTCTATATTACCCGTGTTTTTTTCTTATTTTTCTTGATAATTATATATCTTTCTTTTTTTTTCGTTGCTTCTTCTTTTTCTTCTTATTTAACAGTACCTTTCAATTTCTTCTTTATATTATATGTCAGTCGAACTAAACCACAATAATAATACTACTACTACTTCGCACCGAGAAGAGGAAAAGAAACAGCAATTCCACGGTAATGGGAACAGCAATATTGATACGAATGATAATAAAATGAAGTTATCACCCGAAGTTATTACAAGATTACATCAACTTCAAGATGCCAACCGACCAGTTTCTATTGACGAAATTCTTAAAGCAGCTAATCTTAGTCATCTTGGTGTTAATCAGCCACAACCCAAACCATCGAAATCAGCCGATAATCGATTGCTTTCAACACCATTAGAACAAGATGACATTGTTCCAACAAAGTCTGCTTCAATGACTTTAGCTGAAAGACGTCGCATTCCTGCTTCGACTGAAAAGTTACGTTTGTACGCTCAGATTGCTCAGTCATCGACATTAGTCTCTCCTTCTTCCTCTTCTCCAAAATCAATACAACAAGAAGAGAATAATAATAATAATGATAGTTTGCTTGAAAGATATGAAAGCGAAAATGATGAATTGCCACCAGAGGTAAACTTTCTTTTTTTTTAAGTTACCACTTTTTAATTGAGATATTCCCCGGGTCGCGCCCTTCCTCTCTTTTCGATCCCCCCGACCCCCAGAAACCCGTCTCCACACATAACCCCTTTCTCTTTCTTTTTTTCGTCTCCTATCGCTCCCGTATTTCATATATATATATATATTACGATTCAGATCAAAATGAAAAAATTACAATATTAACATTGATATTAATATAAATATTACTGTTAATAATAACTTTCAAATAGGATGCCGATCTTGATTTACTGGCACACCTTGAACGGCAACAAAATATACTTGTTGCCGATCCAAAATCCACATGCATCGATTCTAGCGGGTTATCATCTCAAATCAATACCATTCTAAATAGCAATAATAACGACGAACAGAAAGAAGATGAATTTTGGAAATGTATTAGCGAAGATTACAATACAGTAGTGCCTCGAATAGCCAGACTTTTGATTGGTCGTTTGCGCCTTTATGGGATTGCCACTCCTTGGCGTAGTATCGTCTGGCAAGCCATGGCTCAATCATCTGATACCCACTTGGCATCCATGTATGATAAACTTATTCAAGGTGATATGGGAATATCCTCCTATGAACGAGTAATCGATCGGGATGTTACCCGAATGATTGACCATCATTATCGTGAAGCAATGGCTCGCCTACTCAAAGCGTACAGTGTGTACGACGCTCATGTCGGATACTGTCAAGGACTTGCAATGCTTGCACGGCCCCTTCTTATGGTGGTAAAAGAATAAACTTTTCTACTTATTAGCTAATGTTTGTTTCTTTTTGATATGAAATATAAACTAAAAAAATTGTTACTTGCTATCTACTTTATCTTAATATTTTAGATGCCTGAACAACAAGCTTTTTGTACTTTTGTCAGGTAAATAGCCGATCTCGTTTCACTCTTATAATATAAAGAAACAGTTATGAAATCATTTCTCTCCTATTCTCTCCTGTGTTTGTCTCTACGACGAATTTTTTTTATCCCTTAAAAATTATCATGAAAGGCCTCCCTAAAATCACTATCTTTTATTTTATAGATTGATGGAAACTCACGAAATGCGTACCCTCTTTATGCTAAATATGGAAGGTCTGCATCTGCGGTTACATCAATTTCAGACATTATTATTACAGCAATGCCCTCTATTGTTCCAACATTTATCAGAACATAGTATCCATGCGCCTATGTATGCATCTCAATGGTTCTTGACATTATTTGCCTCGTCGTTACCAACTGCTGTTATCTTACGTATGTATGATCTCGTTTTTTCTCAGGGCGCCATTCCGACTATGATGCGTGTGGCGATAGCTGTAATGCAAAAGCATCAGGAGCGACTTCTGAATATAGGTCAATTTGAACAACTCATGATGTATTTGACCAGTGGTACATTATTTGATGATGCCAACGAATTGGTGATGACTGTATTGGATACATTGACAAGTACTATCACTATAACAAAACTAGACAGTATTGCTGAAACCTATCAAAAAGAAAATGAACAAGCCAAAGATCGTGCTCAACAGTTATTGAACGTTCGACTTAACAATAAAACAAATCGACGAAATAAACGTGAATCGTGGTTTTCCTGGGGTAGCAGTAGTTCATTACTTAACAACAGCAATGAAGCTACTGCAACATCCAAGGGAATGACTGTCTCACCGCCAACATCACCACTTTCACCCGCTCCCAGTAACAAATCATCATTGGATAATTATCGTAATGTTTCTACATTACATCAACAAATCGAAGATTTAGTTACTGCTTTATCTCAATTACAAAAAGAACACTCTCAATTGAATGAAAACGTTACTTCTATGAAAATGCATCAAATTGATTATGAAACTGAACGTAACAAGTTGACAAAACGCAATACGACTTTGGAAAAAAGGTTGAAAAAATACAAGGCTAAGCTAGCCAATGCAACTGGTGCACCACCATCAACCAATAGTTTACCGCCTTCAGCAGCGGCGACACCCAATAATCGAATTGAAAAACTCGAAAAGGATAATGAATTCAAATCCTTTGTTGACTCATTACGTATGAGTGGTGATTTCGGTTCTTTGATCGCGGGAGCTCTTGCCACCGATGGTAGCAGCGATAGTGACAATAATATAAAGACTACCACCAACAGAAAAACCAGGGAAGTCAACAAAAAAAATTCATCGACTACATCCACCCGGTCTTCCCTCACAGCCAGTACTTCATCTTATCGTCATAGCAACAGCAGTAGTCAACATGATGATAGTGAAAATGATACAGTTGCCACCGCTATTGAAGATTTATCCCCCACTAACCACAAGGACAATAGCAAAGAACGAGGTGAAGCATTACATCATGTCACGTCTGAGCTTGTTGCTATCAAATTGGCAAATTTCGAAATGGGACAAAAATACGAACAAATGTGTCATAAATATCAGCAATTGGATAAACAATGGAATGCATCACAACATGAACAAACAGAATTAAAACAACAAGTGAATGCTTTACAAACGACTATCGAGGCCTTGCAGCTTGAGAAGGAGCAAATTCTGCAGGAGCACGAGGATATATCCAGGGAGAATGAGGAGTTGATGGAAAAGAACATGGCTGCTAAGCGGACCTCTGCGGAGCTTCAGTTTGAAAAGATGAGCATGAGTAAAGAAATGGAGAAATTGGAAAAACAAGTTCAAACGTTGGAAAAAGAAAAACAAGAATACTTTATGCCTAGAGGAACATTTTCCGAAGAAGTTTTTGCTGCTCATCGAATCCTTTTTGAAACAACTAAAAAAGAACAAGAACATCATAATCAAGGACTATCACGTCGCCATACTTTACAAATACAAACAACAAAAAATAATGAAGAAGGATTTCAGTCCAAGTATGTCGAAAGTGACTTACGTTGTCGAGAACTGGAAAAATTATTAGCAGAAGCCAAAGTTAAATTAGCGGAATATGAAGCTTCAACTATGCCATTATCACCGCGGGCATCACTTCAACGCTCCTCGATTCATATGAAACGCACTTCCACCGCATCTCTCTCCATGTTAGCAAGTCGAGTTACGTCACCTACTTCAATCACTGACCCGAGTCGACGGGATTCCGCTGAAAGTTATGCATCATCTGTCACTTCAGCAACATCGTTAGGTAGTGCGCCTAATAATAATAGTAGTAACACCAACAGTCATAACAAACGATCAAGTATGTATGCTCATTTGTGGAATTCTGGGGGATCTGCAACAACCTCAGTGGCAACTGTTGCTGCAAACAATATAAGAAACTCTGTCGTCGTCAAGCAGCAGATTTAGATAGCTTTCTACTTTTATTTATCATTCTTTTTTTTGTCATAAGCTTGTTTCATTGTGCGAGTTATCTCTATTTTTTTCTTTTTTCCCAATATCTATTAATTTATTCCTTTTTCTTTCTCATCCTTTATCATCCAAGTTGAAAACAGAAATATCTTCCACCTCTATCACCTCCCTTTCTCACTCTCTACCCTTCTTATAATCGTCACTTCATTTTCCTTTTATCCTATACTTCTTACTATTTACCACTCTACTTCTGTCAACCTCCTCTTTTCTTTTTTCTATTCTCTTCATAAAAATCTATAAATATTATAAATATAAATAATAAAATTTTACGTTCTGTTTTTTCACCACTTTAAAAATATATTTTTCTCCTTATTATCATTGCTAGATCGTATATGAAATAATAACTCCACACAAATCACATGCAATAATAAAAAATCCGGGGTTAGTGTGACCTTAAGTATATAATTAGGAATATGATGTGTGCATTTGTTCTCGCATGCTATATACTTATATAATTACAGTACAGCTGAAACCTACTCATACGAGTTATTATACCACAACACCCAAATCATTACATATGATGGTGAATAAGAATCGGTTCCTGAAAGTTTACCTTTCACATGGGTGTTTCACAGGCATATTTGATGTTACACATCCATTTACATTGGAAATCTCTATATAAGTCAGTCGCGTATGTGTGGAGAAACAGTTTTCTTTTTTTTTTGATATTATCTTCTTTCTTCTCTACCTCTTTTTCTTAAAAAAACAACAACAGTAATACATAATGGTCCTTCTCGAATCCAACAATCGTCATGCCACTACCTCCCGTAAGTCTCTTGCCCAATTTAAGGAATTGGCTGGTTCTCCTTTGAGTGATTGGGAATTCTCTCAAGAAAAGGAAGGTGTCAAGCTTTATACCAAGAGTGACGGCAGTTCTATCACTATTGTTCGCGGTGATATTACTCTCAAGACTGGTGACAAGTATACTCCACGTGAGGTTGCAACAGTTGCTACTCAAAGTGGCTGTCGTAAGATCTGTACGTATATATTTTTCTCTTTGATTTGAAATCCTTACATCATAGAACCCTGTATACTAACAACGATACACACGTCAATCAAACTATTACTACTATATAGGGGATGAAAAATTCGATACTTCAGAAGTCAAGGAGATGTTTACTCCCCTTGAATCTTTATTCTGGGTAAAGCTTAAGGCACCCTGGCCCGTTAGGTAAATAAACAATTTATACAAAAGCAAACTATTTGTTATGAATAAATTAACGAAGAGATGAACATAAAAGAAGCAGAAACATTCTCACATAGTGAGGCTCTTACTAAAAACAATACATCATTTCTGTTAGTCCTCGTGATTTTACTGGTATTGCTTTGCGTGACTTTGATGAAGATGAATGTTACGTTTCGATGTCCTCTGTTGAAGATCCTGCTGCTCCTCCAGTTTCTGGTTGTGTTCGTGGTAACCTCATCATCTCGGTAAATATATACTATAAATTTTCAAATGTTTTTTTTTTCTCTTTTCTTACTATTATAAACAAGCTAGTGGGTGCGAAATCACAATGAGATTTTAGTATATTAGCGTGTTAAGATGCTAATTTTTTTTTTTAAAAAAAATAACGTAGGGCTGGAAAGTTTACAAGGCCGAAGGCGGCATTGGTATCACTTATATCACTAAAGGTAAAATAAATATTAATTTTTTTAAATTATTATTCCCCCTTATTGTCACATATGTCATACACACATTTATGTAAATACGTACAGAAAGCATATGAAAATAGTGAAAGAAAGAAAAAAAAACCAAAAGTTGAGAATATTTTATTAATTAAGCGCATGAATATTTGTAAATCTATTTAATATTAGTGGATATGGCTGGTTCTATCCCATCTTCATTCTTGAAGAGCATTCATTTACAAGTTCCTTTGTGTGCTGGCAAGGTTGCTAACTACGTCTCAACCTATGGTTTCCCACCAGCTACTTTAGCTGCTGATAATGTCAACTATAAAAGAGAATCATTTGATCATGCTAAGCGTGAGTTTGTTTCTGAAGTTGAAGGTCAAGGTGACAATGCTCAAGTCAAGTGGCTCATTTCTGGCCAAATGTTCCCTAACGGTGTTAAGGTGACTACTGACGGTACTGCTTCCCATGAAATCGTTGATGCCGAAGCTGCTGGTAAGAAATACGTCATTGTAAAGGGTATTCAAGGTGCTGTCACTGTTAAGATTAACAAGGCTTAAATAATTTTCCGTTTTTTTCTCTCTTTCTTTTACCCGCCTGCGTCTTTTTCAAACGAACACGCATACTCCCTTCTCATTATTTCTCTTGTATTTCAAATCATTCGCAACACATTCCCATTATTATTTGATGATGTATATTTTTCTTCTTTTTTTTTTCTCTTGTGAACTTATCACATAAAATAAAAACAAACAATTTTCAGAATCTCGACGTTACTGCCGAAACCTAAACAAACATGATTATGATATAGTGATGACTTGGTACTGACTAATACCTCATATGAATTATTTTTGTCAATAAAGATGTGATAATGATGATAGTGATATTTGTTATTTTTATGTGAGTATATTCATGTAAACTAAATAATCAGTTAATTTTAAAAGCATAAAAGCCAAGACGATTGCCATCCTAAAAAAAAAAATATATAAATCAAGTAAAAACTGATCTACTGTATATTATTTGGTTACACACATAAATTTTTGTACTACTTGAAAGTAACAATAATCAAATAATGACAGGAACAATTGAAAAGTAGTTGTAATTCGCACGCTCACGGTGCTCGTGTGGCTTTAAATTGTGTACATGAATTTACTTTAGAAATTCAGCAGCCACCAGAATGTAAAAAGACAAGAAGTAAACACTCTTCAACAAGAAATTACCTTAACCTTATCACTTTTGATGACTGTGGAACTGAAGGTAATATAAATTATTCTTTCTCGCATTTTATTACCTGATTGCTTCTCTTAATTATTAACAAATTCAGGTTTAAATAAAATTGAAGAGAGAGTGTTTTATAATCGATATGAAAACACAGGATAGACCAAGCATAAAATATCTTTGGCCAATAACGGAAGTAATTATATTGGTATAATAGGATATTATAAAAAAACATGTGGAGAAAAGGAAAGAGGAAGGTGATGTAAAGAAATATATAGCGAAAAACTGGTTCTTTGTTTATTGCTAGTGCACGTAACTTTTATGTAATATCTTTAATTGAACACAATGAAAATAAATCTCATTCGGTTTGAAATAAAAACATTTTTACCTGAGAAGAGAGGTGTGTTCACGTGGACTTACAACGACAGTATTCAGATCACTCATCTACCTGGGCTTCAGTACATGTTTCTGCTTTTGAAACAATCCAGAATCAATTACCATTATGTGTTGGACGCACAGTTGATTATGCAAGCAAGCATGACTATCCACTTTATATCATTAAATTTAATCGCAGATATTAAGTCATTTCTGATTCGTTTGATTCAGAGAAGATTTGAAATAGCACCGATTAATGGAAATAATTATGCGGAGCTAATGTTTTCGCTGTCACGTCAAAATGTATCCAAAAGGAACCACGGTCAAGGCGCCGACCTTGAAAGAAACAAAAGAATAGATCAAATGTTTAATCAAAAAATCATTATGAGAATACAATTCATTTTTTTTTTGCTACTCAGTTATTATATCTTTTAAAAGATAATAAGAATCATAAGGTGATTTGATTTTTTTCTCTTGTAGCATCATAAAAGCCCCAAACTAGTGTTGGTCGTAAAATAGTTTGGTAATTTGGAATAATGATAGTTAAATGAGTTGATCATGCTGTTGAGATGGTATATGTGTAACAAATTTTTTGTTGATTTACTTTTTTTTCTTTTTTAATAGTATATTTAGTTGATTTACTTATGCAATAAAATAATTATGATTAACTACTGTTTTTAGATATGTTATTTCAGAAGTTCAAGAATAGAAAAAAATACGACGGTGGCAGTCGCCGAAAAATAAAAATGGCGGTTCCAAAGAGAGAAAGGTCATGAGAACTGTTCTAAAACCACTTATTATTGCAAAACATGTGTTTTGCTTTGTAGTGTATAAAATTATTCTCCGGGTAAAGAAGGGGTTGTATTTACTTTGATCTGTATACCCTGCCAGCGTTTTTTTTTTAATTGGCAGAATCATTTAATTTTTCTGGTGATTGTTAACGAATAAATCAATTTTGATTAATACTATTATTACCATTATTATTGATTTGAAATGTTTTTTTTCCTGTTTTCTTGGCGTGTTTAATTGGTGTGTAGTACAGTGCTTTTTGTTCAAGAAAAAAAGTGGCGAATGACATGTTTATGGTGTGGGATCAAAAAAGTAAAATTGCGCGGGCCGGGTCGGGCCGACAATAAAACAAATATAGTTATTACACATAGCCCCATATAAACAGTTTCTCATAGATTGATTTGAAAAGAACCTTCTGTGACAAATCAAAAATGGCACATGGTACGTGCATAATTGGTTTTTCCGATAAAACAGATAATGTTTTTTAATAGATCACATCAGCGTGAGTAGTCTTTAGAAAGGAAATTATTTATAAACAATGTATACGTTCTTTTTTGAAAAAAAATATTTGACTATGTACATGAGAATAGAAAAGAAGAATGAGGATGGAATAAAGAAGATAAACAGCATATAGACACACAAAGAAGAATGGCTGAAAAAAAAGGGCCAAGAGAATTGAAACTAAATGGGGAATAAAAACAAGACGAAGAAAAATAAAACCATAAAACGATTACAAGATGTCATAAATGCAAAGAGAGGAAAGCAAGAAAAAGGGGGATTGTTGCAGACGAGTGAAGAAAGAGATTAATGTAGTGAAAATATGAGATGAAAACAAATGCATGTTGTGTATATAAGAAAAAAAGGAGAGAATAGGTTTTAAAGCAAAGAGATATAAAGTGAGTGAGAAGAAATTCTTAGTTCATGGAAGGAGAAAACGATCCTGATGGGTCATGTATATCATCATCTTCATCATCTACAAGTGAATTAGTAGAAACAATGTTTTGTAAGACCCAGCCCACTTTCCAAGGTCTGCCACAAGTCCAATATTTTGGTGTGCATACGAAGTTTTCAATATCCTCGTCTGGATCAACCTTGCCATCAGGACGAGAGCGAATCATTTGTTCGATGTGTTGCATAGCTTTACGTTTTTCTTCTTTACAGAATACCCATCGACAATGACGGCACACACAACCACCGCTCTTATTATACCTATTATAACAAGAAAAACAATGATTAATGATCAATGATTAATAATTTTTGAAACAGGGTAGCTGTTATTATCATTTATTTTTTTGTAACTGCCATCGATATTTACCTTAAACCACATTTGTTACAAAGATAAACAAAATTTTTCCCCTTGTCATTGTAAATCGAACTGGTTGAAAAAGGCCAATTGAATGCTTTGCGCATACATCCATCAGAAGACTCCTGACATGCCTGACAAGGGCCTTTGACGCGTGATGGTCGACCTGACGAAGTGTGATGTTGCTGATGTTGTGCAGACGATGATTTCGTTGAAGTAGCAGGAGACGTTTCATGTTTTGACCGTTTGCGTGGCTTTTGTTGAACAGGTTTAGCGTCCGGAATTTCTTGTTCCTGTTTCTGGTGTTGTTCTTGTACAGCTTTCTCTTCAGCATCATCTTCATCTTCAAGCCAAGGTCGATGATGACGGATTGGGCGAATGTGTTGTTCCTGCTGTACAGATTGTAAGAATTGTACAGGTTGGCTATAATGAATTTCTTGATCTTCTACCATGTTATCTTGTACATGTCCATCATCATCATTATAACTTTTATCATCTTGATCTACTACAGGTGTTGTATTACGATAATGTAATGACCTTGATCCAACTGATTTGGGTATATCGATATGTGTTGTTTTTCTCACCATATTCCGACCACGATGAATAGGCATACGACGACGCTTTACATGATTATTTGATGATGTAGAGCGTGCTTCGACTACACGTTTACGTAAAGCCGTCAATAATGATTCACCACAAATGACTCTTGACGTACATGCGATGCCGTAACAATTTGCGAGGTTGCAGTCGGGACATTTTGTGGGTTTGTGATCATAAGACTGCTGTTGTGGTGCTCGTTGTTTTGATGTAGTCGAAGTAGTGGCTGCAGGGAAAAAAGGGTGTGATCTGACATCGAGTTGAAATACCACACTTTTATCGAGTGCACTTGCTTGAATAGCATCCTTAACAGCTGGTGGTGAGCGATGTGGAGCACTTTTTCTTGGCAAAGGGGCGAAATCGCCAAGATGTGGTAATGAAGGAGTAGCAGAGCCCATTGATTCTTCTTCATCTTCTTCACTATCGTGTAAAAGTTCGGGAGGAGACGGCATTGAAACTGGGTGAAAAGCGCTTGGATGCTGTGATTTATAATGATGATGATGATGATGATGATGGTGATGTCGAGGATGATGAGGTTGATGATTCTTTGATTGGTGTTGTTCGTAAGACGGAGCTGTGTTTAATGTCGTTGCAAGATCCATTACTATAATTGTGTGTATGATGTAATGATATATATTTATAGTGTCGTTCTGTTCTCTGTATTTTTTTTTTCAATTTTGGGTTTTAAGAAAAAAGAAAAGCAAATCAGTAAACTAATATTTTCCTCATTTTGTTTCTTAAATATCAAAAATATAAATAATGAAAAAGATGTCAATCAAATGATGATCAAAATATAAAATAAGAAAGGCGCAGGGACATACATATATAAATATATATACATTACAAATCCCGTAGAATACACAGCCCAACATATTTCATAATTCGCTGCACATACACCCACACAAACCTACATATAAAATTATTATATGCAGATCATCAACTGTTATATGAAAAAAAAGGGGGCATGTTTGAAGATAGAATATATAATCATAAAGAAAAAATAAAAAAGGAGAAGTGGAAAAAAATATGAAAATTAGATCAAAAATAATTGAAGATACTCACAGTAAAGCATCAAATGTTGGAAAGAGAAAAAGTTAAATAAAGAATCCGGTGTACGCCACCCTTTATATATTGCTGATAAATAGAAAGAATAGGCCGCCTGATAATTTTTTTAGGCAGATCAAGATTATTTCATGTGTGTTATAATATGTGTGAAGGGCTGGGTTAGTAAGACAAAAGTGGGGGGGGTGAATGGAAGCCGCTTTGATTGAATATACGACATCCTACCGGAAAAGGCGGTATATCGGGGCGGCTGACTTGCCGGCAGTTACACGTAACGGCTAAACATCTCCCTTTTGGAGGAGACCTTTCCCAGTCTTCGACAATTCGGAGCATGGCCCGCACTAAAAAAACGTAGTAAATTATAACCACGTAACTATAGAGATCTAGTTGTTGCTTAGCAATTTCCATGTTGGCTAAAAATACATTGATCTGGTATTCATTCCTTTACGCTGCGAATGTAATGTATGTCACATTATTATTTTTGTAAATCAATTGAAAGAGAAGTGGTTTGATATAACTATTAATAATAATCAGAAACATCGACGAAGAGATATATCTCGATTTGAAGGACCCCCCAAGTCGGATAAATGCAGAGCAACACACGGCAAATCATTTACTTGATGAAGCATTTTTTTTTTTGGAACCCTGAGATGCAGAGCCATTTTACCTTATACCTCATATCCTTAAAAGGCACATGTCCACCTCATCCTTCATATAACAGTAATGTGTTATATAATTCCACGTCATTTTACTTTTCTTCTACGTAAAGAGAGTCGAAAAGAGGATTTAAGTTAACCCTTTTTCTACTTTTTTTCTTTTCCCCTTAATAATTAAAGGAATGGATCACTATTAAAATGTTTCCGTATCCATAATATTATTTTACCATCGTTCCTAACAAAAAACCCTGAATTTCATCAGATCAACAAATCCATTTACTTTTTTCTAACTATCTATAATATGCTATAGAAATTGAGAGAACATCGGCCCCGAACAATTCCTAAATAGATGATTGGTCGGAAGACATTATTTCCGTGCCGGTTATCAAATGGACAGGTGATTTGTCTTCCAACACCATCACACATAGCTAATGCCACGTTTTTTTTTTTGTTTTCCAAAAAAAAAAAAAAAATCGGTTTATTCGTTTTTACCTAAAATAAAACAAAAAAATTAAAAAAAAATTGAAAAAAAATTAGCGCTGAATTACTTTAAAAAATAATCAATAAGTCTCTTTGGGAACGATGTATGTACTAGTATGTAATTTGAAAGAGATGACAGAATATCACTAAAACATACTAGAAGAAGTATAAAAAGTTTGGGGGGGGAGCATTAAATAAAGAGCATGAATATTTTACCGATATAAAGCAAATTTATCGGTATTTGGTGATCTTTCAAACTAACTACTTGTCAATCCAATTAAACTATATACTAGCCTTTGCGTTCTATGTGAATCCATCCAGGGTCAGATCATCGCTCTCAGATCAGAAAAAAAGGTGTACGTAGCTAAAAAAGAATATTTATTACCGGAAAAAAAAAATATTATATTTGGTATAAAAGAAGTAAACAAAAAAAAAACTCGGATAAAAAATTCCTAAGAACTTATCAGAATATTTGTTGAATAATACCATTAGTCGCTAAAATCATCTTCCATATCACCGGCTTCTTAATGGGAGCAACCATTTATTATCGTAAATGGGTTGAACATTGATCCAGGATATCATGACCTCCTTTCCACAAGTTCATCCGAAATAAGATATCATGAGTAACAATAAAATAAATACAACCGACTTAGCAATTGGTCATATAATATACATTGACAAGAGAAATAGAAAAACTCTATCTGGCGTGCGTTTTTTTTAAAGGAGTGAGCTATAAAAATATGAGGAATAATTTGATCCACTCATTATCTGATCTACGTTTTCTCCTTCATTCCTTCTTTTTTGAGCATTTGAATGTGTCGAAGATCATTTAAAGAAAACATAAACAGGCTCTTTGTACAACTGACAAAAAAACAGTGTTAATGAATATGTTTCATCCTTAATTTTTATATAAACAGTAATATGTATAATTGTGCATGAGAAAAAAGAAACATTATGAATTTACCATCGTGCCACCTCTCTACTGTTATTTGGGCCCCCCAAAAATAAAATTCTTGGTGTACAAGGTTACCCTTACATTTATTCATCAGATCAAAGCTATCATTTAATACTATATAAAAGAGAATAACTTAATATTTTTTCCTATTTTTAAATTATTCTTCTTTACTTCAAGGATGGAAGAAACTTTTGCATTATGTAGATTATGAAAGGATTCGTCGGACTGTTATCCCCCTTTATTTTTTTAGGCGGGCGAAACAACAACACATTGGGTGGGTGCGGAACCATGCACCTATAAATAAAAAGTTGACAGGCATAATAATTAATGGACAAAAACGTGAACTTTGATCCGCGCAAAACCATATTTTTCTTTCTTGCCCATGTTTATAGATAATAACATCATCTTGTTCATTTATCTACCGGGTTCTCCCCTCGCTTCGTTTATCGGTAACTGCGCCGACCCATTAGTTCGGTCCTAAGTTTCACCGATAATAAGGATGAGTTTTGAGAAGCCGACATTCACTCGGGTTAAATTTTACAACAACACCGTGCGCACCCTCCCCCAAGAAGCCTTGCTTCACGTTGAATGATTTCGATCTGGATCAACAAATTTATTATATCTTGTAACATAAAGTCGCGTTTTAGTTTCACCTGAAACTTTTTAAGCGGCCATTTATTTCGAAACATCTGGTATTGTTAAGCAATTGATAAACATTGAATAAGCTCTCTATCAAATAGGAATTGTTAGAAAAAGTTGATTAATATATGTATATATAATTCTAATAGATTAGAAATAATAGTATGATGCTGATAAGTTAAAAATAAATAAGAGGAGGCCTACACATAAAATGAATAGAAGGCTTTTACCCTTTCAAATTCTTAAATTTAATTTTGATATACAACAGCAAAATAGATTAATAATGTATGGAGGTTGTTTAGAATCTGATAGATCAAAGAATCGCAACAATAATTCTCAGTCGATTAGTAAGAAAAACCCATAATTGGTATTACAAATATTTATAGATCAGAAGACCCCAAGGACTTTGTTTGATGTAAGCAAAAATGATGGCGAATAACGATTTGAACTTTTTTTGATCTGTTACAATTACTAAGCTTTCCTTCCATACAATAAATAAATCAAGATATATCTGTTTTCAAAATCATAAATTACTATTACCATTACACTTTTCTTTTTTTCTTTCCTTTCTTTCTCCGCGCCTTGCCTAAAGGCAAACCATAAACCATAGTATATAATGACGTTTGTAACATGAGCGGGAAACAAATTTACTTTTGCATACACCTCCTTACTGTTACTAGTGTAAAAAAAAAACTCATGATGATCCCACCAATATGCGTTTATCTGGTTATATGAGCACTTAGAGAGGAGCATCACAGAAACTTATATGTATATATATATAGACAGCTTAATCATTCTTTTTTATCGTGCTATAATGAAATGTCAAGTAATTTTATTGACGTAAATAATTGATTTAAATCGAATAGTTCGATAAAGTAGTCTTTTCTTTTAATTAGAAAAAACCACTGTAAATGTAAATACGTAAGATAGTATCAAAATGCATTTTTTCACTTATCTGCTGCATATTTCTTCTGATTATACATTTATTGTTTGCTCAAAAAAAGAAGTTATGAAAGAAAAATCGTATCAACAATCAAGCTGATGATAAAACAAGGGGGGAAAGTGACATTAATTTATCATCGATGAAAACATACATGTATGCCACCCATGATAATATGAAGATCATTACATAATGAGTAGTGTACAGTGGAAAAAAGAAATAAACAGGAAATTGGCCATTAATTTATAATAGGAACACATGTTGTGATATTGTGGAAGTACATTATTTTATTTTTCCGGCCCATGTTATGTTGTCCTCTCTTTTTATTGCTGCAGGAGCGTAGTTTATAAACTTAAGTGATTATAATGATTTCATCCCTTTTCTTCTTTTTTCCATAAGCAGATTCCGAAATATCAAAAAACAGTTTAAACTGATAATGAATAAGTAATACGTAAATAACCTGTGTAAAAAGAAGTCTACACGTGTTAATGTATTGAATAAACGAAGAATTCGACCCAAAATTTGCGCTTCATTTGTTAGTTTAAATTATTTACGTATCTAAATGACAATACCGAGAAATTTGATAGTTTGGTTTTCTTTACTTCAATTCACATTGATAAGACCAATATTGAAATACTTGAAATATTAGTCTGAAAATTATGATATGTAAAATGTGATAATGATGAGTAACTACCTTTATATATCATATGCATGTATCTGTATTAGAGCTCTAAAAGTTTTTAGCGCGTCATCATTGTCGTGTCTTATTATCCGAATAAAGAATTGATATGTTTACTACAGATTGGTAGTGTGTAATCGAAAAGTAAACGACAATCTAAATAAAAAAAAGCATACTATATAAATAACCAAATGAAGTAACTTTCTTTTGTTCACCAAAACATTATTTAAATAAAATCAGTAATCCAGTATCATCCCACACGATGCATTATTTTTTTACAACACTTTTCTTTTTATTTGTTCGCTGAATCTTTTTTGGCAAAACGAGAATATAGAGAAGAATATAATAAGATTAATAATATTAATAACTTGGTAGAAAAATGTAAATGATACAATAATTATATAATCAACAGTGTATTTCTTAAAGGTGACGAACTAGTAAATAATCTCTCTCTCTCTGTGTGTGTGTGTGGGTACATACAAATCTGCCAAAGATCGTACATTTGGTAATTTATTGAAGGAGTCTCGATCCGTATCTTAAAGTCATCAGTAAGCTATACATAATATAATAATGGTAATTCATTTGAATAAGGAGATACAATAATTGTTATTGATCTCCAATAAGCATACCATCACCATAACAACAATTGTCTTATTATTTTTATGATTTACCTTAGAATTGTTACTAAACCAGCAGGCATAAATTTACCAGACTTATTGAAACGAATACCCATACCAATGAATAGTAAGATGCTTACAACTATCATAATTATTATACTTATTATTAGTTTTTTATTCAAATAATGCTACAAAACCACATTAAATTAAAGTTGCTATTTAATTACCTAATGCAAAGACAACATTTTTAGGATTATTAGAAACTTGATATGAGCCAAATCCTGCAGCTAAACCAAAGACAGTGCCTGATATCAGAGAAGCTGTACTTCCAGCTAAGAAGGCAAAATTCATGCAGTAAAATTGAATAATAAAAAGTTCATATCGATAACGATTGGCGTTTTTTATTGAGTGGGGTTGAAAATAGAATAATATTAATATGTTTCAGAATGTTGGAGAAAGAAATGAATGCGTAGTATGATTATTACTACCTTTCAAATAACCAATGGCACCACCCATTAAGACTAACGCACTATAACTATAGCCAAGATAATCAGTCATTTCTAATAAGAAGTAATTATATAATTTTCAAGTGGAAATGTTGAAAAAATATAAAATTGGGGGAGAGCAAAAAGAAGAAGTTATAATTTTATTTGGTAAAGTACGCGTTATTTTTTTTTAGAGATCGACTAAAAATATTTGCTAATGATGACGTGCAGTTGGCTTCATTAGAAGATTTTTATTTTGGGTACACAAGAATTTTTCACGTTTACATTAGTTTTTCTATTCTCGGTCCCTTTTTTTTTTTTCTCTTTTCTTCTTTTCATTCTTTATAAAACACCACACGCTCCTTTTTGTCAATATTTAGTATCTTTATAAAGTGTAAGAAGAATGCAAGAACCTGCTGTAAATCATCCAGCGGAACAACCGTATCCGCCTCCTCCACCACACATACAGCAACAACAACAACAACAGCAGCAGCAAGAGTTTTTGCCACCTGTACCTGCACCTCCACCAAAAGATCACAAACAATTCATGATGCCATCATCAACTGAATTACCTCCTCACCAAAATCTTGGCCTTCAACAACAACCGCTGACACCTCCTCCACAACAATCAATGAAACAAGAGTACCCATTGCAAGCACAAACATTTAACAACGCGTCCGTACCGTCATTGCCTAGCATGCGTCAATCGAGTCTACAATCTCCTGTATCACCTCAAACACCTTCAGGAAGTTCCTCCCGTAGTTCGGCTTCGGTTGTCAACGTACCTGTCGGTGATCAGTTATTGGATCATTCCCATTTAAAACCAGGCAATCAAGCATCTTTATTATCCTATTCACAAACCATCAACATGTACCGTGAAAATGCCAAAAAAACCAATAGTCCAGAAGTTCAGTGTGATTTTGCAATCTTTATGGTAGAAGCTGCTAAACCGTTGACTGCACCAGAGGATGAGCAAATACGTTGGGAATATTTGGGAGAGGCAGAAAAGTTATTAAAACAATTATCATCGCGAGGACATGCAGAATCGCAGTATTACCTTGGAAACTTGTATGCATCTGGTATATTGAGCAAGAAGGGTAAAAATGAATTCAATAACGCATTCCCTTTGTTCGTTCAAGCAACAAAAAAGCATCATGCTGACGCAGCTTACAGGTAAAAAAAATAACGATTGTTTGCTATGTAATAGAAAGGAAAACCTTTTTCTTACTAAATTAACTTTTGTGATTTATATTTGCTAGGGCTGCAAAGTGTTATGAAGATGGTCTTGGTTGTAGTAAAGATAAATCTAAAGCTGTTCAATTCTACAGGTAAATTACGTTTCTATCTATTTTTATTTTATCCATTTATCCACAAATAAAACAACAAAACAACAGCTTTTTTTTTTCTTTTACAACTTTCCAAATTTTCCTTTTGTATTCCCCTAAAAAAAGTACACATTAACCAAAAATGAACCTAAACCGGCCTTGCTATTTATAGAAAGGCGGCTACACAAAGTCATCCAGCTGCCATGTATCGTCTGGGTATAGCTGAATTGAATGGCGAATTAGGTATTTCAAAAAATCCGCGAGATGGTGTAAAATGGTTGAAACGTGCCAGTGAAGGGGCCAATAGTGAATATCCACATGCAGTCCATGAGTTAGGCTTGCTACATGAAAAGGGGATTGACAATGTTGTGTTTGTTGATTTGGAATACGCTGCTTCATTGTATGCACAAGCGGCAGAGTTGGGATATGCACCTTCGGCGTTTCGACTTGGTGAATGTTACGAATATGGTAAACTTAAATGTGCACAAGATCCAGCCTTGTCGATCCATTATTATACAATTGCAGCTCAACAAGGTCACCGGGAATCTTGTTTTGCCTTGACTGCGTGGTACCTTGTAGGTTCTCCTGGTATTTTGCCTCAATCAGATGAACAAGCTTATGTTTGGGCTCGCCGTGCTGCAGAAAAGGAATTACCAAAGGCTGAATATGCCGTTGGCTATTTCACTGAAGTTGGAATTGGAACGATCAAGAATGCTCAAGAGGCGATGGTGTGGTATAAAAAGGCAGCAGAACATGGGGATAAAAGGGCAATCCAACGTCTTCAAGGAAAAGTACAAGGAGGCAAGTCATCGAATAAAAAGAAAAATGGCGATGAATGTACCATCATGTAATAGAAGAGTAAATCATCCGTCTGTTTTTTTTTTCGCAAGACACCATATCATCATCATCTTCATCGACTCCGCCTTTTCCTTTCAATAATCCATCATTGCACACACAATACAACATTCACAGCACATTTTAACTACTTTTTTCGCCACTAGTACACTTGTATACATAACAACATAACATTATAATTTTCATCGTTCTTTTTTTCGAAACGTATCAACAGCAGAACTCATTTTTTTTTTACTTCATTTTACATCTTTATATATACACATTATACAATCTAACAAGACAATCTATTTTTTTTCCTCACACACACAGAACTTTATTATAGTATTCCTTTTTCTTTTCTACCTTTTTTATTACTTTGTATCCATCAACAAATTTGTTTTTGTTCACATTCTATATTTTCTTTCCATTTTTGTCTGCTTTGCATTATTAGCAAAAAAAATACCACCCACAACATTGATAAAATAAATAAGATTTTCTTTTCATCACAAAAAGAACCATATAGTCAAAGAACACGAGGTAACCGAGAAATAATCGATTTATAATTTCTTCTCTGGAATAAAAAAAAATTCTGTTTTATCACAAGATAATTATCCATTTAGGGGTAAAATAGAAAATTATCTTTTATAAATTTGTGTGTGAAGTGTGCATTTGTGATATACAGCTGCTTTTTTATATATATATATTGGGATATAATATCCATGCACTCAACAAAAATTATAATAAAAGAAATGAGCGATATGCTTGAAATTGTTATTTTCATTGACAACAACGATGAATTGAATGGCAACAGCCGAGTAACCTAGCAACACAGCGAGAACAAGAGGGATATTCATCGCAATTACAATATGAACCATCCGGTCACCTGATACCTACCCGCGCCATTGAATTATAGAAACTACATTACCAATTGGAGCTTATTGTGTGGCAAACATCCTCATGACTGTAACGAATAAATGTTGTGAGCGGATATAGAATTATTTTTTTTATTACTGACTGTCCAATAAAGTTTATTATTATTAGTTGCATTATTTCATATGCAGGATATTTTTTACTGTAATATTTATGATTTGTGCTTCTTTTATAGCGTTATATAAACTGAGCTGGTATAAAAATATGTTTTTTAGACCCCATATTTATAGTATATCGTGACCATGTTGCTTATGCCAATCTCTAGATATTTCAACTTGATAAAGTTTAAAGAGCTTCAGTATAATGCAACTACGTAAGCAACGTTTTTCTCTTGCTACTACCCTAGTTGGTATGTATTATACTGGATCCAAAACTCTTTCGTATTTACCAATTTCTATTTGTGCCATATTTTAAAAACCTCACTAAAAATTTAATCGTACGTATAGGGTACTGTTTTTTGTTTTTTGGAGCTATTGTTACTCGATTACTCTTGTTTTGTTTTATTTTTGGTCTTTAGTTTCTTCTATACTTTCGGTTTTGAAATCGGCTTCCATATTTAGAAAATATTTGGGTTGTTATGGTCGTGGAAACTTTTGGTCGTTGTTTGTATTGTGCGGTATGAAGACCTTTTTTCTTTTGTTTGTTATTACAAAAAAGGAAAAGATTGTTTATTTATTTGCTGAGATCTTTATTTTTTGTTTACACAAAAAAAAAGATCAATCTTTCTTTTATTTATCGTAATACAAAGAAGTTACAAAATAACATATACCACATAATCGGCAAATTAACATCAAGATAAATGACGCAAATTAGGTACTGAGTTCACTCATAGCAGATTGGGTGAGGGTTTCCGAGACGCTATCCTTAGAGAACACATAATTGTTGCCACTTACTGAATATCTTTTGATGGGAATACTGATGTCTGACTTCGGAGGCTTTTAGTTTATAAATGCGGGAACGAATCGGGTTGACGAACTTTCATTATTTTGACACTGTGTACTACAATAACTTGTTATGTCTTCGATTACTCGTGACCTTGAAGTCTTTTGCTCGAAGATTGGGGTATCGAGAATTTAAACAAAGTTTATAAGTTACTTTTTTCCTTCGTCTCTCCCATTCGCTCTTATTTTTGTGTTTGAAGGATAAGGAGAGCATAGGGAGGGAGAAGCATTGCGTGAACATAAATATATTAGTTCTTGTTGTCCATTACTTGTAAGTTTTCTATTTACTAAGCATCTTTACAACCGTAAAACAGTAGTAAACATATTTAGGATAGAATCGACTTTTTTTTTTTATTTACACATGCATATTACTGACCTCTAAAATTAGTCTTTCCGACATCCGGTAACCTATGATCTATGCCATGTTTTTTTTTTCCGGAGCTTCTGCATTTTACCATATCCTATGTATTTGGATGGTGTGTTTGTACAGCATCACCCACTACTTATTTCATGATGGGTGTCTTAAATAATTATTTGATGTAGCGGGATCAGCAATTGTCTTTTTCGGTGCCCTAAAGACTACCAAATATAACAGTTATTATTATTAAAAAGTTAATATATATATCTATAATTTATTTACATATTAAGAAACAAAAAGAACAACAGCAACAACAACAACAACAAAAAGGAAAAACATATCATTGGTTCTAATAGCATGAATTTCTTTTCTTTCTTTACCTTTAATGTGATTGCATTTTTGTTTATTATGGAAAATAAACATATAGCTACAATTGTGTATGTAGGTTTTATTGTTGGGCTATCCGATCCATGTGCAAAAATAAGGATAAATAAAATAGAGTGACAACAGATCAGAAGTGTTACAGAATGAAGTTCACCAACAATATAAGAGATGGTTGGCCGATTGTTCTTCTAACTCTCCCCCAATTTTTGGCCTTCTTTATTTGGAAAAGGATATACGGGGATCGTAAAAAAAAAAAGAAGAATGCACCATTTTTGATTTTGATATCCATATATTCAGTACTACAAACAAAAAAGATAAGTCGTCCTGGTGAAAAGACATTTGTCATGGAAGCTGGTTTAAAAGAAGTGGTTTTTAATTAGCTCAGGTTTTGTGGCTGCTTCTCAACACGTTGATCCACTCAGGCTGGAAAACAAGAAGTTATGTAAAGCTTTAAAGGATAAATCATAAATAATAATCATAGAATGCAAATATAAAAATAATGGGACGCAAAAATAAAATTAATCAGAGGCGAAGGCGCAAATGTAAAAAATCTCAAAATGCGAAATTGAAATTGAAATTATACTATGCGCAAAAGTGTAAATTCATGATGCGCGAAATTGAGAAATTACCCTCAGCGAAATTGAAATTCTCGTTTGGCGAAAGTAAAAATGGGGGGACGCGAAGTATTAGGAAAAACCAATACAACAATCAACACGAAGCAACAACAAAAAAATGGGGGGCATTCGTTTTTGAGAAAAAAAGGTGGCTATAATTTTACGCATAAAGTGAACTTCACTTTTTTTTCGGAGAAACAAGAGCACTCTTCTTTTCTGCTTTCATTTAAACAAATTCAACCTTTCTTCTCCCTTTTATTTATTTTATTTTGTGCTTTTGTGCTTTTGTACTTTTGTTCTTTTTTATTTTAATTTGTATACACTTTATATCAACTATTTTTTTTTATATCAAAAAACACGAAAAGATATATAAATATAAATATACGTACACACACATACACACGCATATATATATATATAATTCATATGAAAAATGAATAAAGAAGCTTTTGTTACACAACTAAGCTTTCATTTTTCTCCAGCGTCTGCGGATATTGTTCCTTTACAAACGATACGACAACGTTTACATGGAATCTGGGAGATATTGACATGGCCAGTAGTAAAACGCATTTTAAAGGCTGATTTGGCATTAGCAATTGTTTTTATCTTGTTATTTGTGGAACCGCTTCGAAAATATACTGAATATGGGCTTGTTTTGGCACAAGTTGCTGTGGAATTTATTCATCCTGCAAAATCATATGGATCTGTCGGTGAGGTATACTTTCTTCACCTTTTTTATTTTATTTTGCTATACATATGTGGGATAAAAAATGTGTAAAAGAAAAAAAAAACATCTACAATTTCAAGAAGAATAATACAGAAAAACAACTTTATCATCCCCTTTATCTCCCTTTTTCTATATTTACTCTCCCCTTATACTAGTCGATATATTATGTTGTTATTATGTGCGTGATTATCATCGTATTCAGTTTTAGTAATTCCTGATATATCAATTTATAAAATTTTCAAGATAGGATATAGCATTTGGAGCTGTCATGTGTTCTGTTTCCAGTGGTTGGGCTTTACTTGGAGGGTTTTGTGCTTCTCTGGTACGCGACCCATTAGATCCTAATAATGCTCAACCTAAAGTAGCTGCTGTATTAGCTTCGTTCTTGCTTGTTGGTGCTTTTTGTTTAAACTATTGTCGTGCCAAAGTAACCCAAGCAAATGTAGGAGGTAAACTATTATTATTGTTATTTAGTCTTATTTTCTAAATATATATTTTGAATTGGAAAATCATTTATATTTTTATTTTTATGTTCATCATTGTCATCCCACCCAGTTTTTTTTTTGGTCCCTGAAACTTTAGTGGTGGATGTCGATCTCTCCTTCCCTCCCCCATTCTTTCTACCTTTCTTTCTCTTTTGTTCTCGTTTCTATCACCCCCCCCTATTTTTATTCCTTTCATTATTCCCCGCTCCCAAACAAAAAAACTAGACTCCTTTTTTTTTTATTATTTTATGTCATTTTTTGATCATTATTACAATAGTCGATCCACCTTATATGTATACATACAATAGGCGCATATTTATTTATTTATATACAGTTATTAATATGTTATTGTAAGTTTAGGTATGCTATCTGCCACAATTCTAGTCATCAGCCTCACAACAGCCATCACTGACCGTAAATGGGAACCATGGCATGTGGCAAGTATCAATTCCTTTTTTGATTCTGTATAATAACTATTCATATCCAGAATTTACTTTAAAACTAACTCGTAGTTTTTTTTAATCTTATTCTTATTATAGTTGGGAAACTTAATTTCCATCTTAAGTGCTCTGGTGATTTCATTTCTAGTATGCATATTTGTGTGGCCTGAAAATAGTACTAAAATTTACGTGCAGCAATTGGTTAAGACGATGGAAACATTTGATGGAATTGCACGACGTCAAGTAGAGGGATTCTTGCATATCAACGCTGTACCTCGGGAACAATATATTTATCCATCACGTACCCATCAATCCATACCACCTGAACCATTATCTACAGTTCATAAATCCATAGATCAACAGTTGCTATCCCTTGTTGAAGTGAAACGAGTTGTCCGTCGTGAAGCTTCTTTCAACTATATCGCACCACGCGATGTGAGTGATATGACGCGCCTTGTAAAGAAAATGCGGGTTCCTCTGCAAGGAGTTAGTGTCTGCAGGACAATGGAAGAAAATATGCGCAAAGCGCAGGTGCGTCGTCATGTTGCCAATCGACTCAAGAAGTTTGCTGCAAGGGATAATTTAGATCCTATTAAGAACCCACAGCAAGAAGAGAACCGTTTCAGTTATAGTGGACAGAGTTTTACAACCATAGGGAGTGATAATGCAGGCAATGATTCAGGGGATGAAATGCCTTGCTGGGAAGATGAAGAACAAACACCGGAGAGTAGCAGCGATAGTTCTTCCTCCGAGGATGAAACTACAGCGATACGTGATGAAATCAATAGAAGGAAGAAGAATAACGAATTTTATAATAACAACAGTGACAGTAAAAAAGATATCAGTCAAGGTCATGAACAACACCAAAATGAAAAACAGCCCATTCGACAGTCAACATCCTTCACGGCTAATAATGGTGATATACCTTATCGACCTTCAACATCAACAGCAGCAACACTTCAAGGTGGTTCGGGAAGTAATAGTAGTGCTGACGAAAAATATAATCATGAAGAAGATGATATAGGTGTACTAAGTAATATTGGAAAAGATGGAATTGATCTGTTGAACGGGATCCGGACATCAGATAATCAACATATTACTATTAATATTCCCGAGGATGAAGTTACTTTTACAAAGAGCACCTGGCGTCGGGAATATGACCAACTTCTTAAGACTGTACGTCCTATTTATAACGAGTTATCACAAGCTTGTTCTCTTGCCGTCCATGCATCCAACCGAAGGCTTTATCGTATACAACATGTCGACCCACGTTATCAAAATAAACCAATTTTTAGCCGACTCTTTGCTTGGTATAAGGGAACTCTTCATACGTCGGAAGAAGATGAAGAAAAGCATACTGATCCTTCGGAACCTTTACTCCGAGCCATTCAAAAATTTGATGAACACCGATTAACGGGACTCGAACGACTTTATCATTACGACGCTGAGAAGCCGATCCCACGACGTATCCTATTCTTGTTATTGCATTTTCAATTTAATCTTCGTGGGTATGCTGAGCGCGTCTATACCTTATCTTCTCTTATTTATGAAATGGATCAACAGCGTAGAGAACGGCGGCGCATTTGGTTACCGACTCTTTCGATTCGGAAATGGTGGTTCACTAAACGGGCACTGGAAGCGGATATTGGACTAGATCCACCAGCAACAATTGTTGAAAATCAACATCCATCCAATAGCTTACAGCATACTTTATCAAGACGGACGACGACCATTCTAAATAATATGACAAGTTTGGATTCACCCCCTGTGGAAACACCCTCGTATTCAGATGCTGATGAGGATGAGGATGAGAATAGGAACGGGAATGGGAATGTGAACGAGAATGGGGATAATTGTATACGACGAAGAAGACCTCACAAAAGATACGTAAGAGGTCATTTATCAGTACCTGTCCGTGGTCAATTATCAAAACCCAAGAAAAGAAAGCGTCCTTCGGTTGTCATATCTAAAGGACTCGATCCAACAATGTACCACGATCCCGATGTAGCTTATCCGACAACCCGAACACAAAGAATATTTTATAAAGGATGGATGTTTCTGAAAAAGTTTTTATATACAGGTGATACAATTTTTGCCTTACGTGCTTGTATAGTTGTCATAGCACTGTCTTTACCCGCCTTTATTGAGGAATCTATTGATTGGTATATGCGGGTGCGTGGTCAATGGGCTCCAATTGTCGCGTTGGTCTGGATGGGCCCATCTGTGGGCAGTAACTTTTTTGGGTAAAGCTCGCATCTTTTTTTTTTTTTTATGCAAGAGATCACATGTACACTATTCTTCTACCATTATGTTTTTGACTAACCTAAATAAACTTTTTATTATTATAGATTGATGGTTCGTAGTATTGGTACATTTTTAGGTGCTATATGCTCAATATTGATTTGGGAAATCAGCCGACAAAATGCCGCAGCCATGGTTATATTAATGTTTATATTTGATTTGCCTTGGTGGTTGCTTAACTTAAATGGCAAGTTTTGGAAAGCTACCGGACTTTTTGCTTTAATTACAACAACTGTCAGTAAGTTTTTTGTGTTATGTATTTTTTTTTTTTTTTCATACAAGTCGTTTTTTTTGTACAACTCAAAAACAAAACATAAATATAAACAGAAAAATTGGATATCTTATTTTTTTACACGCGGCACGCGTATTTTTGTTTATTTTTTACTAATCGCATCCTATTCCTTTTTTGTTGTAGTTTTGGGCTATGAACATCAATATCGATTGTTAGGTCGTGACGTTTCTGTGTATGAAGTGACTTATGAGGTAACGTTTCACATCCTTTCTTTATACAGCTTCTGATGCGGTTTTCGGCCAGCAGACTTATTAAATTAATTATCTTTTTATTCTTAAAAAAAAATATCAGCGTACAATTACATGTCTTGCTGGTGTCGTTGGTGCCGTTGTTGTTAGTTTGTTCCCTTATCCAAGAACTGGTCGCGTGGAACTTCGACATCGGATCGCTCGTACCTTGGGGGATGTTGCGGCACTTTATTCTTCTTTCCTTGCCTTATTGTTAAAAAATGGCTATCATGAGCGAGAAATTCGCACCAGCAACCGGAAAGTATTTCAAAGAGTCGCTTCTGAAATCCGAAAACAAATTAAAGGTCAACGTGTCTTGTTGGAACAAAGTCGATTCGAGCCTGCTCTACGTGGTGTTTTTCAAGAAGATAAATATGTTCAGATATTACAAGTCATTGATAATATTGTCAATTTGATGATTGAAATGGAACATGCCTTGGAACGGATTCCGGAGCGTTGGCGAATTGAATTGGTTCGAAGTACTTGGAAAGAACGAAAAAATGCTGTAATTATATATAAATATATTTCTACTTGGTTTGTTCTATAATAGTATAAATACTATTAGTTGTTCTAATTATCATAAATTATATATCTAGATATCTTCTTTTTTGACGGCATTCTATTTAGGAGCGAATGCTTTGAGTAACAAAACACCTTTACCCCCCTATGTGCTACGACCCACCAGAGCACGTCGTATCTTAACAAATAAAGCACGCTTGATACCCAATTTATTACCTGAGCGTTTGGCAGATCCAGAATATACCTATTATAGTGCTTATTTGATGTGTGCCGAGCAATTGGCTGTAGAAACCGAACTATTAGTATCTACTATTCGTGGTCTTGTTGGTCCTGACAGTGTCTGTGTCTGGTTAGATTATCGACATTAATAGCTACCCACCCCCTCTCTTATTGTTCTTGTCTAGATGTTTCTTTTATATTTATCATTATATACACACATTCCTTGAAGCAAAAAAAAAAAAAAGTAAACCACATCATTATTTCTTCTTCATATACACATTTATCTCTATGATTCCCTTTCTTTCCTTTTTCTGTTCATTCATTTTTACCCATTATTCTTAACCATATTGTATACATAAAAAAGAGTGCAATTATACATGTTATAAAATATAAATATATTTATATATATATAATGGAGTGTATGTGAGAGAGTATAATAATATGATTATAGTTATAATATAGTATATAATAAAAACACAAAAAAAAGAAAAAAGATAGATAGAGTGGGATAAAACAAAATTGTTGATACAAAAAAAAAGAACAATGGGGGGGGGGGTTTGAGTGAGTGTGAAAAGTTAATAGGTAAAAATATTATTATATTGAAAGTGGCATGTATAAAGTAATAAAGCAAAAAAAAAGTAGGAAAATAAAATAAAGATTAAACATGTAATCTTTTTTTTTTAACTTATCAAAAGGTTGATTTTTTTTTTTGTTGGTTGTAGCTGTTTTTTTTTATATGTACATTTATAATTATTAAAAGTATGCAGATGTACTTGGTTGCGAATGATTTCGAGCAACAGATGATAACATATAAGGATGATGAGATGGAGTTGGAGGTTGTTGCTGTTGAGGATGGTGCGATGGTGCATAAGATTGAGGTGAAGGAGGGGCACCCGACGAGCTTGGGGTATGCTGGGTTGGTGTCGGTGGACCATTATTCATCATCATATTTGAAGGCATCGGTGAGCTGAAATGAGAATAATTAGAGTAATATCCATATTCACCTGGCATCATAGCAGGAGGTGTATAAGGTGGTCTTTGAAATGCAAAACGATCATCTGGATGAGGTGGTGGTAATGCAATTTGTTGTGAAGAACTTGTTGGTGTATCCGCCATATTTGGTGATGAAGAAGGAACTGCTGAGCTATGTGAAAGTGGTGGTGGACCAACTGGGTGATGGTGAGGATGATGGGGATGGTGAGGATGGTGAGGATGATGAGGTTGATGGTGAGGTGGTGGGTGATGATGATGATGATGATGATGTGGTGGCGGTGGAGGTAAGCCACCATTAGCAGCTGATGGAGGTGGTGGAGGTGGAGCAACTACAGTGCGTTCTTGTTGACTATCAGTATAATGACCAGGGCTACGACCACGCACAACTAAAGGTGCCGATTGACAAGAAGCCAATCTGATTTGTTCACCATGGTCTGTTTCTGCATATAAATCCGTCACACAAACATAATATTGTTGAGCTGCTCTCCGTTTACCATTATTTGCTGTTGCTGTCTTGAATTGAATGCGTTCAAAAGTAACTATATTTTGGTTGGTACCAACAGCACTCATGGTGAGGTTTCCTCCGGCTGTGATCGGTTTGGGTTGTGGTGTCATTTGAGGTCCTTTATCACGTTTAGGTGTATGCTGTACCAAATCGATACGTTTATCATTATTGGATACTCGTGCTGAAATGCCCAGCAAGAAACGACGTACAGGATAAAATCCATTGCCATCATCTGATTTTACCAAACATTGTGGTTCGTGTTCGGCGTAATAGTGGTTCAATCCATGGATAGAAAATGCGCTGCTGACTTGGAAATAGTTGCGTCTATAACATGTCCAGTCATTATCGGCCAAAAAAAAACCTCTATCCATTTTCGATTGAATGCGGATACTCAATCTAAATATTGATGTGGATTTCATGTATAAGTAAAATATGTACACACACACACACACACACAACACAACACATACATAAATACACATGCCGTATTTATGATCAGATAAAGTACATTCCTCTCATAAAAACCTTTTACTTACAAATTAGTTCTATCCATTCCAAATAGGTTATCAAATGTTTTTGTTGAACTGAAAAAGGGACCTGATTCTTGAGTAAATAAAGAATCACTTCGTCCGCGTTTTCGAGGAACGACACCAGCAGACATATATGGAGAAGTAGTGTGGAAAGATGGAGTAGAATAAGCTGCTACTGCAGCAGCAGTAGCGGCAGCGGCGCTTACAGAGTGATTCGAATTCCGGGTCGGTGATGCAGCCTCTGTATTAGAAGTTGTAGTAGTTGCTGCTGGGCTTGGGCGGGGAGTGCTGGGTTGAGAAACGGCCATCATTCTTTAATAAAAAAAAAACAGATAATAATAGAAATCATCATAATAAATATATGTACCAAATATATATAAAAAAAAATATCCAGATCAATATTTATTATATAACACGCATAAAATTTTATGTGTTTAATTATCGTTGCTATAAGTTTTTTGTTTCACATACCCTGGTAATCTTGGGTCAGCTTCTGTCTTGACATAACTAGCATTGCTTGAAGGTGAAGTAGGATGATGTTGTGATTGTTGTGACCTATATTTTTTTTTTTTGGTTTGTAAATACTATTGTTTAGTAAAAAAAAAATTATTTGAACAAAGCAAAAAAAGAAAAGGGTACGTGTATGTAAAGATAAGTTGTTTATGAAGACGAAAGGAATGTGGTGTGTGTGTGTATCGTTTATCTATGCCACGACTATTGTGTGTAGGTAGTACCTTGTTGCACCAAAACACAAAAAGTACTGACCACACGCATAATTGACAGCATTTAACGACTGACCTCCTTTTTTTTTATGTTTTTGTCTTTCATATATAAAAAGATCCAAAAGGTTCAGATGGGGAGAGTGAATAACAAAAGAAACTTACATGGGTAAACCGTTTCCCTGAGGAAATGAAGGTGAATAAGAAGGATGATCCATAGGTGAATAATGAGGAACAGGTGGATGAATAGGACTTTCAGCTACTGATGGACTAGGTAAAGCGTTCGATAGCATTTGCCACTCTTTTGCATCATGGGGTGAATTCATTCGTTATTATTATTATTAATATTAAAGTATATATAATTGTTATTAAAAAAAGTAAAGAAAAAAAAAAGTGTGAAAAAAAAAAGAGAATTGGAAGAAGGAAAAAAAAAAAAAAGGTTGAAACGTTTTAAAAGAGATTTCGCGAAGAGAAAAAAAAAAAAAGGGACCAAGAAAAATATATAACTCAAGCGGACTTTTTTATACACACTTATTTTTGCGAGGCTTTCTTGGGGGTGGGGGTGGGGGAAGTTATAAGAGAGAAGAGATAATGAAGTATTATAAAATAAATATAGAAAGTAGATTTACTTTATTTTGTATCCATAGTAACTTGATAGTAATTCGATAGTAATAATAACTTGTAAATTGCTAACATATTATAAATACGCTTATTTGAGAAAAAAAAAATTAAAATATCCTCTTATATGAGTAATCCATTTTTGTTTATATCCCAATTTCTCTCTTCTATTCTCTTATGGTATTCGAGATGATGTCGGGAAATGAATATCGATTTATTAAGGTTGAGGAACAGATACGTATAATCGAATAAGAGAAAGTGTATGTTTTTGTTGATAATAATAGTTGATAAAAAGAGTGCGAGAGCCCGTTCTCAATTGCATTTACCATATTTGCTCAATACATCAAGTTTGTTCTTTTCCTTTTTTTATACATTTTATTTGTATATTTGTAACTAGCGAGACTGGTTATGAATTGGGGGTGAATGGGAAAGTTGGCTAGCAGTTCAGCGTACATATACAGAGGCTAATGATAATAATTAATGTGATAACTTTATTGAAATACACACGTAGACACACATCACACATCACACACCACAGCTTTTTTATTTATTATATACAAGCTTTGCTGTTGAGTAGCATACATATATATATATATATATATGATAGAAAAAGCTTACAAAAAAAAAAAGACGCATGATCGTTTTCGGAAAGATCGGGGTCGTACACTGAAACTGTTTTCGTTTTTCTCTTCTTTCTCTATATTAGATTCTCTCTCCCTTTCATAATTTTTTATTCATTTTCATAAATATTAAATAGCAATCATTTTTTTTTTCTTTAATAATATGGATGATCCAAAGAAAAGTGGGGGGCATGAGTTTGATTCGGGAAGAGGGCCGATTCACAAATGGTATCTCGTGTGAAACATGGGCATCTTTTTTCATTTGCTTAGGTAAACATAAAAGGTAAAAAAAAGTATATTGATTAGAATAAGATATTATTGCTGGGAGATTTTTAAAAGTCAAATGGGATTCTTTTTTTTTCAATGGTTCGATTAATCATATTTTTTTTAGGGGAATCAAGTGGAATAAGCAAGCCAACAAGTAACCAAGCAACAGCAACAAAAAGAAAAAACGACTTTCTTTCAACCTAACCCATTTCAAGCCATCCGAACAAAAAGTATATATATATATATATATATATATATAAATGTATAAGCACAAGGAAAAGACCATAATCATTCCATTTTCCCAAGAGTCACAATAAAACGGCGTTCCTTATTTATTCTAGCCAATCAATCAAACAGAAAAACGATCAAACACAGTAATTACAGCCTGAAATAGAAAATCGTATTATTTAGCTTTTTTTATTTTTTTATCCCAGACAACAAAAAAAAAAAAAGAGCATCTGATCAGAGAGAGGTTGTTTACTGAAAATGAAAAAATAATTCGCCCCCCCCAACGTTTAATATGTTTCGTTTTTTTTTTATTATTATTGCTAAAATGTATACAAAAAGTGTACAAAGCTGTGTTTCTGTAACTTTTTTTTCTGCAGTCTGTGCGCGCTTTTTTTTTTTTTCAAACATCGTACAAAAAAAGTAATAATAATTGTTTGATAGATGACAAGAACTTTTTTTTAATAAGATAAATCGCAAATCACTAGGGGAAAAGCAAAAAAAAAAGTGAAAGGAGTAAAAAAAAAAAAAAAAAAAATTAAGATTTATTTTAGTGGTCATGGAAACTGATTCCCGAGGATATAACTGAAAAAAAAAAGTTTCCAGGACAACGAATGGTTTAATTATTATGAGCCGAAAAAAAAAATCTTCATAATCGTTCAGTGGGGGGGGGGAAGAGAGGAATAGATGGGATAGTGTAATATTGTTTTTGACCCGGGACTCTTACCACTTATCAATCTTTTTTATAACGCAAGTACAAATATTCTTAAGAATATGTAATAATAATATTCTTTCGTTTTCACATTCATAATGTGGCAAAGTAAAAAAGAGTTTTTTGGGGGAGAGCGCGGAAACAATTTCAAAATAGAAAAAAAATGGTATATCATATATATAATTAGCGTCTCAGAAGTAACTCCTTATAACGATTACTATATCTTTTCATTTATTTATTTATTTCGCACACTAATGATTTAAATTGATTTATCTTTCCTTTTCACCGCACCCATAGTAATTTTGTTTAAGGCGGGAAACCCAAAAATAAATAGTATTATAAAACTGAAAAGTATGAGATGTATTAAGGGGGGGGGATGGAAGAGTTGACGAAACAAATAAGGCGGCGAAAACGCATTATTGATCCAATATGCTGCGTTACGGTGATCACGTTGCTGTCAAAATAAAAGATGATATAACCTTCTCGAATTCCAGTTTTTAGTTTTTCTGTTCAATTAAATCATTTATGCAAATCATATAATAATAAGATCAGCCATGTGGAGTGTAAGGGAGGACAAAAGGGTGGGGCAAAAAAAAAAAGATATAGGATTTTCCAAACAAAAAGTAAAAACTAGCAGTCGTACAGAAAAATAATGCTAAATATAAATATAAAATCCATTGACACTTTTTTTTTTCTAAATCATTCAAAACGAAAGAAAGAAAGAGTTTTGGGGTATTATTATTATTATATATTATGTATTATGTATTTTTTTTTTTTAGTTATTATTGTTTTTTTTTGTCTCTCTCTAAAAATATATGATTGAACGAAAAATTATGTTCCGAATCACGGGCGGAAAAGAAGTTATTATTACACTCGAGTACGTGACTCTCTCGGCATAAACTACACAAATTGCCATCGTTAAATTAGCATTAAATTATCACTTTCACTACTACTGCTACTATTGTTTGGGTGAACAATGTTATCAAGTATTTACCCTGGAGATAGCTGGATGACTTAAAACAGGACCAATGATGGGTAATCGTCGCATAAAACCAAATACAACAGGGAAGAAATCACTATAATGAATAAAGAGTGGGTTGTTCCATGTTAACTGAACAATAACCTACCTTAACCTCTCCATTCTTATAATATTTAAAAATCCAAACTTACCCAAACAAATTCAAAAAACCAAATACTTCCAACACAAATCCAAAGACTGGAAATTTACTTAATACCAAAAAAATACCTCCAAGGAAACAAACTGTCCCCCGTATTTTTTCACGTCTTGTAAAGAACACCAAAGTGCTTTTAGGACCAATAATAGCTCCAATACCACATAAAAATAAGATCTATAATAACAATAACCGTCCCCAATGTAAATATATACAACCATAATTCTTTTGAATCCAATTTTTGCTCACTCTTGGGTTATTTATATTATTCTTACATTGCCAATAGCCATTAATCCTGCATCAAATAATAACATAACACCAAGTGCCATGAAAAAAACGCCAAATGCCGTTAATCCAACACCGATTTCTAAAAAGAAAAAATAGAAAGCCAAATAATTTATTTCAATTTGTCAACAATTACCACAAGAAGAGAATAATAATATTAATAGTTGTTCACTCAATTTAGAATGGTAAATACTTTGTAAGTCGCTCAACCACATTGGTAGTTAATTTTTTTTTTTTTTTTGGTATGTACAGGAAGAATATATATGCTCTTCAACGTGGCAGGAAAAGGCCGCGACCTCTTCTTTTTTTTTTCATGCGGAATATGAATTTTTATAAGAATACGTGTTTCCATTATACAAAATGATTTGAGCAGTCTTCTTCATAAATCAATAAATTAGTAACAAGTCTAAAGTTGCTATAGCAACTAATGATAATAATAATAATAAGACAATGTTATTTTTTAAAAAATAATACAATTATTATTATAATAAATAAAAATAAAATAAAGGAGATGCAAAAAAATAATAATATATGCTTTTGTTTGCTTATTTGTTTGTATGTGTAGAATAGTGTTGATATATATATATATATATATCTAAATTATGCAGTAGCTTCATCTAAAACCATTTTCTTTTGACCAAGTAAAGAAGAATAAAGTTCTTCTGTCATTTCATCATGCCAAGTACCAGTTGGAATAGGTGCCATAAAGTTTTGTATTTTTTCATGAATATCAAATCTATTAAAATATAATATTGAAAAAAGTTATTACATATATTCCACTCCATAGTTCATTATTGGGATTTCGAAATGTAATTATCAGGAATTAGAATTACCTTAATTTACGACCCTTGCTAGCCTTTCGATCTACAGCACGTTTTTTCTTTTTCGATTCTGCAGCTTTTTTAGCTGCCCATCGCATACCCTGAGCAATTGGATCATCTGTATCCACCATACGTGCTTCAATCAATTCACGTAATAATTGTTGATAGAAATCATTATCATCAAAGATTTCTACATCATAATTATTCAAATGACGATCTGCTTTACGTGATTCGCGTGTACTTTCTCCATTATTCGGGGTTGATTCGATTTCCTGAGCCTAAAACAAAAAAAAAATTCAAATTAAGGATATTGTTTTTTTCCACAATGAACAAAAAATTAAAAATAAAAAAATGAATAACCTTTTTTCCAAGAACCCGATATTCGGATCTTTGTAATTGTGTTCGTCGTACAAGATTCTCTTTATCTGACATGATATTGCCAACTTGTGTCATAATGTTCTAGAAAGAAATGAGAAGAAAGGAATTATTATATGTGTAAACACATACATACATGCATGTATATACAAACAGTATAACAACAATAATAGAAGTTACACATGGTGTTAGAGGAGGAGTAAAAACAAAACTCCTTTTTTTTACCTGATCAAATGCTTTGAATTTTTTATTAAGTCTTGCACTAGATGCTACTTGAACTTTATTGCTCCATTTCTCCAAAGTAGAATCACGGAATGGAACAAACCTATTATTATTATCATAATTATTATCAGTGTTATTGTCTATCGTGTTTGTTTTTCTTTTTTCAAACAGTTTGATAGTAAAGATAAATACTTACACATCATTAATTTCTGATATATCTTCCCAAAGTTTCTCGATATATTCATCATCATCATCAAGATATCGTTTTCGACTATTTCCTTTATATCCACTTAAATCCACTGCTTCCGTATCATTTAATAAATTCTTTCGTAAATCAATTAATTCATCTAATGTTTCCCGTAATTCATCCTTTGTAGCATCAAGATCAGGTTCGATGCCTTCTTCTTGTGCTAAAAAGTCAGGCCATGTGTCATGCTATATATATATACATTATCAGTAAGTCTTTCTAATATAACCCTCCTCATCCCAACAACCTAATAATGATAATAATAACCTGAGGTAATTGATTTGCAAGTTCAACGACTTTTTGCGTACGAATACGACTTTCCAAAAAATTTTCCCATAAAGTCTATATATAAATTTTGAACAAGTAACAAAAAAAAAAAAATTAATATTTTAAAGTAGCATTTCACTTGTTTCATCCCCCCTTTCCTTTCCATGAGTAATAAAAAATAATCATACCAATTGTTGTCGAACATGTTGACCTTTTTCAATATCACCTTGGGCACTTTGTGACATTTTGGATATCATGGCTCTAAAATTTAATTTAAATAAGTCTTTTTTCTTCTGTATAGAGGTGTTTATCCCTAGATTTTTGCACATATATAAAATCGAAAATCCTACGTACTTTTCGTCTTGTTGCAATTTTTGTAATTCTTCATTAATTTCAGTCATTTCTTCTTCGTCTTCTACTTCATCATCTGAAGCATCAGAGCTATCTTCTTCTGATTCGTCATCCTCATCTTTTAATCCTTTAGATTTTTCTAATAAGTTATCGTCATCATCTGAAGCACCATCCCATGATTCAAGTTCTTCGTCATCTTCATCACTATTGCTATCCTCTTCGTCATCATCAACTTCTTCTTCTTCTTCTTCATCTGATGAATATAAATCTTTTCGACTCGCTCGTTGACCAGCATAACGTGGATCATCTAACAAAAATTGTTGTTCTTTTCGTATCGAACTTTTGCCAACCTTAACATAATGTTCTCGAGCATCGTCATTATCACTGCCTGCGGCGTCATGTTCTCCTACATTATCATGTACTGGTTCACTAATATCTTCGGGATCATAATCTTTCAAAAGAAAAAAAAAATTATAAAAAGCAAGTCCATTTCAGTTAATGAATATTCAAGTTATTATTATTACTATTCATTATGCTAATTAATTAACATGGATTAATATAAAGTGAGGGGGAGGAGGGTTTTTTTTTATTACCTTGTTGAACAGTAGTTTCAAGATCAGCAATCTGATCGGCAAGCGATTTTTCTAATAATTTATTTTATAATATATAAATAAGGTTAAAACATTGAATTTTTTTTTCTTCAATGTATATTTATATCCTGATCTTTTTGAAATGAACTTTTACTTGGTGGCATGAAGAAAGTTATGTGTGTCGTATATGCAAAAAAAAAAAAAAAATATATATATGTATATAAAATTGAGAGGTTCCTTTTTCGGGACTAAAAAAAAAAAAAAGTTGCTTGAACTTTAGAAATTCTGGTCTGGTGGCTGGTACGGATAAATTATATGTTTCATGGCATGAACTACTTTTTTGACATTTAATTCTCTTATGAAGTACTCATGGATCTCGGTCGTTTTCTTTTACATTCTTTTATATTTTGTTTTATTTTTACGTTAATGCACGTTTTGTTTGAAATTTTCTTTTTCTTTTAATACTTTTTTTATTAAAGGCAAAAGATAAGTTTATGCATTCAATGGAGCAACTGGCCAGGGAACCCAATGTGTTATTATTTGTTCAATTCAAACGATCGTCTTTCATCATTTTTTGTATATTTTAATTTTTTGGTATTTTAGAAAACCCTTTTGGTTTCCTCTCCTTCCGTAAAAAGGGGTTCTGTGTGTATATTAATCATTGATAGACATTCAAATTTAGATAATCATATACTTTAAAAATTTACAAGAATCATAGTGTGAAAAGGTATATAGTAGAAAGAAACAGTTTTAAAAGCCATGTTTTTCATAGGGCTGTTACCATAATCTGTTTACATATTTATGCTTGACTAATATATTGATTCAACAAGAAATGAAAAAGGACCCCATGATCATGAGGTTTCTGACAACAAACACTATATGGGTTGCAATTCATATAGTTGGTAATGATTTAAATAGTGAAATAGTAACAAGCTGATATGTATAGGCTCTCTCCAATCAAGACCCGAGTCAGAAGAGACCAAAAAAAAGAAGAGCTCCCATAACGAAGTTATGTTTCATATTTTTTTTTACGGTTGGTATCACTAGAAACTTAAGCTATGAATGAAAAACCAGTCGTAAAGACTAACGAGTATCGCATGATGATGCGAAACGTTTTTTTAATAGATACTTATCTCAGAACTAACTCATAGTAAGAGGAAAAAGCGCGTTCTGTGGCAAATTAAATCACTGTATGTGTTTGTATGTCTCATGATCTATGTGTGTTATAGAGTAAAAGCTCTTAATTAACAAACGAGCTATAAAGAGTGTGAAAGTGATGTTTATTTATAAATTGGCGAAGCAATCAAAAAAGGATGATAAATTGTAGCCGATCATGGCCTTTTGTTTAGAGAGAAACAACTGAAATACAAGTATATTACAATTTTTTTTTCCTTGTTTTCAATGTTGTAGTTCGAAGGATAGACAAGAAACGACCACGACGATGGGGAACAAAAATGATATACTTTTCAGCATTTATAAAATTGGAGTGATTATCTAATTCAATGGGGGGTTTTTTTTTTGTTATTTGAGAATATATCGAAAGTATCGATTCATTAATGCTAGCATGACTATTAAACGTTTTGGGAAACATTTATTTCAAGAATCGGATAACACATAGAAAATTATAAATCATCAACTGTTTCATGACCGAGCAAAACTTAAAATGGTTCACTGTACGTACAAGAAAACAAAACAAATCGGATCGCGATATCTCTTGTTTCCATTCCGTTGTAAATTTAAAGTATTTTATTGATTAAGACTATGGCTTTGCAAATATTCTTTTCCCAGGGCCTTTTCTTAGTTTTCAAAGAGTAGCATGGAATATGTATATAGAATGATATTAAATGCAACCCATTGACTTACTGTTGCTCTTTACGTAAGAGAGAAAATAATAATAAAAAAGAAAAACGAACTGTCAAATTACAAAGATATATCCATTATGGAATACCTTCTTAAGTATAAACAACATCAGCCTTTTTTTCTCTACAAGTCAAAAGTGTCTTTAGAGTCTATAGTTTTTTCAAAATTCTAATATAGTGTTACCATATCCCACTTGAATTTTTTGATGACAAATCAAAAAAAAAAAAAAGAAAAAATTGGGTTGTCAGTACGTACTATGTGAATACAAAAATCTATATCCCCTAGTTCAATCTTGTTTGATGTGTTGATTTAGTCCAACGAAAATACAGTATATCTAGTTAGTATGTTATGGTACCCAATGGGTTTAAATGTGTTTGCTGTGACAATAGAAATACTTTGATGCATTACCTGATAAAAGCGGGAAAACTGATCGACCTAGGCACCCTGTGGGACATGTGATCAACGCTTTTTTTTTTTTTTTGCGGTACATGATATGTATATTAAATAAATATATGACGATATGAGTTTTATTAAATGAAAATCACTACATACTATTTGAAAAACAGCAAAGTCAAGGGATAACAGGTGTTTTTAGAATATATTGTATTTGTCAACAAAGCATGTTGAACAATTAAATATAAATGTACTCCTGCGTAGTATGGGTCCCTGTCATATGTAACACCAGTTGAAAACAATTCAAGAAAACACAATGTAGCTGTCAAAGAATCTATTCTAGTTTAATACCAACACAGCATTAAATTGCTATAAATAGCTCTTATCAGCTGCTGGTCGTTTTAGAGTGGGATGGATGTTGACTGTACTAACAAAAAATAAACTGATAACCGATAACTCAAAATAAAAAGCTAATTAGTTTAATGAATAGTTCAATCATGAGTGATGTCTATCTCACATATGTAACAAAAAGTATATGAAATTATTTTTACTTATTTTATAATAGAAGCTAATTGAAGCAAAAAAAAAAAAAAAAGGTTCTAATTGGTTCTTTTTTTGTCACTTCATTTTACTCTCACGGTAATTATTCTCTTTCGTATAGAACCTTTTTTTCGTGGTGACTGAAATTGTTATTTTAGTAAAAATGATATGTTCTTTTTTTATTATAACCAAAAGAAGGATATCTAAAATAAATTTTTATTTTTTGTCATGCAAGAAGTGTGTGATGATCAATATATTCATTCGATCCAAATAATTTTGATTCATCATTCTATTTCCTCTTCCTCCCCTCCTCCTCAAAATATCATTGTAAAATGGACTCCTTGGGCAAATAATTATGAATCCCTCCCCCTTTCCCTCTTCACACATCCCCTGCCCCTCTTTTTTTTTTATGATAATTTTTCTTTTTGATTTGAAAAATGATGAAGAGAAGGGAGGAGAATAGATTAGTAAGACAAAACAAAATAATAAATAGAAAGAAGAGAGATAAAAACATATGTCTACCTATAAATCTTAAAGCCGTGTACAATTCCGGTATTTGTTACTGCTCAATCCTCCTTCTGACACTCGACCAAAAAAAAAAGCACACACGCATATACACATGGTCACTTCATGTGATCCGAACTATTAAAAAAAAATGAAACGAGTTTTTTTTTTTTTAATAAAGATTCGGTAAAATAAGAGTATTTTGTACATAAAAAAGAATAGAAAGAATATAAAAAAAAGGTGGGGGGGAGAGAGAGAAAGAAAAGAATTGTATATAATATGTATATGTAAAGTTGTTTGTTGTTATTGTTATTGTTGCTGAGGTTTGTTATGATAAAGAAAAAGAAAAAGGGAAAAAGAAAAAAAAAATAAACACATGTGCCAGATGGGGTATGAAATGCAAAATGTAAAGTCGAACAGAATAAAATAAAAATAAAAAAGAAAAAGGAGAGTTGAGGGAAACATTAAAATTGTAAATGGTCAAGAAATTAGGAATCTCTTTTTTTTTCGGTCTTTTTCTTTTGTTCCTCTTCTTTCCTCCCATTTCTCCTCGCTTTTTTTTTTTCTTTGTAATGAAGTGTAAAAAAAAGAAAAAAGGTTAGAATTAAAAGAAAAGATATATTATACGCTCAATATAACTGGTGATGTAGGAGTCGGGCCAGCCGGAGGTTCTTCTTTTGCTGTTGTTTTGACCCGTTTTGTTGAATTACCACTACTATTACTTGTATTAGATGTTGTTGTGATATTAAGAGTAGTATTATCTTGTTTCAGTTCTTCTTCTTGGTCTTCTTCTTCTGGACAGGGTCGTTTCATAGTCTGTCGATAATTCCATAATAGGATAGCATTTAAATCATCATCTTGTTCGTTCGTTGGAGGAGGTATCGTGTGAGATAATAAGGAATCCTGTTGTTGTTGTGTATTAGTTGGACTAGCGGGTATAGATGATGTTGATGATGAATTTGTGGTAGATGAAATGGTAGATGATGAAGATTGTGATTGCTGCGGTGGATTGGAAATAATTTGGGTAAGAAGTAGTCTGTCATCACCAAGCCAAGACCAATCATATGCATCTGATGTCAGTAGTGTATTCGTTGTTGTAGAATCTTCTTCAATATATCGAGGTAAAGTTAACACTGGGTCATGATATGTATTCGAAGTTACGTTATCCAACGGTAAATCATAAACATCTTGAGCATCCAATTGTCGTTGTTGTTGCTTCACCCATTCAAATGTTCTGTTATTAGTTTGATATATTTATATATTATCAAGATGTTATTTGATTTAGAATGAATTATATAAAAGAGAGAGAGAGAGAGAAAAAAGATCATTAAGAAACCATTATTATACATATGAAATTCGGCACATATGTAATTTTATCAGTGCCAAAAAAAAAGGGGGGGAGGAAGAAACATGAATGAAAAAAATGTTATGTACTATGTACTATGTATTATGTATTATGTATTATGTATTATGTTTTTTGATTATATTTATGATTGTTATAGTTACTGTATGGTGAGTGTATTTTTGTTTATGTAAAAAAAAAAAAGAATACTTAATAAAAATGGGGTAATAGATTCTTTTCTTTCTTTTTTTTTTTTTTTATTCTTTCTTTTCTTATTCATTTTTAAAGAGAAAAAAGAGTCAAGTTCTTTTTCAGATAGGGATTTGTTTTAGGATAAGAATAAAATGGACTATAGTAATACATGGTTTTTACCGTAAAAAGGATGAAAAATAAAAAAGGGAAAAGAATAAAAAAAAAGAGGAAAAATTACCTTCGTATTAGTACTGTACGGCGTAGTGGTTCTTCCCGCGCTGGCATTTCTGTGGGATTCATTTTTTTTAAAGATGCAGCGGCTAAACGTCGTAGCACGCGGGCTCTACTACTACTACTAGTGGGTTTCATGATTTGTTATTTCAAAAAAGAGAAAAGAAGAAAAAAAAAAAAAAAAAAAGGGGAAGAAGGGAAAAAAAAAAAAAAATCAAGTTGCGGCGTGTGATTGTAAAAAAAATAAAGTACAAAAAAGAAAAACCCAGCCCAACACGTCCCTCGCCCCCTTTAAGGGGAAAAAGAAAGGCAAAATGTCTAAAAGTAGCAACCAATAGAAATGAACCAATTGTATTTGTCCATTTTATGGTGAGACGTAAACTTTAACGAAATAATGAGATCAAACAAAAAAAAAACCATAAACCTTTTCCACTTCCTCCTTTGTGTTCTTTTTTTTTTTTTGACAGGTATAACTCTTTACCACAATCTGCATTCGATCTGAACGCACAGACCAAGCAGTAGTTGTACACATAACGCATAACACAAAAAAGTTAACCTTTTTTTTTTTTTTTTTACTTCTGTCTTATAAATATTATTTTTATCTCCCCCAATAATAACGTTGACTATTTTTTTTTTTACTTTTCCTCCCACCCCCAAAAAAGTAACACAGAAAAATAAAATAAAAGTCGAGATATATTTTTTTTTTCAACTCTCTTTTTTTAATGAATATAGTTCGATTAAATATTTAATTATTATATGAGATAATTTTCTATTGATATTATGATTGTGATAAATAACATTATAGTTGACAATGAGAACTCAATAAGGAGACCTTGATGAGATGATGATGATGCTATCTTTTTCACAGAAGAATTATCACTGTTGCCATGGTCATCAATATTATTGTTCTTATTATTGATGCTGTTACTTGATTCTCGTGTTACATACCCTCCTGTCGCTCGAGCACTAGCAAATCCTATTCGGTCATTCCCCATATCAAAAACAAGATATGTCGATCGGAGCACTGTATCACCAACCAAAACGAAACCTTGGTTACCAAGTTGATTTGCTGTCTCGCTGTCACTAGGTAACCATGGCGCAATACCAAACATACACTGTGTTGCTTTTCCCAAATCATCATTATCCAAAGGAATCACCAGATCACGCATCGGGACATTGATTAAAATAAAATCCTCATTGTCGTCGTCGTCGTCGTGACTCTCTTTCTGTTTTCCATTTTTCTCTTGTCTCTTGTTATTATTGTTTGTTTTATTTTGCTGTTTATCCGCAATCAAAAAAAGCTGTAACTGCCCGGATAAGGAATCCATATTACATGGTACAATGTATGTTCCAGAAGCATCATCTAAAACAACATTACGTTCACCTACCGCAGCCTGTACCACCTGATTTGCTATAGCGTGATCCATGTAAGTCAAAGTGGTACCCGTATCAATAATGAAACCATGCTTTTCCGAGAACACATGATCTACTAATCTGCTTTGATTTTCATGTACAACGCGTATGCCTTGCCCATGGGTCATCCAATATGTATGTGGCGCATTGGATTTGTTCTTTTCGAATGATACGACTGGAGCATAAATAAGTGGCTCCTGGTACATATCCTGATCAATACCACCAAATAAAATTTCACCCACCCAACCTTCATCGAACATTGAACCCATGTAGATAGAAAAGACTGGTTCAGCAATTAAACCTTGTTTGGCCAAGTTGAATACAAATGGATCATTCGTGTAGGTGTTATCGTCTTTACTACTCTTATTGATAGGATGGCTCAGGGATGATGCAAGGTGTGGGTATCCAAGACCAAATATTCCATTGGCAATTTCATCTTTATCATCAATCATATCATCCCCTTTATGCACATGGCTACCTTGGCTTAATAATTCTTGTAGATCATCCGAGCTTAAACCTGGTGCCACAATATCATCGGTTTGTTTAGCTAATCCAAATAATTGGTTCTGAACTTGAAGTTGTCCGACAGAAATAGTGTCGCGTACATATGTGCCACTGGCATTACCAATTCCATAAATAATCTTGAATGGGTTGTTCGTCTTTTTATATGTTGTGGATTGATTTGTGTCAAATCTTGCTAATGGACATGATTGACTTGGACATTCTTTGGATGGTATCCACAAATCCGAGCTTTTTGATTTTTATCAAATATATATTATATATAAAACAATTAAATAAATGAAAACAATAAAGTAAATAAAATAGAACAAGGTAATTGAATAGTAATTACAAGGTTTTTTTTTTTACCTTCCTGTATCTAATGCCAAAGTAAAGTTTTGTGGTGGTGTACCAATTCCCACACGAATTAAATATTCAGACCCTTCATCATTATAAAGTTTGGTGCTTTCAATCGTAGGTCGAGGAGTTACTGTTGTTATGTTACTATTTTGTCTTTTTTCATAACGGTTGGATGATATAGGGCGTTTAATAATAGGTAATCGGATAGTAGTTGCTGTTGTTGACTCTGCAAGAAAAAGGATAACAAGCAGAAGCAAAAATGTATAAAGCATTTGTTATCTTTTTTTCTTTTTTTTTGATTTTAGATTATAAGCATGTGTAGGTAGGTAGGTAGGTATTTATATAAGTTTTTATATATATATAAATATATTGACAAAAAAAAATTGTATCGTTATTATACAAAAAGAAGTTCAAAAAAAAAATATTTATCTGTCGGGAGGGATCAGGTAAATATATATGTATATATATATATGAAGAGGGGTTTAATGCATGGGATGGATTAAACATTTATTATTACACCAAAGAGAAAACTATACATGGGTCACTTATTTATAATATATTTATTTTCATTGATACCTCTTTTAAGTTAAATTTGACAAATACGAAAAAAAAAAATTGTCACATTCATCTTCAACTAATCGAGGTGTGTGGTTTATTTGAAAAGCCGTGTCATTAGGACATTGATCTTGATGTGAAAAAGTACATGACAAAAACTTAAAATTGCCCTTGTAATTTCAAAAAAAAAAAGTGATTGACTACTAACTTTCCCCATTCGCAAAAGGCCATATCGACGTTGCTTTATAGAACAAATCAAAAATACAAAGATTATTTGTATCTAATAAGAATGGGAAATTTTGGGTCTTTTTGCATTGTCAGTCATTTTGAATTTTCTAGTTTGTGTGTTCCTATTTAGGCCTTCTTTTATTGTACTTACACAGTAACAAAAGACAAAAAAAAAAGTATATACAAAAGGTTACTACAAGACTTTATTTTCTAGGCAAGGATCAAAAAATTTGACTTTGCAATAAAACTCTCACATTTGTAATATTAAATCCAACAACAATTATGCTTAATTACTTTCCTATTTACGTAGCTTCACCCCTAGACCAGGATTCTTGAAGATAAGCATCAGTGCTCTAAAATAGTTCGGCCTAAAAAATAAAAAATGCAAAAGATTAGTAACGCTATTCAAATGATTTGGATTAGTCATGATATGTTCTACTTAATATTGAATTAGTACACTTTGCGACAAAGTGAGTTGACGAAAAGATTTGTTCATTAAATAGTTTTGAAAATTCAGATGCGAGCTATATACCATACATGTAAATTACTTTTTTTTTTTACTCTACTGCTTTGGTTTAAAAAATTTACATTTATCAACAACATCTTTTGTTCTATATCTCACTTTACAAAAAAAAAGGAGTATAATAAAAGAGCCCATTGTTTTTTTTAATAAAACTAATCTTTTGACTTGATAGGTTATAATCTCTCAAGTGAATATTTCGTAATAATGATGTAATTTTTTTTTTTTTTTACATTCACTTATATAGAGTACATAGTCGTTGAAGGGATATAATATTTGACTTAGTCATTATCCCTCCACCCTAAGTTGACAAAAGTAGGATACGATTTTTCTTTTTTATGCAAAAAAAAAAAAAAACATTCCTCAATTTTAAAAATTTAGCATAATAATAAAGTAAATATTTTTTTAAAAAAAAAGCTAAGAGAGAGAGAGATTATAAGTAAACTAGTACGTACGAGTTTCATAAAATTATGTATATATAATAAGAATTTATTGTATTAGGGGGGGGGATGATGAAATATGTTATACAATTATGTGTATTAAGTATAGATGTATACAGCAGATTATTATAAAAAAGAAAGGAAATGCAAAAAACGAAAACATAAAAAAAGTTATTATACTCGTACATGAGAAGAGCAGGGGGGGTGTTATATAAAGGGTTATATATACTTAGAATGTTGTTAATAAACAATTCATTGTGAAAAGAGAAATACAAGTAGCAGCCCATAAACCAATAGAGTTAACTGAATTCATAATGGAAGAGCTCTCAGAAAAGTTCCCAGAATCAGAAGCAACACCGGAGCCATTGACACTTCCAGCTACACCATTGGCAGCAGCAATACCTACACGATTTTGTCCCATATCAAAAACAAGATAGGCACTACGTAACATGGAGTCACCTACAAGGAACATATTGGATCCTAACCCACCACCAGAAGAACCAAGAGGAGCAATACCAAACATACAAGCTGAAGATGATTCTGGGGTGTCTCCATCCAAAGGAATAACCAATTCAGATGCTGGTACACTAAGAATAACAGGTTCACTAGATGAATCACTTGATTGGGACATTTTCAATTGAACTTGTGCATTAGAGGAAGCGACACTACAATCCACAATCAAAACACCGGATTGACGATCCAATTGGAACCCATTTTCACCGGCAATAGCAGTAGCGACCTGGATCGTCATTTTTGTAGGCATATACGTTAATGTGGTACCCGTATCAAGAATAAATGCACCAGTAGAATCTAAATCAAAATCCTGTGTGTCTCCTGAAGGTCCTTGGACGGAAACACCTTGACCATAGACCATCCAATAATAATAACCTTGTCCCTCTTGTTGACCATTGGCTGAACTGCCATCGCCCTGATTACCATCAAAATTACCCAAAGGTTGTTGTTGTGTCGTTAATTGAGCAACAGGTAAATAAGCGAGCTCACCCGAATATTTTGATTTATCAACACCACCAAAGATGATTTCACCTGCCCAACCGCTCTGATCAGCACTATTCATATAAACAGAAAACACAGGATCTTGAATCAGATTCTTTTCCACCAAGTTGAAAACGAATGGGTTATAGGCTTCTTCACCTTGTGTTGTAGCAGCAGTTAATTGTGGATAACCTAACCCTAATATACCATTGGCAGCCACACTTGTTTGATTATTTGGTTTTGTCTCATCACCTCCACTACCACCTGCGCTGGTAGGTGTTGTCAATATATCTTCTGTCGTTTCAGCAAGACCAAATTGTTGATCGGGTACACTAGCACCCGCTACAGTCACAGTGTCTTTGACATAGGTCCCATTGACACTACCAATACCATATTGGATACCAAAATCATCTCCGTTACCTTGAAATGTAGAAGAAGCAGATTCTTTAAAACCTCCAAAAGGACATTCACTCTTTGGACATTGACTTGATGGGACCCAAAGATCGGCACTGGAGGATGGATAGATATAAATATCAACAAACAACAAAAAAAAAGAAGTAAGTATTTGTATTTTTTATTAAAAAAAAACAAACACTTTAAAAAAAAAGATCTACAAAGCAGAACAACAAATAATAATATAAACACGCGTACCTTCCAGTATCCAACGTCACTGTAAAATTTTGAGGTGGTGTACCAATTCCGACTTGAACGAGGTATTGTGATCCTTGATCATTATATAATTTCGTTGTAAATGTATCCGCACGCTTGTTGAGGACTTTACCATGTTTTCGTCGAGCAGCTTCCAATATATCAGTACTGTATGGATTACGAATTAATGGAAGACGAAGAAGTTGTGGATCATTTTCTCTTTTAACATAATTACCACTATTACTATTACTAGCAATAGTTGTAGCCACTGATGTTATGATCAATAAAGAAGTTGTGATCGACAATAACATGATGTACAAAACAAAAGTATAAAAAAAAAAAAGGCGTGCGTGTGTGATCGACAAAGCAAAGAGAGAAAAGAATTTGTTTGTTTACAGGAAAAAATAGACAAATATTATATAATGTCCAAAAAAAAAAAAAAAAGTGGAACCTTTTCCTTTAATTGTTTTATGTTTTTCAATTATTCCGAGACAAACAAAAAAAAAATTAGAGTTTATTAGCATCGTACGTACATCGTCATAAAGCATTTTATGGGGTAATATGAATATATGAAATATATTTGGAATCAACTCAACCCAAACCCCCTTGAATTCCTCATTGTAATAATGACGGCATGAACATGATCTTTACTTCCTATACGTAGTTATGTGGAGTACCTATAGATATTACTTTGTTTTTTTTTTTCACAATTTAAATTTATCATTGTCGTAATAATAATCGAATCGTGTATACTTATTTTCATAGGCGAGCAAATTAATACAGATAAAAGCGACGACAGTCTTTTTTTTTTTTTGTATATATGGCAGAAAACTTACTGAGACCCTTCATTAAAAAAAAAAGATTGTACTAACAGCTTTCTTTCAAAAATGAAAGCACGGTTTCCCAATGATAGGGCATGAGTTTCACATATGAACCTGTGGCCATGGCAACAATAAGAAACATTGATTGATTGTTAACAATGGTGTGTTATATAATAAAATTATAGTTGTTTGTTTGTGTAAAAAAAAAGTAATAATAGTTATAAGGAGGTAGCAATAATAATAATAATAATAATGTACTTTGTTTTTACACAATACAATACTTTTTATATATAATAATAAGTAAATAAAAGTGTAAAAATAAATCTGTTATTGTTATTGTTGTTGTTGTTGTTGTTGTTGTTGTGTGTGTATGTGAGCAAAAATGGGGTTGGTAATAAAGTGGTATTACAAAAGAAAAAGTATAATATTTTAAAATTATAGTGTTTTACATGAGCCAGTAGGAGGCAATAGCAGAAACAGTAGCCCCTGCAACTACATTAATAATCTTGAAAGTTGAAGCAATAGATTCATCTTGATTCTTGGATGCACTCGATTTTTGTTGTTCGGTCTTGCTGTCACTGTTTTCACTGCTGTCATTGTTGTCATTTGTATTAGATGTTCCTCCTTCGGTCTTTCCAGCTGAACTGGCAGGAGTGAATTTACCGGCACCAGCCAAATTCACAGGTGCTAAACCAACTTGATTATTTTTCATATCATGGACCAAATACATGGAACGCAAAGATGCTTCACCAATAATCCAACTTTCACCAGCAGTTAAACCACTAGAAGAAGCTGTAATACCAAACATACATGCAGTGGCAGTGTCAAGGTAATCGGTATCCAATGGAATAATCATTTCTTTCACAGGTGTGCTAATAGTGACAGCATTTTGGGAAGCACTTCCAGTCGATGTACTAATTTGGAATTCAATATTGACTGTACTTGTTTTCAAACCGCAATCGACTCGATAAACGCCATTCAATTCGTCCCATGAGTACTTGGATTTCGAACCCGTGGCAGCTTCAAGGATACCTTCGGCATACGTCTTGGGGACCATGGTCAATGTAGTACCAGTATCAAGAATAAAAGCTTGAGGTGTGAACGATTTTTGATAATTATTGACCTTGACACCTTGACCAGCAACAGACCAATAAAGATAAATGCCTCCTGTTTTTTTGCTGTCAGCACCCACATTAGGTGAAACCAAATAGTTGGCTGTATCGTAAGTCACCACAGGAACATATTGAAGTTCACCAGTGAATTTAGAAGTATCAATACCACCAAATACAATTTCGCCTGACATACCATAAGAATAATGGCTATTTAAAAAGATGGAGAAGACTTGATCATCTAATGTCTTTCCCAAATTAAAAGGAAAGGGTTCGACGTTCGAGGCACCACGTGCACTGTTAAGACCTGGGAATCCAAGGCCTAGGATACCATTACATTGTTCGCCGCTTGAAACAACACCAAGAATGTTTTTGGTACCGCTTGCAAGACCGATCTTTTGTTTGTCCACTTTGGCTGTACCAACGCTAACAGTATCAATACCATAATTACCTGTGGCGCTACCAATACCATATTCAATAGAAAAGACTTCAGTATTCGATTCAAATGTAGATGATTTTTTACCATCGAAACGTTCATAAGGACAAGAGGATGTTGGACAAGAAATGGAGGGTACCCAAAATTCAGCACTGTTCATTGATTATAATAATGATTGTTTCCATTCCCCCCCCCCAATGATTTTTTTTTATTAGTTCTATAATTTTCTTTTTTTCATTTTCATTTTGTTTTTAATACTATCTAATTTTTTATTTTTTATTTTTTAATGCTTAATACCTTCCAGTATCTAAAGTCAAATTAAAGGATTGTGGAGGTGTACCAACACCAGCTTCAATCAAATATTCTCTACCAAAGGCATTGTAAATAGATGATCTAGTGGCGTCGCGTTTTTCGAGAGGTGTTGACTCAAATCGTCGAAGTTGTGCAAGTTGACCATTTGAGTTACGAATAAGAGGCAGACGCACAATACCTTCGTTGTTAGGGGGGACAACAGCAGCGTCAGTACCAAGTAAACACGATGTTGAAACTATGGCAATGAGAGCAGCAGAAGCTATACTAGAAAGATACATATTTTTTGGTATTTTTTTTTTCAAACGTGTACAAAGAGAATCAATATCAAGAGAAAAAAGTTGGAGGTTTTTTTTTTCTTTTTACTATATCAAAAAAGGACAGTAATGGGGGTTGGGGGAAGTCAGAGAGAGAGGACAATGAAGAGAGGGTATATCTAAAAGAATGGAAAGGATGTATAAAAACTGAAAAAAAAAATTAAAATAATAATAAAAAAAAAAAAAAAAAAAGAGAGGAAAAAGAGAGGGATGAAGTGTTCAAAACTTCCAGAAAAAAAAAATATTGGGTTATGAAAAGATGTTGGAAAAAAAAAATTATTATTACAATTACAATCAGTGTAATACTAATAATTAAAGTGAAAGAATCGGAAGAACCTGAGTGGCGGACTACTTTGGTTCAATGCTACACAAAAACTTAGATGTCATTGCCTTATCAAGCTCATTGCCTTCCCATTCCTGCGGAGTATATTTAATTGTAATGTTACATTTGTGGATCATCATAGAGTTATATTTTTACTCTTCTGTTATATATATATAATTATAAAGCCACTTGGGATCTTGGTCGATCTTGCTTCGCGCCACGACTAAAAAGCCTTTCTAGGCCATATAGCCGTTTGTTTTTGATTTATTTATAAAAATGTATATAATCTCGTGTGCAGATATTTTATTTCCCTTTTTTACTTCTTTTTTCAATATCCGAAGTAGTAGTTTCTTCTTTCACCTTTTTTTTTTTTGACATGATAAAAAACTTAATAATTATAAAAATAGATTGGTTTTTTTTAATATGTTTTATGCTGTACGTATAATTTTATACATTTTTCGTTTTTCCCATTAAACAATATGTATATGTAAAAGGTAGTTCATATCTCTGGAATATTTCTTTGTAATCTTTATATTCGAGTCTGAGATTATTGTTTAATTGTTTAATATGATAAAAAAAAAGGGTGCATAAGTTTTTAGTGTTATAGTTTATTTCTATGTTAAACTTTTATCAAAAAATGGCTAGCACGAGTTTTTTTTTTTTTTTTTCCCCTGATTCTCGCATAACTTGTACTAATTTGTAATGTTACCATTACAAAAATAAAAAATAAAAACAGCTTGCCATACTTTTTTTTTTTTTATTTATTTTTGACTTTCAATAAACATAGAGTATAGTATATAAATAGTGCCAACCATATACTGGTAGTAGGTATGTATATGTTGTTTATGTAGGATGTAGATTTAACAGATTTTTATGTTTTTCTTATTAGCAACCAGGGTTAAAATAAAAAGACTGGTATACTTAATTAGAAGAATCCCAATTCCCACGACACAAGAAAGAGATAACAGCTTTTTAAAAAAGTAACATGATATAGCTTTTTTGTATAAAATATCATTGATTTTTAATGTTTATAGTTTCTACGTAAAAATATTATGAATTCTTTTTTTTTTATTTCACTTAGTTTCATATACATAAAGTATCATCTAGTAATATATAAAAATAAGGAGAAGAACAATATTATATGTATGGTACCATTATGATTATATTTGTTGTACGACGTTGAATATTAATTGGCTGATACAAAAAAAAAAAAAGTATTGTGATAGGGCCAACTGAAATATATATTCTTTTTTGTCTGGTCATATATATTGATCCATGATTCATTATCTTTTTTTCTGTTTATATACTACTACGTTAGTAGATTACTAAAGTTTTTCTAGAGGGATTTTTCTGTCATCAAAGTTTGGCAAGTAGAGTAACTATGTACTACTTGCTTATCACCTTCTTCATCATTTAATATTATGCGAATACATCAATCATTTCATAAATCTCTCTATTACGAATGCCATTTTCTTTTTCCATGTATATATACTTTAAAACAAACAATATTCTGATCCAATCGTGTTATTAGAAAAAAAAAAGTGCATACATTTATTTTATTTATTTCTAACAAAATAATTTATATCTAGAAACGTTCAATAATTTTGCTTGTATTTTTGTTTTAGATGATATTATTTTATTTTTGGGATTTGGTAAAAAAGAAAAAAAAAATAATCTAATCCGATCGAACCTTGAGGTCAGACAAATCGACTTGTTGACCAGTAATAAGACCACGAGGACTTCCACGTTCAAATGATCTATTTTTTTTTTTTTCATTTTTATCATATATGTCAAAATAAATAAATAAATTAATTACAATGCATAAACTATTTTAACTACTTTATATATATATTCCCATTCAAAGAAAGACTTACTCTGGGTTTCTCAATCGATAAATAGGGGCACGTTGAGCTTCTTGGACAACAAGTCTATATTAAATTATAAATCGTTTAATTTTTGTTGTTGTTGTTGTTGTTGTTTATCTAGTTCCCCTCCCCATATATATATATATACGTGTTATACGCGTTTTTCCATAACAAAGCACATCTCTATGATAATTTTACCTATATTCAGCCAACTTGGATGCATCATCGAGCTTTTGTTGGTTAAACTTATCCATATCCTCGGACGATTCCATATGGTATTCAATCCATTTGGTGAAAGGATGCTTTTCCTAATAAAATGAAATTAACCAGTGAAAATATATATATATATTAATTAATATAAAAAATAGTTGTCGATTGGGCATGGGTTGCTTTTTTTTATAATATTAGAAAAAAAACCGTACTTCGCCTTGGTTGGTCAAGTGTTGATCGATACGATAAATAGCAACGCCAGCAATGACGGCAATGACAGTGTTTCTCCAAATGTTACCGTTGAATGCTATATATTAAACATTTATATATATATTTTCGAATTATTAATTTTACGTACAAAGAAAAAGTGGGGGGTATAAGGACGTGTTTGGTGGTGGATCTTTTTATGAAAAATAATAAACAATTGGTATAATAAAAAAACAAAAAATTGTACTGAGACTCACTTTCTTCGGCAAATTTGGGACTAGCATCCTTAGCATCAGAAGCAAAATTACGACGGGTGATTTGACGAGTCAAAGGTGCTCGCACCAGGCGAGTTGAAGAAAGGATGCGAGATGCCATTTGTGTTATATAATAGGTTGGTATTTGCAGACGAGATTTTTTTTTTCTTTTTTTGGGCTGTAATCCAAGAAAGCCCTCGCCAATTCGACCCTTTTTTTGCTTGTGACGTCGGCACTCACGTGATCAGATAATTTCCCATACTAAACTATTTTTAATGCAAAAACTCCAAGAACCATAAAAAACAATCAAAAAAGTGATATTGTCATTATATTATAATAAATCCAGTGGAACTTTTTTTTTTTCATTAAAATACATCTGCTGTCTAAAATCGATGGCAAAAGATATGAATTGGGATTTTAAGTGTTTAAGAGATTATGGCTTCTCATAACTTAGTTTCCTGTGTTGGTAAAATTTAATTCACAATAATATAGCAAGTTCGTTATGCAGTCATTAGTTTATTACTATCTTCATTTGGAAAGACGCTTTGATAAATATATATATATCTTGCTCTTTATTATACATAATATAAAAAGTACGTACGTACAACAACAGTTTTATTGTTGTTGTCTAATATACACTCACTATTAAACATGTTTCGATATGTTAACTTTCTCAAGTTCTCGAAAGTACGTATATATATATATTTGCTTTGTATATATCCCACGAAGTTTTCACTGTTCACTATGCAATTTTTTGTTATATCCATAACATTTTTCCAAAGTTCGTAAAATACATGAACTCAATTATTTTTTTTTAATAAACTTCTAGTGTTTATTTTTTGTTAAAGGTGTTTAGTGATATTTCAGCAATAACTTTTCACCTACACTACTAATGGTTTCCAACGCTTGATCTATACCATATTTATACATACATACTCAGGTATTAGCTACTATTTATTAAAAAGTCAATCGATTATATAAATATATAAAAGTATAAAACTTACCAATATCTTCTTTTGTATGTGAAGCTGATAAACAAAATCGTGCACGCGAAGAAATAATTGACGTAGCTGGGTATCCTACTACACACACTGCAACACCACGTCTTAAAAGTTCTCGAGAAAATGCTCTATATAAAATAAAGTAGTATCGTTTTAGCTTTTTACTCTATTCATAACTTTTTTTTAATAGAAAAAAAAACTATCACTTACGCTATTTTTGCAGGGTTGAATAATAAAAGTGGAATGACTGGACTGCCTTTATCACCATATACAATAAATCCCATTTCTCTTAAACGAGATGCAAAATAACTTGAATTATCTAATAGTTTTTGAATACGCCAGCGTCCTTCTTGTTCGCTTTATATATATATATATATATATATAATTAATAACAGGCAAAGTTATTACTTGTTTCCATGGTTTTTACATGGTAACAAAAAAAAAGAGAGAGAGAATATTTACCAAATAATTGTCATGCTTGTTAATACTTGTTGAGCAACAGGGATTGATATTGGTTCAGCATAAACATAAGCATGATTATGTAACTTTAAATGATCAATTACATTTTTACTAGCAGCAATATAGCCACCAGCAGCACCAAATGATTTAGTAAATGTTCCCATCAAAATATCCACACGTGCAGGATCTATACCATATAAATCACAAACACCACCCCCATGTTCACCAATAGCACCAATGGAATGAGCTTCATCCACATATAAATAAAACTTGAATTGATCTTTGAGTTTTAACAAGGCAGGTAAATTAGCAATGGTTCCTTCCATGGAATATAAACCTTCAACTACCACAAGAATCTTTTTCCATGGTCGATGAATACGTGGTTGACCTTGGGAAATGGATTCTCTCAATACATCATGAAGATCTTGCATATTATTATGTTTAAACACGCGAACAGAGGCACCCGATAATCGAGCACCAAAAACAATAGAAGAATGATTTAATTCATCAGAAATGATTAAACAACCCTTGCCAACAAGAGCAGGGATTGTAGTTGAATTGGTTGCAAATCCCATACTAATCACCATGGCAGCTTCTTTTCCAACAAATTCAGCAACAAGTCGTTCCAATTGAATATGTATATCCAAGCTACCTGCCTCTGCGCGAGGACTACTGGATATAAGACCACGTTCCATGGTTTCTTTTTCTACAGCATCAGCGCATGGCCCGGTATTTTGAGCAAATCCAAGATAGTTGTAAGAAGCAAAATTGAGACATTCGGATACTTGACCGTTTAATTGAAATGTTTTGTTATAATCTTGAGTAGAACGGTTTAATAAATGAACGGTTCTTGAAGCAACACCAGTAATAGGTCGATTCCAACAATCGCGTATACGCATATAAAGTCTTCTTGTATAAAATGAATCAAAATCCGATACTAATGGTGCATATCCCTGATTTTTTTTTTTTTTTTGGTTCGTTATTGTTATTTAATAGGTTGTTCATTGTATAATGTATCAAAAGAAAAACAAAAAAGGTGTATGGAGTGATATGTATTTTTGAAATAGTCTACCTCATTCACTTGTAAATGACGATATTCTCCACGTTTAAAGGTTTTCCCCCAAAAATCACGTAAATGACCAAGTAAAATAAGAACAAACCAATTCAAGTAAGTCAAGACAAGAGTAACCAAAGGAGCTGACTCCAATTTATGTTCTAATTCATCATAAGTATGTTTCGGTTGAGTACGTGGTGTCCATCTTAAAGTACGTGGTGGTTTTAATGGTAATAACGGTGGTTGTTGTAAAGAGGATGGTCGAATTAAAAAATTGGAAGGTGCCAAACTAAAAACAAGATCACCTGAAGCACGACGTGGTAAGGATACAAGTGATGATATAGCAGGTGCACTGCTTATTGTATGTGCTCGTTTCCCTTTTCCCATCAATAATTAATTATATAAATTTATGAAAGTTTTTTTTTTTTTTTTTGTTTGAAATTCATTAAATACATAATTCATTTTTTTAATATAAATAAAAAATAGTTTATATTTCTTTAAAGAGAATTATTTAGGGTTTCACATTATGTTTTTTAAGATACCCTTGTTCAAGTCAAAATGAAAAAATCAGGAAAATTTTATAAAAAAAAAAAAAAATAAAAAAAAAGAAAGGACTGGTTTGCTGTTTATGTACAATTTCATAGATCCAATGTTCAAAGTTAAGAGAGAAAGAGAGAGAGAGAGGGAAAGAAAAAGTTGAAATATGAATGATCAAGTTAAAAAGAGTCGAGAGGGGGAATAATGCATCACAAACAGAGACAAAAGAATAAAGAGAGAGAGAGAGAGGGAAAGAGAGAGAGGTATAATTTACGCATGAGTTATGAAGAAAAGAAAAGAAAAAATTAAGGTGTATTACTTTCAGTAGCTGATGTTGAACGAGCAGCTAATTTTGAAAGAATAAGATAAACAAACACCAATAAAATTAGTGCCCATCGTCTCCATTGACTTACTGTTCTTGCTAAAACTGTTTGTTGTTGAGGTGCTTGAACATTATTATTATTATTATTATTGACTTGTCCACCTTGTTGAGGTTGTTGTTGCTGTTGTTGTTGTTGAGTAGGTACTGTCTTTTTTACAGTTGTTGTTGTCATTCTCCGTCGCATAGTATCTGGATTTATAGGTGCATTTGCTAATGGTGCTAACTCCAAAGTACAAAGTTCAGGAAATACATCTATTTATGATCAAACCATTGATAGAATAGGGATATTATTAATCATTGTTCTAATAATATACTGGATCCCCCCCTCTCTCTCTCTCTCTTTCCCTTTCTCTATTTCAATATCAATTACTCACCTCTGAATTTTCCATTTTTTAAATTCACTTTATGTGATCGAGCTGCATATATACGTTTTTCTGCATCTGTTGTTTTAATACTTCCAGTGGTTGTTTCATCCGTAGTCTATTTATTTATTACACAGTTAAATTTTATGGACCAATGAAATGATTCAGAGTATTATTATTATTATTAACAATTCTTACCATAAAGCTCAATAAACCATTCAATATAGTAGGTACAGACCAACTTGGATTCCAAAGACTAGGATGAAAATCACTCATGGTTAAACAAAGACGTGTGTCTGGTTGAAATCGACCTGAAGGAGTTGTCATACGAATAGCAGGTGGTTTAAAAGGATATTCGGAAGGAAAAGTTAATCGACCATAATATTCACCACCTTCATAAGGAGTATCGGGTGGTCCACGAATTACATAATGCCTAAAAATATATATATATATTTATGAATCAAGTTCAATTAACATTATTTATTATTATTTTTTTGTTATTAAATACTATCGTTTGTTTGACATTATTAATGTTGTTGGTTTTTCATTGTCAACTCTAAAGTTTCTTTAATTACCATTCTAAAATATTGCTTTCCAAAGGTTTGGCGATGATAAAAGGTGGAGGGCTATATATATATACAATAAAAAAAAATAGTAACAGATTAAAAAATAAATTATATATAAACCTTATATTATTTTCAAAATTTAATTTCAGTTAGGTAATAGAGATTTACTTTTTTTGAATTTCCATGTACTCCTTGGTCAATCGTCGATATGCAGATTTGGTTGCCATGTTGGAAAGCCAAACTTTTTGTGCAAGTATTAAAGAGAGAGGGTGGGGAGGAAATTCGAGCACTCTTTTTTTTTTTTTTTTTTTTTTTTTTTCGATCCTAAAAACTTTAAAAGTCAGTCAAGCCTTTTTGTTGGTTATTAAATCTAAAAAAAGCTCGTGATTCATTTTGTTGGACTAATAATATAACAAAAATGGTTTTCTTGAAACATTATAACATAGTAAAAATGTACATGAAAAATTATGATTATTATGTATTGTTCAGTTATTATTTATTTATTTATTTTATAGAAAAAGAAAACAAATATATTTTTTAAGATATGAAACAAAGAAGACAAGGAACAAAGAAATATGTAGGATTTAAAATGTTTTAATGGAAATGTTATAATATTATTGTGTTTCTTTTTATTTTTAATTTTTTTTTTTAAATCAAATAGTCAAGTTCATATCGTTGATAACGATTTTGTTCATCATCATCAATACGTGGGTAACATGGTACTAAAGCATCTTGGCTACCAATATACAATGTATTATAAATCTTCCAATAGACTTCTCTCACTTTTCGTGCTGGATGGAATAAACCTTGTACTGTATATTGTAAAATAGTAGCAGGTCCTAAAGCAACACGCATACCTTCAATAGCTTCCATTACTGCATTAATTACATGAGGACTATTGATATATTAATAGTATTATTAGTAAGATCAATGATTTATTGAATCCAAAGCAACCCTAAAAAAAAAGAGAGAGATGACAATTACCTTGTTTCAAAGATATTTGGCCAAATATAATTCAACAAATGCCGTAAAGGTTCTTCACAACCCAATCCAACTACACCAAGAGCCATATTTTTAATCGTCGTACATGCAGTTTGTCGATGAACCAAATCACGATCCATTAATGCATCCTCTAAAAGTGGCGTAACGGCCATAATATAATCCTTGCCCATTTCTCCCACATATTCAAAAATAAATGCCAGTGACTTGAGCACACCATTTTGTACATTCAGTTCTGGAACACGATATTCATTCATGACAGCAGGTAATACAGTGAAAGGAGCACATGTTTCTGCTACGATAGCAATTGCTACAGTAGTACATACACGATTTTGACGTTCTTGAACCTTCAAGTTATTAAGTAATGTAGCCAATACATCTTGTGGACCAATAGCCTTGGCAATATAACCGAATGTATTGACAGAAGCTCGACGAATACTTCTTTTATGTGCCTTGAGCAAATCTAACAATTCGAAACAAACACGCATCCATTCACGTGCAGAAACAAATTCGGCACCACGATCGGCAATACGACCCACAAGATCAATACAATTTTCTTGTACCTTTTCATGACGGTTACGCAAGATAGGTGTTAAGCGAGGAAGCAAATCTTTAATGGGAGGTGTCATACTTGTCATACCAATGACATTAACAATACTCTTGAGCGCTCCCAAGATGGAACCAAGTACTTCTGGATATTCTTCACCAAGATATTCATATAAAATTTGTCCCAATTGATTCATCAATTTTTCTTCACCACAAGTTTTCATCACTACAGCAATACGGGAGATCAAGTCGGCAGCTTGTTGACGTACACGAGCTGACTTGTTATTCAAACGCCATAAAATGGTATAACAAATTTGTTGAAGATAAGGTTTAATACGCATACCCAATGCGTTGACAACAGTACCAAAACCATTCAACATGACGACATCTTCTACCGTTTGTTCTTGGAATGCATACAAGATACCATCGATCAAAAGTTCTTCTAAACGAGGATCAATATCAGCAGCACCCAAGTTGGAAATCACCTTTTCAATAGTTTCCATCACCATCTTTCGATAAGGTTCACTTTCATCTTTAAGATCATTGACAATACGTCCAATGATTTCAGATACACCGACTTTGTTGGCTAATTCAACAGTAGTTTCCACAAGTTGTTTATAATTACGTCGATCCAAAGCCATACGTCGTACCCAGAAATGCTTGAAGAATTCAGGTAAAATTTCTTCCTTAATGTATTGAGGCATGACACCGTCAGTTGCAGCACACTGCTTGACAACCTTGAGAACAATCTTTTTCATTTCTTCATCCGGCGATTGGAATTCACGGATCAAGATAATCATGACTTCTTTGGTATAATAGTTTGCATATTCATCATCCATTAAGGGGATGATATAACCAATGGCTTTTAAAAAGGCAGCAAGGCCTTTACCACGATGTTTACGAATACCAGTCCACAAGGGTTTTAAAACAGAATCAAAAGATTCAATACCATAAGGAGCTGCAGCTTCAGCCAAAGCAGCAATAGCAAGAGCAGTAATAGTACGTACTTTTTGTTGTTCATCTTCTAATCCATGACCAATGGCCTCAACCAGATTCTTCAAATGAGGTAAAACAGCACATCCCATAAGGATAGCAATTTGTTGAACAATCTTGATACCGGTGTGACGTGCTTGCCATGATTTTTTAGAACGACAGACAGCCTTCAAGAAAGGTAATAAAGCTGGAATACCAAGAGCAGAAGCAACAACAGAAAATGCACGAGCAGTTGTGTTACGGACATATTCGTCAGGATGATCAATATCGGGACGCATAGTAGTAATCATGGTAGGTAAACCAGCAGCTTTGGATACATTACTGATGATTTCACGACCTTCTACACGAGCATAATAATCTTCATCGATCAAAAGAGGTTCAATGACTACAAGGATCTTATGTACAAAAGGACGTACGAGATCATCCAATTTGTAAAGAATACGATCAATTACTTTGACAAGCAAATGACGTTCTTGATCTTCCAAAGTAGGTGACATGAGCAATGGTAAGATTTGATTAAAAAGAGGACCTGGTCCAAAATCTCGAGCCTTGTCTGTAATTTGTCTTAATGCGGTTTTACGCATAGGTGGAGTACCATTCTTGATTCTCAATAAAAGTCGCATAATCTTTCGTTCCTTAAGTTCATCCACACTCATTTCTTCTTCATTACGTTCTTCAAGTAATTTACCAAAATGTTGCATATCTTCATCTTTAAAAAATGGTAAATTACCCACACCTGGAATTTCTTGAGGAATATCCATAGCAACGCCTCTTGATTCTTCTTGCATCATGAACCCGCTTTCACCCATAGGAGTAGGTGTGGCCATTAACTTGCGTGCAGGTGTTCGAATAGGTTGATAACCTGCAGGAGGTTCAAGAACTTTGTAACCCGATTGTGGGAACATGGCATCCAAGTCTTCGTCTGATAAAGGTCGATTTCTAACATCCAATTCTCGTTCCCAACGCATTTGATTAGCAGCTTCGGGTGTAGCAGGGACTTGAAGTTGACTTGGTGTAGGTGTCATCATTCCTAATCCACCTACAGGTGTTGATGTCACACCATCACCATTGACTGGTGTTGCATCCCAACGTGAACGTTTGGCTGTTGTTGCTTTTGGTGTAGCATCCCATTCTGATCGTTGTGCATCGCCCGCTACAGGTGTAGCATCCCATCGTGATCGTTTACCAGGTCCTTTGGGTGTAGCATCAACACCTCCCGTATGTACAGGTGTAGCCACATCCCATCGTCGTTTCTTTTTAGTTGCCACAGGTGTTGCTTCCACATTAGCTGATTCTTCTTGTTGTTGTTGCTGTTCATTTTTTTTCTTTTGTGCAATAGCTTGTAAAACACGTTGTTGTTCTTTTTCGAATTCTGCTTCTCGAATGACTTCTGCATAAGATCGCGATTCTTCATTATTATCGCCTTGTTGTTCTTTTGCAAATGCATCAGCACGTTCTGGTGAAAGCATGCGATTGAATCGTCGTTGATGATATTCGTCTTGACGACCTGCAATACGACGTTCTTTCATTGTTTCTGCAAATGGATCGTGACTATCGGCACCATGCGTTGCTTCACCAATAACATCTTTGGATGCTGTATATGAATTTAATTTACGTTTGGTTTCTTGATAAGCTTCATCGTCCATATCTTCATCTTCATCGTCACCCACACCAATGGAAGTAGCATACCCTTCGAATTTATCTTTGGTGTAAATGTCAGTGTCGTAAGAAACACCTGAAAGACTGGCATGCTTTTCATTATCGAGTACCGCAGCACTAATATCTTTGTCTGTGATCTCTCTTCGTTTAGCTTGTGCAGCTTTGATTTCACGATCGATATCTATTATAGAGACATTAGTAAGACTGATCATGAAGTGATTTGTTTTGTTTTTTTTTTTTTTTGGTTCTTACCGTCAGCCATGATTATTCTTTTTTTTTTTTTGGAATGAAAGAAAGAATAAATTATGAACTAGAGGCCGCTGGACCGAATTTTTTATTATTTTTCGAATTCTGAAACTTAAAAAAAATTGAAAAGGTTTTTGCTTTTGATGTAAGAAATTATGATGGATACCAAAGGTTAAAAGTAATTGCTACCATGATAATTATTGGTTATGTATCTTAAATCTATATATATATATATATATGTGTGTGTGTGTGTGTGTATAACCCATTTGATTCTTTGGATATACTACCAATAAGCCTGATTGAGCATCAGTTCGCAAGTTAGACAACAAGGTATACTAATAGTATACCAGCTGTTGATGTATGGATCTCTGTTACTTGGTGACTACAATTCTATATATTACTATAGTAACATATATGTGCAGGACACAATCAAAAAAAAATTGATGATACATGAACAACGACAATCAAGCATCCAAACAGTATTAAGAACTAGTGAGTCCATTAATTATAACAAATACAGTAACATATGCAATGTGAACATTTTTTTCCCTTTCTATAATACGATATAAATTCAAGCCAATAAATCATAAAGCATATTTCGTAACATGTCAAACAATAGCTACCCTATTTTTATAATTGCAGAAGTAACACATGAATTCACTGAATATTATTATCATCAAGTTACAATTTTTTTAAAAAAACACGAAACAGAAAATACACATGATTTATTTATTGTTTGATGCCATATTGAGCCTTATATTCACGCATAAGAGCCAATTGTTCACCATAAGTACCCTTTTCTTCCATATATTCCATAATATGATCCATTGTAATGATAGCGCGTACAGGAACACCGTTCTTTTCTTGAACAGCTTGAATAGCGGATTTACCAGAACCATCAGGAGCAACTTCGGCACGATCGACAGCAACGAGCACACCAGCCAATGAAGCATTGTTTGCCTTGATAATACCAATTGATTCATTGATTGCAGTACCAGCTGTAATCACATCATCTACAACGACAATTTTACCAGACAAAGGAGTACCCACAATATCACCACCTTCACCATGATCTTTCTTTTCCTTGCGGTTAAAAGCAAAAGGTGCTTCTTGATTATGTTCGTTTGTTAAAGCAAGTGCAGTAGCACAAACCAATGGGATACCCTTATAAGCAGGACCGAAAAGAACATCATAAGAAAAACCAGCGTCAACCAAAGCAGCGGCATAGAAACGACCAATGGCACCTAAGGTTTGACCACTGTTGAATAAACCGGCATTGAAGAAGTAAGGAGAAACACGACCTGATTTCAATGTAAACGAGCCAAATTTGAGTACATTGTTTTGTAAAGCAAAGTCGATGAATTCACGTTGATAATCTTTCATTTTTTTAAGGTATAAAATGTGGACAAAAAAAAAAAAAAAAAAAAAAAAAAAAGAGAGAGAAGAGGGTATAAAAAAATGTTGTCGCTTGTTTTAAGAGCAGCCACTGGATCTGTATTTAGATCTCTTTTTTTTTTATTATTTTTATTTCCTGCAGATACTATTCTGGGATGTGATTACAGCCACATTACCAAGCTTTAAAATGATAGTGAGAGTACGCGCGAGCTTATTGTTTAGCTGAGCAAAAGAGGATACTGTTAAGCACAACAACCAAGAACGAAATAGTGGATCACTTTCTGTTGGATCATAATATTTATAGATTAAGTACTTTGTAATTCTAGGTACGTATAGTATCTTAATATGAGCTTAATGAGCGAATGGAAATACAAACCGTTATACATATAAAACGTAAAAGGTGGATGACTTGAGTAAATAATGTATATAAGGGAGATAGAAAAAAAAAAGCCAGAATGAAACGGAGCATTTACTCACTTATAAATCATCATCCGCAAACTCAAGTTAGTTCTGACACCAATTAACATTCTCGCAATATCCATTTTTACTGCTTTGTATCGCTGTACCGGAGACTGGAAGGGTCTTCCAAAAGTTTAATTTTTTTACTATCTTCGGTGTCCTTGCTTATTCATACAGGGCAAATATATTAGTTGTTTATACAAGTATAGTGCGTTTGAATAATATATAAATACATATTGTTATCCACTGATAAGTATCGATTTATAAAGTGTACGTATTATTCATCAATGAGAATTTCTCATAAAAATAAGTTTACATTCCTCTCTTACGACGATCTTCCAATGGACTCGAAATACCGTTCTAAAATAGCTTATTAAACAGAGAAATGGTAAGTATAGTGTTTTTTTTTATTCTCACATATAATCGAAGCGTCCCCTTTATTAGCGAAGATGATCTATGAACCCTACATAGTACTGATGTTATACACTCTGCATTCGGCGAATACTACGCAATATCGTTCATATAAATAATATACATATATATTCACGTCGAAAATTTCCAATTCTTAGAAGGCTTTTGGATTGTTGTCTATTGTCAGTAAATTACACTATGAAGTGGGTATTATAAAACATAACCGTTGTTTAGCTTTTATTTTGCGAATTAATTTGACCTCAATGGATTGGCACAATATTCTGCGCAATATTTAAGGTTATCTTTACTCAAATGTACCTTTACGTATTTAAACAAGTACTAAAGTATCGTTACACCAACTCAATGTGATTTGTGCATAAAATAATAAGCTTCTTTATGATGTAAGAATGAATTAAAAAAAGAGTTCTGGGGTTTATCTCAAATAGCTGTTTTATCCTTTGAGACAGTTTCGGATATTTTCCTTTCTTTTCTTTTTGTTTTTTTTGTTTTATTCTACTCCACATTTAATATAATTATATATATATATATATATATACACAGCATGTCAAAATTTATTGGAGCAATTGATCAAGGCACCACTTCTACACGATTTCTTATATTTGATGAAAAAGGAAACCTTATAACTTGGCATCAACTTGAATTCGAACAACATTATCCACGACCAGGGTAATTTATTCATCAATAATAATAAAAAAAGCTGGAATAAAAAGGAACCCCCTTGTAAATTCTTATTTCTCATTATATCAAAAAATGTTACTATATATATATATATAAACAATAACAATAAGATGGATTGAACATGACCCACAGGAACTTTTAGATGTGGTAACAAAATGTGCGGACGAAGCACTTCGAAAATTTGGTATGATGGGACGGGATCCTAATGATATTAAAGGTAATATAAAAAAATAAAATTTTACACTGTGAGGAATAATGAAGAAGAAGTGCTATAATTGATGCTTTTATTTTTTAATGAAACATATCAAAATAACAAGCAATTGGTATTACAAATCAAAGAGAAACGGCATTAGTTTGGGATCGTGAAACTGGAGAACCTTTATACAATGCGATTGTGTGGGGTGATACAAGAACGAATAATCTTGTAAAAAGGTTCAAGGCAAAACAGTTCGATGTACACTCTATTTGTGGATTGCCGATTCATAATTACTTTTCAGCGGTAAAATGGTTCTGGCTAATGCATAAAGTTAAAAAAGTAAAAGAGGCAGTAGATAACAAACGTGCATTATTTGGTACTGTCGATTCTTGGTTAATATGGGTAAGTAGGTATGTATATTACTTAAGTGGATAATTTTTTTTTTGTATAAAACTGTTCCTTTACACTATCAAAATATGTATAATCTCTATAGAATTTAACTAAAAAGGTTCATGTAACCGATGTGACCAATGCAAGCCGAACAATGCTTATGAATTTAAAAACACGAGAATGGGATAAAAAATTGCTAGAGTAAGTCTTTTATGATAATTCTCAATTAATCAATAATAGTTTGATGATCCATAAAATAAGATAACCAATGTACAAAAAAAAAAAGATTTTTTGAAATTCCAGAACATGTCTTACCAAAAATTGTATCTTCCTCTGAACATTATGGGGATGTTGAAGATGGACCATTACAAGGGTTACCAGTAATGGGTTGCCTAGGTGATCAGCAAGCTGCATTTGTAGGACAAAGATGTTTTTCTGTTGGTGAAGCTAAAAATACTTATGGCACTGGTGCATTTTTGCTTCTAAATGTTGGACCTGAACCTGTTTTATCCAAAAATGGTTTATTAACGACTGTTGCCTATCAATTGGGAAATGAAAAACCAGTATATGCATTGGAAGGATCCATTTCAGTTGCAGGAGGAGCTGTTACGTGGCTCAAAGATAATTTAGGTATCATTAAACATTCGCATGACGTGGATGCACTTGCTAGTAAAGGTAATTTAACTTAAATATATATTATATAATAGTTGTTGTATAACAAACCAAAGGGAAAAAATGGATGTTCATATATAGTTCAAGATACGGGAGGTGTTGTATTCGTCACGGCATTTTCGGGTTTATTTGCTCCGTATTGGCGAGATGATGCTCGAGGAACGTTGGTAGGGTTGACGCAATATACCAATAAATGTCATATTGCTAGAGCGACATTAGAAGCTGCATGTTATTCAACAAGAGCTATTTTGGATTCAATGAAAGAAGATGGAAACGTAGAACTCAAAATACTAAAAGCGGATGGTGGTATGTCTAATTCCGATATTTGTATGCAAACTCAAGCCAATATTTTAGGAATTTCAGTTGGTAAGTTATATAAACAAATATTTTTAATTACATGACCTATATATTTTTTGTGATAATAAATTATTAATAATGAGGGAAAAAACTCCCCCATTTTTCATATGTATATTATTATAGAAAGGCCAGCTATGAGAGAAACAACAGCACTTGGTGCTGCACTTGTTGCTGGATGGGCAGCTGGAATATGGAAAAGTATTGAAGAAATACGAAATTTACAAGTCGAAGATGCAACAATATTCAAACCTGAATTAGATGAAAAAGGTAATACAAATTTTTAGTTTTTAATTGTTAGACCGGCACCGAGAATTTAACCGGAATCACATTTTTATGTATTACAATTCCCAAATCTGATAGAACGGAATAGTTTATTTTATATGTGGGAAGAAGCAATTCAAAGGAGTATGGGATGGACAGATGTTCTTCATGATGATGATGATGATTAATAAACGTATTTCTTTGTTTATAATAATGAAATTAAAAGCTCTAATAAAGAAAAAAAAAGAAGGAAAAGAAAGGAGAAAACCCATTCAAACAAACGATATTAGATTAAAGAGAGGGTTAGATGTTAATAGTGTGTGTAAGTGTGTTTGTTTGTTGTACGTGTAGAAAAAAAATATAATATAAATGTTGATAATTGTGAAGTGGATGTAATAAGAGAGGATGATACAAAGTTTTACAGTAAAAAAAAAAGGAAAAAAAAAAGGTATGTATAATAAGAAAAAGAGAAAAGAGGCTGAAGTATTTTTTTTTTTGGGATTATTGATGGTGTCGCTGTGTCCATTATTATTACTATAATTATTACTTTAATATGATTTAGCTTTTACGTTCGTGAAGTGAATCAACATAAGTCCAAGCCCCTTCATCCAATAAATTCTTTCGCTTCATATCTTGTAACATGGCAACATTTCTTGAAGTATATTCGTCATTGGCAGAACTATCCTTAACAAACTTGAATAATTTAGGTACGAAAACTTCATGTTTTTCTGCTCGTTCTTTACGAACACCACGTTGCCAATCTTCAATTTTTGTCTTTTCAGCATTAGCAACAGCATAATTTTTGGTTTGAAGAGCTTCAGTAACAGGACCCCACAAACGATGAGATTCGATAGGTTGTTGTTCTTCAAGAGGTGCAGTTTTGCGTTCGGCCATCGGTTCAGCTTCAGCGTCGAAAAGCAATTGTTTACCCTCACTATCCTTCTTGGTGTAATATGACTTATGGCTCCATCGTCCCGATAAAGTATAAACTTCTTCACCTTCACAAGTAATTGATCCCTTAATATGGTTATGTTCACCACCGAACCAAGGCTTGGGTACAAATTCAATACGAGTGTTCGTCTTCTTGGATGAACAAGCAATAGTACATACACCAGCTAATTCAAGATAAGCTGCACCAGTCAAGAAACCACGAATCATTAAATCAGGGAAATCAATCATATATTGTTCATCCCATTCCTTTACATACAATACAGCACGACCCACTTGTTCAGTCTTGATGCTTGTACCCTTGAAACGAGCCTTTTGACCACCTATACAAAAAACATGATGAAATCGTTTGTTTAGTAAAAGATAAAAAAAAACAAGGAACAAATAAACAATAAATTTCATTATATAAATTATTCTTATACTTACTATGACCATTCAAAGAAACACCAGTCTTTTCATGTTGAAGATAAAATGCAGAAATTGGTGGATGGTGACACACTATAATAAATTGAGTATGAAAAAAAAAAGGTTCATAAAATAATTAAAATTTGATAGGGATAATTCCTCGTTTTCTTATTACTTACCTTGTTCACAAATACATTCAACATCACCAAGTTTACAATGGAATTGTTCACCAAGAATTGGATTATAAGGTTTCTTTTCAGTTTTACCACCTGTACATCGTGATGCATAACTACCCCAAAGAGTCGACATGAACCAACGTGACACAGCCAACATACGTTCTATAATAATCACATTTTTCATTTAATTTTATATGAAATATAATACATTTGACTAACAATAAAAATAATAATAGTATTATTATCATTAATATTTACCTGATGGGTCAGTAGCCGAGCTAATTGCAGTGAAGCTGAATAAAATATATATTTTTTACGAAATAAGTATCAGTTTCTAATGTTTCTTACTTTTCCTTATTGTACAACAATATCCAAAAAAGGGACAATATCATTGTTCTTTTCTTTTTCTCTATATCACCACATTTCAATAGTATACTTTACCATGAAGGATGATCACCCCAATAAGTACTATAAAAAAATACAAATAAATCAAAACAAACAAAAACATTAATAATTAAAATCATCCCGCGTGAAGCTCACCCGTGCGCCGCGCATTTGATTATGCAACAATAACAAACAAAATACGGTGTAGATACCACTTAAAGAATAGTAACAAGTAAGACAGTTGAGAAAAAAGAACTTACCCATATTCAAGTAAAGATAATCCATTCAAGAAAAATGCTGGACAAGTTAATGAAGAAAGATCTCCAGTAAAACTAATGACCTGTTTAATAAATTCTTTAAATTGACCTCCAGTACCGGGTTCGGCGTTCTTTACTGACATGGAGTCAACATCATTCACACTTGGAGACTTGTCGAATGACTCTGAAGAATTGGTACGGCTATTCGAGAAAATTCCCATGACAAAATGATGAAAAATAAGTCGAAAATAAAAGAGTTGAAAAAGAAAAAGAGAAGGAAAAAGAAAGATGATTGAAAGGCCGGTTTAATCGACCTTGCGGGTTTTTCTTTTTAATGGTAATTTTTCATGGTACTTATAATTCCCCATTATTATTTTTTTTTACCCTTGAATAAAACCTTCTTTTGATATTTGAAAGAGAGAAACAATAAGACACATATGTTTAATTTTTCTACAAATTCCCTATTGATCCCGTAAACAATGACATTCTATGACTTCTTATGCTGACTTGACTCTTAATGCCTTTCTAATATTTATACGAACAGGGTGTTATTACTCTCATCAACAATATCTTTTATCACCTTTATTTTCAAATAATATAAAAGAATGAATGAATGCTTTACTAATTCGTCATGGCAATCATAGAGTATATATCACAAGCCCCCTCTTTTTTTCGGGGCCCACTGTGCCATGATAGGTCGCTGACGTGGTTTATCTATGTATGATATATACAAGAAACAAAGGTATAATAGGCACATTCAATTAAATTACTAATCATTGTTTCTCGTTCTTTCTCTCTCACCCCTAAAAATAGACAATTATAATATCAATAATTTCTTTATTCCCTTCCATGATAAAACGCACAGACAAAAGGTCTTATTATTATGCTAATACTTTTTTTGACGGGGGAGAAGAAACTTCGGTGTTGAATACCGGTAGTTTGTGTGCGGACATAAGTTGCGTGAATTATTTTTTTTTTTTTTTATATTAACTTCTGCGGATTTTAAATATTTCATATTTCATGCTTTAACACATTTTACTCTTTCTATCGCAGGGGAAGGGGATCTCATAAAGGGAGAACTAGATAAACTGTTTATCAAATGAGTTGGCTATTCGTTATTACTCTTGCTTAACTTTCTTTAAATTTGATGGATGTCGAAAATAAGGGTTAGTCGTGACTGAATTTCACCCCATCCTCTGTGAGGGTCACGCTACAATGATATCACCTTTCCGATCTAAACTCCTATATAGCAAAACTCAAAATATATTCCATATAGAGGGATCTGCGTGACATTTTTTTTTATTTGTCGATCCAAAAAAGAAGTTAGTATTCCAAGTTTACAAAAAAAGAAGTTTTTTTTTCCAGCAATAATACAATATGGTAAGAGGAACTCAATTCATCCGTTGAAATTATTTTATTTATCATATTAATATAATATCGATTTGTTCTTTGTAAAAATAATAATGCTGAAAAATAAAATAAAATGGATAAAGTCGTGTATGATATCCTGATCTGTTGATCTAGTAACACGAGCAGACTGGTATATTTTCATATGACATTTTTGTTTTATCTTTTGTTGTGGAGATAAAGTAGCTCTTCTTTTATTTTTTATTTGTTTTACAAAGTAGTGTTAAATCACAACAGCAATTAATGGAACTTTTGTTCTAGTGCTCTAATGTAATGTTTTGGAAAATGGATGCTTAACATATAAGTATGTTGTCTAATATAGATATCATGTAGTTAGAATATTATTCAAAAGAGATCTCATTCTTTCCCTAGTTTACAACTTACGTCTGTAACTCAATTTTACCGGTTGTTAGATCAACCCGGACAGGCTCATGATGTGTCCGCTCATCGAACGACACGTGATAACCCCTTTCAGAAAGAACATCCATCACAATATCGACAAAGTGACTATCACCAAGCATCGGGTCCTCTCTATAATATAAATATATAAACAAAATTCAACAAAAATCCACAAATAATATATAGAACCAATATACTTGCATAAATAACAAGTAGAAGAAAAAAAAAATACCCACGTGCGAATCCTAGCATGGCCACTGATCGAATGTCTAGTCACTTGGGGAATGATATGGTCATCTATAAATTGTATAGCATGGTGCAATAAAATAGGTTCATAATCTTGGTAGTGCTCTAAGCGGCTGATCAGTTCCTATATATAGAAATATTAACACTTTGTCGGGGTTTTCTTATTCTTTTTAATGAAGCATCAGTTTTATACCTGACGAGCATGAACACCAATGGATGTTGCTAATGGAATATGTGAAATAGCATCATATGTATCAGATTCTAATTCCAATGAAGATTGATATTCGAATTCTCGAAGAATAATCTCCATCACTTCCATTATCGAGCCAGTAGCATTAATCAAATCTTTTTTTATTTGGAAATAAATTGGATTAGTATATGTTCCGTTCAGACATAATAGTAACGTTAAATATGTTTATATGTGAAAATACAGTAGCTGTTATATACTCACGAAAGGGAAACATTTTAGATAATTTTAACAATGATCCATAGTGTGCCTTGAAGATAGCATATCTGTTGCGAATTACCTATATATATATATATATGATAAACCATTCACCCCCTTTGATTTAGTCCCTTATACTCATTCAATAATAAAAACAATATATATTATAAATTATACTTTACCGATTCATCATTATCCGTAACTCGTTCCTCCCAAAATACACCTTGACCTGTTTTTTTTACTTCCAAATTATGTTCACGGATCATTTTTCCACGTGCCAATTGCCTTTGAACTGAGATATCTTCATCAACATATAATACACATATACGGAATACAGGTCGTCTATATATTCGTTCATTTTAATCAGTCAAATTTTATGTATTTACAAATTATTTTCATTTTAATAAAAAATAATAAAAAATAACAACTTACGGAAATTGATCACGACGATCAGTATGATAATACTCTCTTCGTAACTCGGCCATCTTTTCATGTAGCATTTTTAATGCCTCGACTTGAATATCAGTCCGAGGAAATCCATCAACCAGAACACCAACAGTAGGATCACAATCCAACATGGCATGTAACACCAACTCAATGACATATCGATCAGATATCATTTGACCCTGATTGATAAGTTCTTTACATTCAGGTGTTTGCAATAATTGTGATACTGAGATAGGTGGATTAGTGATACCTCGAGCACGTAATATAGAAGGAGTATGTGTTCCTTTACCGGATCTATTATCATGATAGTTAGATAGAAAATTAATACAGAAAAATAATACAAAAAGTTAATTACCATAAAAGTATCTGTATTTCATGTCACAGAAAGAAAATTTGTATATACAAGTTGTGTGGGAACTTACCCGGGCGCACCCATCAAAAAAATAAATTCTCGAGGTAAATGAATATTTTCTCGTCCATAATGATCTTCAATATTTTTCCATGCTTGATTAAATATCAATTTAGCATCTTTAATTTCACCAGCCCTAAATAAATAATGTGTATATATATCAGTTTGATAGACTGGTTCTTTTTTTTTTCTATTCCATTCATCCGTTTTTGTTATATATATAGAATTTTAAGAGCCACCAACCACCGAATAATATTAAAAAATAAAACACTCTTGTGTGCGTCACCTTTTCTCCTGAGTATCATCGTTAGCAGAAACACTACTATTTACTCTAGAAGTAGCAGTAGCAGCGCTGGCTGTAGCAGCTTTTACAGTATTATTGGTTTTTTTTTTGTAACCAAGAAGGGTTTTATATACATAACAATTGTGTCAATTCATAAAATTAAAAAAAAAATAGCTTCTCTATTGTTTCCTTACTCGATTGCTGAGGTGCTAAGTATCGCGGAGAAGATGGATTGGTATAAGAACGAACAAGTCGAGACACGTGTTGCGATTGCGGAGGAATCAATCTAGTTCGTAAAATATTTGAGTAACGAAATGCAATATAAAATGGTCTAGCAACGGTGGTCATGACGAGATATATATCTTTTTTTTTTAAAAAAAAAGAAAATACAAACACAAAGAGGAAACAAAAGAACTAAAGAAAATAGAAGATAAAAGTTCAGGCACTATTTTATAAAATGCGGGGAGGAGGGGGTATTAATATGTCGGGGTTGTTCGAAAAGATGAATGCTGTTTGCATGTCCCTTCAAGCATAGACATGTATATTTTTTTTTACAATCGGCTCAGCCTCTATTTTTAAAATATATCTCAATGTAACTTATTATATCACTCTATTCTCATAAATATAATCTATTTTCTTTTTTCGAGCAATGAGTGAATTATAATTCCACGTGAGAATGTGAAAAAAAATATATATATGACATAACGTATCACTTAGCTAAAACATTAATGGTCTGGTCAATTTAGCAAAGGCTAACCATAAGTCACAAACTAGATTGAGTATAGATGCTTTCTTTTGTTACTACGTATCATTTTTATAAATGTTATACTTCATACTTCTTATTGGATAATAAATTGTAAGAATAAATACAAGTGTTTTTTTTTCACCCTGTTGCTGTCTGCTGAGATAAGTTATACCAATATAATTAGAAGGCAAATATTAAAGCAACATATGGATAATAGTTTTTTTTTCTTATCTATTATATAGAATATTTATTAATACAATAATGCAAATTTTATTGTACGTTGGCGGAGTGCGCCGGGTGTTGAAAGTAATGATAGGCATTAGAGATGGTCCGAGGAGTTGGATAGTATAACCTTGTTTGGGTTTCCAACCTTCAGTAAAACTTACAAGAAAGAGGATAAGCAGAAATTTGTATCGTTTGGTTTTCGATATCAATCTTTTGTAAAATAATACGTCAATATTTTTTTTTTCGTTAGTGTAATAGATTTACATGTAGATATATTGTATGCTTTTTGAAGCTATAGCCAACTTATTATAGTGCTGCTACGAATTAATGTTGTATATCCATATGATACTTTATGGTCAAATAGATTGAGGTTTTGTTTGTGTTTTTTAACAGCGTTGTCAAGGTGATTTTTACCCTTCTATATAATATGTTACAGTAAATTACGTATATGTACGTAATTACTTCAGAGTATTAATATTTGCAAGCGAATATGTCTTATTATACAAATTCTAGGGTAGCGACAGGAGTAGTAGCAATAATTTTTTGTGATTCAAACTAAGTTATTTTTACCATTAATAAGGTAAAACAGCCTGCGAGCTTGTTGCAAAATATATAAAATGTCTTCTTAATAATACAAATAAAAAAAATGTACAGGAACCGTAGAATAAGTAAAACGTAGAACGTATTGAGAGGTAACTCCAGAGCATACAATATATTTAACGTTTTAGACACCAACTTCTTCAAGCTTGAGTTAACTAGATTAACACATAATAAAGACAATACAACTTTTTATAATGCAATAACGTGGAACAGATACAACCCGTAGTCAAAGAAAAAAAAATATTAGAATATCTAAACTAGTAAAAAAGTTCAAGTTTTAACATGAAAATGGGCTTCCTACAGTAATTTAAAAGTTGTAGAATTTATTATTGTATATTTATTACGTACTACTATTACAAATAATACTATACATAATATATTGAATATTGTATACATAAAGGTAAAGGGAAAGGATAAGATATATAAAGATATGATATTTCATTATTAAATACTAATTGTAAACTACTACTGTTTTTTCTTCATTATAAGGAATTGACTATTTTATACTGGAAAAATAAATACTGGAAAAATAAGTAAGTGATAGTGATATTAAGCAAGGCTTTTTTGTTTCGTTGATCCTGATCAACGTATGATTTATAAACAAAGTCCAACATTCACATCAAGATATGTAAGATGATCCACAATACTTGTAAATGGTACAATCGAATTTGAACAGTCTTCTGTTTCCATACCAGTAGCACATACTTCTACATAACCCAAGGTCGTTGTTGATATGGTGCCAAAAAAAAAAAAGAGCCGGGAATAATAGTTTAGCAAAAAAATAAATTATTTACTGAAATTATTTTTAAAGACAACTTACGAATGCCATCTTTGTTGTTCCAAAACTCGGTGCCAGAGTGTGAAAAACCAATCATACTTGGTGGGAGATGAGGAACAACTATTATATTGCATAAAAGAAAGACAGATCATTTGAGTTTAATATTATTATTTCTGTGAACAGTACAAAGTATAAATCTATACTCAATGCTACTTACTATCACGTTCGTGAACAAGACGCTCGTGAGAAATTTGGGTGTTTAAGAGGTATTCTGCAAATTTTTCATTGCCAACGCGAGGTTCACCTAGAAAAAGATAGCTATGTTACTATATACTTTTTTCGTCACACTTAATCTTTTGATAAGAATAAAAACAGGCTATAAATTAATACCTTGTGTAAATATTTCCAACTTGTCTGGTCCGTAACGTGCTGAATTCAAATTAAAAAGATCAAGAGCATTTAATACCACTTGGGCCCCGCCAAGTGAATGTCTATTATTGTGTAGTTGATTAGTGAAAAAAGAAAAAGAAAATACGATGTGATATAGTATGAACCACAATAATGTGTACTTCTCTGTATAAATTCAGAATAAAGTATGTATATACATTACCCTGTAAGACCAAATTTGTAATCAGGGTATTGGTTAGCTTGTTCTTCGATGGTTTCTACAAGACTGTCCCGAATATCATTGTAACTGTCAAGGAATCCTAATTTAGTATAATATTATAGCAATTATTGATCATTAGTAACACTGATATATTACTTAAAATAGAAAGCCTCATTGTAACAAATTTGTTTGTAAAACATGGCACATATGTATAATAATAGTAGGTAGCACATACCCTTATGAACTTTTGCTCCTTCAACAAGGGGATAATCAACGGGAAGAAAAACAGCATCCTATTATTTTTATGTATGATACAAGTAATGGTGGTCAGATTAGTTATATGATTCTATAGTTTTCTGAGAAAAAATAACTGTTACTTACAACAACGAAATTTTCAATCGAGCTTGTACCTAATAAACCAATTGAGAATTGTAATAAATTTTGTGAGTATATTGATTCTTGTAACATTTTGTAGTATACCTCTTCTTTCTATTGTTAAATTGGACTATTATGTGTATGTATAGAAAAACCTTACCTCGAAAAACAACATAGATAGTCTTTTGCATATCACCACGCAAAACCATTGCATTTGTATCAGTACCTGTAGTAGTAAATGTCTTGACAAGAGTCAAACTTCCATCACAGTGCTTGCAAGTAAACTCTCCTCCAGGGATCACATCGCGACAATACGCAGCAGCGGATAACTTTGTGTAAAAAGTATGTTCATCAATTTCTGAAGTAGTTGCTTGACGAATATCTGCACTGCTACTAGTAACCGATGACAACTTTGCTGAACTTGATTTTGATTCGGATTGCTTCGCGGTTGATGGAGATAACGCATCAGCAACACTACTTGGATACTCAGTTGCATTCACAGCCAAACCATCACGTTGTTCCATACCAGATGGTAACTCGCCGTTTATTTCCCTGGCTGCTGCTTCAGGATCATAGGCAACCTCTTCCTTCTTTGAAACGTCAACCACTGGATGACCCGCAACCAGTTGAACCAAGACTAACGAAAAAGCCAAAATAGTGTACAAGTTCTTCATAGCTTTTTTAATAAAATGAGAGAAGGAATGAAATGGGATTTCAGCATATAAAAAAATGTACGATTCACATTTGAAGCGCCATTTCTATTCACCCTATTTATATCGTTTTTTTCGCGGAGGTCTTGTGCAGATGTCTGTACTACATTAAAAACGATGTCGACATACTTGAAAACTTCTAGATATATAGTAAGAAAGTTGATGAATGATGATAATTAACATTAGAGTAGCTGATCACACGGTTTTGATGTAGTGCGATTATTATTAGCGGTGTCAAAAATAGAGATATATAGCCTTAATAAACAAAAAGAGAAAGTAAACTAGAAAAAAAAAATTAAGCATCTGAATTGCCCACAAGAGTCAATATTATTGAACTATAGTTAGAATAAAAGTTGCATCTTTGACTTTTTTTTTCTCAATTGTAGCTATTTGTGTGAGCTGATATTAAATAAAAGATGATTTTGTGGGGAAACTGGTAGCAACAAAAAAAAAAGACATTTGATTTTATTTATTAAATAGCAATATGAATTGTTCTCATGCTTCAAAATTATTGATAGTTTATAACTTGTGAAACAGACAATTTTGAAGTATGTATAGATACATAGCAATACAATGCTTGTGTAAGACATTGTTTCTTTTGTTTTTTTAATTTTTATCTGTAACATATATCAGTCCTTTTTATTCACACAGATTACATAACGTGTTTTGTATTCGGAAAAAAACATAATGTTTACAATATGTACATGTTTCAGTAACCATAATTATGGTGCTCGTGTAGCCATTATTTAATTAGCTCGATTATTAGATCTTTATGTATCTGTATTACGCTGGTAAGATACGGATTGTCGGATTTATTATGCTATAAAATGAAAATTTCCCTAGACTTCTTTAAAAAGCCAGTACTTACCGATCATGGTACAACATGAAAAAATAATTCTTTTATGAGAAATACGCATGTCACTGGGAACGTAATTATTTTCCTTTTTATTATCGGCAACATTGAACACCATTGTTCATTCATTGTTACACCACATCAACGTAATGCTTTTTTTTTCTTGATAATAAACTTCAAATTATTATTATGTAAATTATTATCTTTCAGAAAACATAAGAAAAATAGTATAACTTTCTAAACATTAAGCTAATTAGAATGAACTTTTTCTTAAGCATATGTTTTAGTATTACTATACGTCATCTAAAAAAAAAGAACGTATTACTATACAAAGAACATGCAGGTTCAAGAGTACGTAGAATATAATGCTACCATTCGTACTGTCATACTGTTACATTGAATATACATACTTTTCTATACATTCACAACTCAGGCAAGCGGTGTTTTTAATGTTACGGTCACGCGCGAGGAACCAATTTACTGTTTCCACGAGATGACTTTCTTAACTTTGTATATATCCATGTTCAAGATATTCATCGTTCTTAAGTCTACGTCCACCATCACTTTTAGTCTTATTATAGAATTTACAATTGTAAATTGCTTCTTGATCTTTGATCCAATCACGATATTCTAATCTTGGAATAGTCAACGTTATAGGTGTACCGTCATTTTCAGGTGGAGTGATAAATGTAGTAGTAAGATAGTTTTCCATATTATTATAGATCAAAGAAATTCAGGGGAAAAAATAAAGACCAAAATGCCGAAGTCAAATGAGGGAATAGCGGTATTTACTGGTAGACCAAATATCTGGCCAATAAAATTTGAGGTTTAGGGGCGCACAATTCAAGTTTTCGAAGTTTTCGGCTTTATTGGCGTTCTGTGATAAAGAAATTACACAGAAGAGTTTGTTTAGAAGACAGCAGATATCTAATCTATTTTTAAAGGTCAATGGAATTTACATAGTTCTACTATAGTCAACATTGAGTGTATCTATGGTACTCATGTACATTTTCTTTAGTAGTTGGTAGTATAATAAAAGCTCCCCAAGAAAAATTAACTATATAGTATGAATGATGTTTTTAGATACCCATTAAAATATACATGGTCTATTTATTATTATTTTCTGTTAAACTTTTACCAGTTTTTTTTGCCTCCAACATAATCCACCGATAATTTCAACGAAACCTACAACTACTCAACACTTAGTTTCACTAAGATTCATTAAAGGCTACGAAATAAAGATTGTTAGCGCCGATAATAGGTAACAATAGCAACAGCAATAACACAAACACAGCCCAGCTATTATTACGTAAACGTGCTTCACCATAAATCCCATACACATTCAAAAACGACATCAATTCTTATTTGTGATTCTCTACCTATTCACATAGGAGTTATTCAACAGTCTTGAAAAAGAATTTTAAGCTTCTATTAAAGTAAAGGAGATAAAAGCATAAACTAATTGGCAGAGGTTTGCTATTAAGTGGAATTCCATTATGTAGTTGACTGGAGGAATTTTATTATAAATAACCAGAACACCTGCATAAATGGAATAAGCCAAACACAACATTGTAGATGACAATTGAAATGCAAGAAATGGATTAAAGAAAATATTTTACACTTGGGCCACTTTAGAAAACAATGGCTATTGCTCATTCACCAATTTTTATTAATCCATCACAAGCTCAGAGTGATGTATTATTATAACCATTGCACAGTGATGACCAACTCCAAATAATCTACTTTCCTATATACTGTTTCATTCTATGTAGTTTGAATTTTTATACATCCCAAAATCCAGCAATAGCATCACCTAATATGATGGCGCTTACCCTAATTACCTCTATTCGATCTTCAAATATAAATTATATATACTGACAACAACAACAACCTACAGTAGTAAAAAAAAACAACGAAGAAACTCCCCATAGTGCTCAAATTGTCGTTCAGACATTTACCTTGGTAGAAGAGGTGATATTTATTTATTTTTTGGTTACCCACACGTCATTTTATATAGTTCTTAGTAAAGTTTAGTTTAGTGAAAAGTGCGTATTATTGAACAATTTACGAAACTAGAACTCACCTAAAAAAACCATGCGTTACCAAACCAAAAATAATCATAAATTCCCGTTATATACCAACACCAAGAAAAACTAAAAATAACGTGTCATTACATTATCAAATACAACCTATTCTTATTGCACCAAACAAAGCTAAAAAATAATAATGTTTTTTACAAATTCATATACATTTCAGTAATATGGTTTATTATAAGATAATACGTTGTTTTACTTAATGTTACATAAGACTATTATCATTGTTATCGTATTTATTATAATTCAAATTGGCTAAAATTTCCGTCTCTGCCTCTAGAACTTGTCAAGCTAAAATTTTTTATAGGTACATTAACAATTAATCTTTGATTAAATATCATATTATGAAAATTTAGATAGAGTTACTCTTCAGTTAAACTAAAAGAAATATATAATAATTTTTTTTATTTTATGTATATAGTGGTCTTGTATTAGAAACTCCAGTGGATGACCACCTCGGCAAAATTATCCATTATAATTGATGAACATCTATAAAGGTCCATGAATGATAGTGTAATAAAAGTCCATGAAAACTTGCATTTCATAGTTCTTCATAATCCTGGAATAATCACAGATTTTCATGGAATTTTATAAGAGTTCCGTGCATTTTAGTATTTGTTGTTACCCTTTTTTTCCCTTACTTTTATTAATTTTATTATTATATATATTATCTCATTATTATAATTAATCAACAAATAAAGAAGTATTTATCATGAAAATCGTGTTCCATTAGACCGTACCAACTGTTAAAGATAACCAAGATAATTGCTACACGTACTTGTGAATGTTACCTAAACCAGTAAGGGGCACACGTACAAGTAATTGCAACATTTACAAGTAATTGCAACACTTGCAAGTAACTGTTACAAGTGCAAGTTACTAATACTCAAGATTTCAGCCAATTATCAACTTAGGATAGATAGATAGAAATTAGTATAAATAAGACATCTTTCTTCCTCAGTTAAATCTTTAGTTATACTAAGTTTACAAAGTTCTATTAATATATAATAAACTACTTGGTTCACTCATCATTATTTTCTATTTTCACCCTACATACAATCGGGATTGATTTATTTTGTTGGTTCTTAAATTAACCAAACTCTTTTATTTTTATAAATTATTTATTTTAACTTATCCTTTTCCTTGAGTCATATACTCGGAATTATATTACTTTTTATTCATTTTTTTAACACGATACGACCGAAACGTATCATTGTATCATATGGTATTTTGTTTTTACACAACCTACAGCCGTTTATTTTATTTTTATTTACATTTGCTATTTGAAAACTACACTAAAGTCGATAATAAAAACTATTCCAATTTGTATTTTAGGGTGATATGTTATTATTTGGATGGTAATCATGTATTCTCATTATTATTTTTCTTGTGCTGTATGGTATTTGATATGCAATTTGTTAATCGAAAGCTGGTATTATTGAGTTGTTTGTCTACGAGAGCTGCGTCGTGGTGGATTGTTATTTCGTTGGGTATTCTGACTTCCAGTATCATCTCGATTAAATTCATTTAATACACCTCGTCGAGCTCCTAATTGTCGTCGTTTTGCGACTCTTCCATTATTCGTAGCAAGTTCACTATATTAAAAAAAGTATATTAATTTACCAGTTAAAGCATATTAACAATATGAACAACGATGAAAATGAGAGTATCCGTACGGTTCTGATACTTGGCTAGTTATTGTGTCCACGCCAGAAGACAGCGGAGTCAAATATGATATGCTGGATTGGAATTCTCTTAGGTAGGTCTTTGATACGATCTTGTAATGACTTGAAAGAATAATCGCATTCTTCCCTTGCAATCTTTTTCATTTCAGCCCATACCCTTTCGATCCAATTGCATTCACAGTGATAATTTGGATAAAGCTCAAAGATCATATGATTATTAGCACATATTTCTTCCAAGAGCGACTTCTGACTCTTAAAATCAGGCTGTGATTCCATAAGATGAACAGCACAGCAATTAATGGTACTCTGTCTTTTACAATAACGGTTCAAACCTTGAGCTGGCCATAGACCTCCTTCACTCAGCACTACTCGTAGGCCACGAGGTACACCATTAGCACCAGCCATGGATTGAGCAATCCGTTGACGATTCTGGTTATAGTAGCCACTATCGCGTGAGATGATCTGTTTTCCACCAGGTCCCATGTTCATTCGATGAGCATCCAAATGCACTGAGCATAATAGCACGGCCTTCACCTTTCTTACGAATGATCGTTTCATCGGTTGCAAGGTACAACATTCGTTTGCTATCATTGGTATAAAAATATGTTTCATCATGGGTTACAAGCACTTTTGGCCGATCCTTATAATTATATGTAATTAATGTAATACAATTAGTAAATTTTCTTTTAATTATACGCATTCAACATCTGATGGTTCTTTTATTATTTTAAATGTACCCAAATTTCCATCCTCAGAGGCTCTTGGGCCTCATCATATTCGTTGTATCGCACCATTGTTTTTTTATAAGCAAGCATTCTATTAGCCCACCCTTTGCGGCACTCGACAACATCTGGTCGTTCATGTCCATCAATATAAATTGAATCAACTTTGCTTCGAAGTTTAAAGCCCCATATTTTCAAATATCGTCGAACAGTGGATTCTGAGATTGATTCGACGCGCTTGTTCAGTTCTTTTTCATCAATTATAAGATCTGTTTCAATGAACTTTCTTAGAAGTCGAATAGTTCTTGATTCTGGTCTAACTGATCGAATAAAATGAACACATTTTTCTTTCAAATGCTCATCCCGGAGTACCGATGCTGTTTTGACGTGAATATTTCTTTTTGGTGGAGTCAATGCTTTTGTATCAATGTATTCATTGGCCCATTCACGTATACGTCGAGCAAATCGCTCTTTCCGCTGCCACATGTCTATGCTTAGTTGTTCTGAAGCTTCCGTCTTTCCAACTCCATTCAAGACTTTTGTAAAAAAATGATAAAGAGTAGAAAGACGTACTCTTTGCAAGACGCTTATATTATCAAACTTTTTATAAGGATCAGCATACTTTGCAAGGGCAGTTGCGCATTCTTTCATATCATCCAGCTGTCGTTGTTCTTTCGTTTTTGTTGCTACCTTGACAGTGTCTTTTTGGTGTCCAAACATTTCATCAATGCGACGGGAGCCAGTAGCCTTTTCGATTTGCTTCTTTTCATGGCGTGCAACTGTATGTGGGTCTTTTTTGCGGTAAAATGCTGGACGTCCTTTTTGGTCAGAACCTGGAGTCCAAGCAATAAAGGTAATTAAGCGTGTTTGAACATTGACTACTTCAGTCTCTGAAAAGTCAAACTCATTTTCGTCTATTTCTTCATCGTCTGTAATATCTTCATCGCTGATGACTTGTTCCTTATCTTGAACATCAGACTCAAAAGGTTGCATAGTGCGTTCTTGTTCAGTTTATACGTGTTCAAGTTTTGCTTTTTTCCCTCTGGTATAATTGGATTTACCAATGGTGGATCTTCTTTGTGGTCTTGCCATTGAAATTAAGTGTGTAATTTTATTGATGTAAGAATATATAATCGAGATTGAATTTAATTTAAGTGAAATGGTGTAAAACTCAAATGCAAAAATGTTCGCGTCCCTGCTTAAAATGGTAAAACACTCTAACTTTGACTGTTAATAGCTCCGCAATAAGCACTATGTCTCGCGTTAATCACGTGTGTAGATAAATATTTATAAAGGTTCAAAATCGGGTGACTCCCACCTTGGGGTTGGCCTTTCGAAAGCCTCTTTTCCTTCACTTTTTTTTTTTTTTTTTTGATAAGATTACGATCTTTTCATCTAGTTATTGATCACAAACCTGGAACAGACTTGATGTCGAAACGCATATTAGAAAACAAAGAGGTCATGAATATAGTTCTGGCAGGAGTTGTAGGTGAGTTGCGTTTTGACTAGTTAATATGGAGGATTCACAGTGATGTCTACTGACAGACCAAAAATATTATTTTAGGAGACCACGCCAAAGACCAGTACGTACAACAAGGAAGAGAATGGCTCGATGGCAAGAGAACTAATATTTTATACATCCCAGTTAAGCCAAGTTCAGATATGCCACCTGTTATCGTCGAAGTACAGAATACAGTCGACAATTCATTTATTCGTCGACTACAACAATACTGTAGCCATGTCTATAACCAACAGGGTGACATTGATCCAGTTGTCTTAACTTTATGCGTTGAAACAGTAAGAACAGAGTTAGCAAACGACTTTGAAAATAGTGAGGTAGCGTCGTTTCTAAAAGTTTTACCAAGCAAATACTGGGCAAAAAATCATTTTATACTTGCACCAATAACAATTCAAGCCGAGCTTAACGACCCAAATAAACAACTACACCCGTTGGTTGCATTGCAATATGTATTCCAAAAGCAAGCATGTTCTTTACAGAGCCTTGAATTCCAACATGATCCTACAGTTAAATTTTTATATTCGCTTGCAAAGGATGCATTAGATCACCAAGTTAGTCAGCATCAGGAGACTGTAGATGTTTTAGTCGATGTTTGTACAGAAACGAAAAATCAATTTAAACGAATTTTAGATGCCTTGGATGAAGATAGCGAAGGAGGCTACAAACGAGCCCGTGCGTACGCAAGTGCTGGAGTATTGTACTCCGAAACATGCTCTCAAAAATATAAAATTCAATCCTCTGAAGATACATCAATGCCTGAGCCACCAGAATTGCCAGAAGGAGTGAAAGCAAGTACTGGAAGAGAGCCGATTCAAGTGTTACGGGCAATCGAGCCAGAACAAGTAAAATCAGATATGCAATTTATTGACGAGTTTGTTGAAGATTGGCTGAAAACGCACAATAGAATTAGTTGGGCTGAATGTTTTTCAGAAGGCAAAAAACAAGGATATTTACAAAATTACAGAAACAAGGATAGTCTTAAGTCGACCTATTATGAGCTCAAAAAGAAAAAACAATCTTTTATACGTACCACCTGATATTTGTAAATTCACTATGCTTGAACTTAAGTTACCGTAGCCGTCGTTAAAAAAACACGTCCCCTCGCCATATTTAGCTTTATACATTTCATTTTAACCTCTTTATTTTTTTTCACATTCTGTAGTTCACATACTAACATAAGTCGTTTATTTTTTTCTTTTATATAAATTTGAAAGACTACATATATCTACATATATGTTTGTTTTCCATTTGTTCTAATTGGTTGCATGTCAACGATGATACCATAACTACAGCTGTAAGCCAACATTGGCATTGTAATTTCAGCGCGGTATCATGTGTATGGGTAACCAAAAAAAAAAAGAAGTAAGTTTCACCTCTTCTACCAAGGTAAATGTCTGAACGACAATTTGGGCACTATGGGGAGTTTCTTCTTTTGTTTTTTTACTAGGTTGTTGTTGTTGTTATTATATATAATTTATATTTGAATATCGAATTGAGGTACTTAGGGTAAGCACCATCATATTAGGTGATGTTATTGTTGGATGTTGGGATGTATAAAAATTCAAACTACATAGAATGAAACAGTTTAGAAAAAGTAGATTATCTGGAGCTAGTCATCACTGTGTGCTGTATCCAAGGTACAACGGCTTCATAATAATCGTCGTTTAATATTATATATATAAATACGGTGAAAATCTGTTACTCTATTCAATGTCTTCTGTTAAACACAGCGCCAGGTTTGGCATATTTGTTTGAGACAGCTCATACATGTATGTAAAGAAAAAAAATAAAAACCCTGATGGGATGGCAGGGAAAAAGACAAAGGAATAAAGTAAGAGGTAGTGGAGAGGGGCTGAGTAAGTACAGAAAAAAAAACGATGTTAATGGATTGCTACTGGTAGGCGCGTTCTTATGTGGGGGAAGGGAGAAGTTTTTTTTAAAAAAATATTATTACTATTAGTAGTAAGTGATGGGTAAGTGTATTCTGTAAATGATGTCGGTTTTAAGTTTCTTATGATACCAAGAAAGCTCAGGGGAAGGAGGATCAATCTATGTTAGTAATGCTTGTCCAGGATTATCATCTTGATATTGCTGTTGCGTGGAGGCTGGATGTGATGAGCATCTAATTCGGCCAAGATTGTACATACGACAGGCCATAAACTTTTAATCGTTGGACCCTTGATGCAGAAGATGGTTTACTTTTTGGCATACGATTAAGAAGATAAGAGAGTGGATCGTCGGTTTTGGTAGTGTGTAATTTAAGACGCTTATGCATTTGAAGGCATTTTATTGAATGTTGTTTGGTGAACTGCAATGATAAACAAGTCATGCACGTTTCCGGGTTGCCACCAGGAAGCCAGCCGATTCTTAACGTATTCAACGGCTTCTCTCCTTCTTTGTCATTGGGAGCCACATTATGGGGTCGACTCCTAATATGGTGCGACAGGCTGCAAGAGTTTTGAAGCCACTGAGTTCAGCTCTTTAGAAGAAAGATCACAGTATATGCACTTATTACTTGAATTCATCACACCTATTTTAGCAGACTGTAAACACCATAGTTTTCTCTTACACAAAACCATTAATTATAATACATGATCACTATTTTACTTTACATATCTGACAGTATAACCCCCCCCCTCGCGGTTAGTTATAGATGATGAATTGTTGGAGTTATCCCCAACATAAAAACAATCTTAGGAAGATTCAAGACAATTTGGGTGATCCTACAATATTCAGCGGATTTTTTAGCTTGTCCAAAGTTCGTGTTTGTATTAAGCTAGTTTTTGTTTATTCTACTTTTACAGCTACATGAAAAACCATTCAATAATGCTCTTATGACCAAATAGTTATCAGAAATGTAAAAAAATCTCTCAAATCAAACTTTGGTAATAACAAAAAAATGGAAATTAACTTGATACAAACACGAACTTTGGACATAGCAAAACGAACTCTGGAAATTACATTGGGCGGAGAACAAAACGAATTTCATTTGTAAGTTTACGAACTTTGGGAGTGGAGGCATTGTACAACGCCATTTATACCTGATATAGTTTTTACGCATCTAAAAGTTTTTCCGATGCTTGTCTTTTTTGATTTACTACAATAGTGTTAATTTCGTCATTGACATAATGATAATATAGTCGTTATGATAAAGTAGATAATATAAACAAACAACCGCAGTAAAATCAAATATAACCAGTTAAACAGCATGTAACTGGATAAGTTTGTGTTTGACACGACATGAAGAGAATAAACAAAAAAAAGGTATTTCACATGGCAAAAAAATATGTATGAGATCACCTGCATCCCAATTCAATCCTTTGTTTACATTTTATTTTATTTTGTCGCCGGAGAGTTTAGAAAAAAAAGGAAGGGGAAAAAGGTGTAACGGTCTCTTTTTTTATTACTTTTTTTTTCTTTTCTTTTCTATCTCTTATACTTTGGATGCCTCTGCCTAAACTTTTTAAAAATAAGCGTAAATTACGACGTGAACCACCTTCCTCTAAACAATTTTCGTCCAGGTATCACTTGGATGCTATTCTATCTCAAGAATTCGTCATTAACTTAAAGTCTCGAGCCAAATCACCCACAGATTTATTGGATATCGTTGGTTATCCACATATCTCAAACGCTTCAAGTCCAGATCTGTTGTCTCCAGTTGAGTCATCTTCATCCCAAAAACGACAACAGCGACCCTCTCTATGTCCACGAAGAGCTTCACTTCATTCATTTTCTCCAGCAACAAATAATCATCTTTCTTCTTCAAGAGCTGTAACTGCTGCTTCTATCGCTACTACTAGTACTACTACAGCTGTCGCAATACCTTCATCATCACATCAGATTTTTCAACATCAAGAATCACAAAAAGACAAAAAACCCAAAGCTGTTGGCGTTACTGTGTATAACAATAATAATAGCAATAATAAAAATAATAACGGACATCAGCACCCTTTACCATCTTCATCTTCACCACCTGCACTTATAATGCCTACACCTAAAATGGCCGTACCGCAAACGAAACAAATTTTGTTGCAATCAAATAATCCTTGGGCTGATAAAACTCTGAAAGAAGAAGACGACGAACAACACCCAGCTGGGTATTCACGAGATGTTGACCCGTTGTCACGCGCAAGCGCGCCTTATGAATTCTTAGTGCCGCCGCCTCCAGCTCCATCAGCACCGAATCAATCAGGTAAGAAAATTTAAAAAGCATAAACAGAAAATTAAGTTAGGTGGTATTGTTTTTTTGCGTGTGTTTTGTATATGGCGAAACAGAATATTAATCTTTTTTTTTAAAAAAAAAAACGTAACAGAAGAACAGCGGCATCACCGAAGGAGTCGTTCCGAAATTAGTGTTTTGTATGACAAACTACGATCTTACCACCAAGAGCAGGAAATATGGGCCCAACGAGAAAAAGAACATAGAATACGGGAAGAATGGATGATGAAGAAATTACAAGAAACTCGTACACAATTAAAACAATTACAATTAGAAGCTTACCAACAACAACAATCTCAACCGCACCAACAACAACAACGTCATATTATTGATGAGGCTTTTTGCGATGAACCAAGTGAAACATCCGATATTCAAAATGAAGAAACGAATCCACAACGGACCAATCAAAATTATGCATGGCAACGACAATATTGTGTACCTGAAACATATTACAATGAGGAACAGGAACAGGAGGAAGAGAATGAAGAAAACTGCAGTTATTATTCTGAAGAAGAAGAATATGATGATAATAATAAAAGTTCAGGGTATGTTTCCGAGGAAGACGAAGACGACGAAGAAGAACAAGATGAGAGCCAAGAAGAAATAAGTCAACCAAGGCGGAGACATTATATACATCAACAACAACGACAACGTCAACATCAACATCAACGTCATTCTCTCCATCGCCATCATCCTCTTCATAATCCTCAGCTCCATCCTGCTGCTGCTGCGTATTATTTTTATCACCTATTATCAATGGATCACGTTCGTCCTTGGTCAGCTGTTTACCATCATCAACAACAACAACAGCAGCATCAGCAGCAATTAATGGAAAATCGGCCGCCTCATTTTTATTACTATGGATATCCTCAACCACAACAACCGCCACCGCTACCCAAGCGACGAAGTCGAAAATCATCCGATACAAGTGTGCGCTCAGTTCCATCATTACGCCATAGCAATAGCACAATGAGTAGTGGTAAGGGAACAACTAATAATACACATCCGCGGAACTCATTACCACCCGAATTTACTGGTGATAATTTCTACTCCTGGAATCGTACTGCTTATTTGTAATATTATTAATAAGTTTATTTTATGTCACTAATAATATGTTAATAATTTGTCTCTTTTGTGTTTATTTTATTTCTTTTTTATTATATCACTAGTGTGGTATCTTCTTTATAATACTTTATAAACTGTAAAATGCTGTTTAAGTGGCAGTAAATTTTATATAACTGGTTGTCGTCCCTGAAAGAGGGGGGTGGTATAGGATATAAAAAAGGGGGGAGGGACATAAAAAATAGAGACTTGTACAAATAAGGAATAGAAAGATGAACAAATCAAAAGCAGATCCAATTACATGGATGACCTGAGTTCATCTCAACGGTCGGACGACCACGCGTTTACAAAAAAAAATTGTTCTTTTTATAAGCTACTGAATTGTCTGAATGTCTTTTCCCTTTCTTCAACAATTTTTCTGATACCCCTTAAACTCTCTTACTCTTCTTTTTTTATTTTATTAATTTTTTCAAAAAATGTCTACTATTCACGCAACAAATACCGACCAAGAAGTTGACGTCCATGCACCTGCAAGTACATACTATACCAGCGGCTTCAACTCCGGTACTGAAATTAGCCGCATCAAAACATTCCAAGTAAGAGACACAGAAAAGAGTTAACCCGTGAGAAATCAGCGAAAACAAAGTGCCCTGACAGTTAGTACATTAAACAATCAATAGGACCGACATGCTGCAGATTCTTTTCGTAAAAGACGAGCTTCTCATGGTAATAATAAACAAAAATATTTTCTACCTTCCAAAAAAAAAAATGTGATACTAGTGACAACTGACACCAACAAAAATGGTAAACCCGATGAACTCCTTTTTTTTGAACAGATGACAAGAATAAAGCACAGAAATTTCTACTTGACGTCAAAGAAACACTTAAAGTATTAGTGGAGCAAGAAGATACGGATGGTGATTTCCAAATTACGGTCAACGACCTTGGACCTAAAACTTTCACTGTTGGTACAGCAGATTCTGGTGGCTATCGTACAATTGATATACGCGGCACCTATGTATTGTCTAATCTGTTACAAGAACTTGCTATTGCCAAAGATTTTGGGCGTAAACATATCGTATTGGACGAAGCCAGATTAAATGAGAACCCCGTGGACAGATTATCACGAATGATTCGCAACCATTTCTGGGATGGGTTAACACGACGTATGGATGCAGAAGCCATGGAAATTATTTGCAAAGATCCAAAAAATCGTAGCGACAATACCAATCCACGTATTTATATTCCTTATGACGACGACGATGCATTTAACTACTATCAACAAGTAGCCGACCATCGCCAACATCTAAAATTAGAAGTGGTTCGACTACCACCTAAACTGACACCTGAATTTGTACAAAGCATTAACGAATGTCCCGGTATTTTAGCTCTAGCTATGAAACGTACCGAGCAAGGTCTTAAGAGTGTCCCATTTGTGGTGCCTGGTGGAAGATTCAACGAAATGTACGGTTGGGATTCTTATTTTATTGCTTTGGGATTATTGTCAGATAATCGGATTGATTTAGCTCAAGCAATGGTGGATAATTTTGTATATCAAATCAAACATTATGGTAAAATTCTAAACGCCAATCGTTCCTATTATTTATCACGTTCTCAACCACCCTTTTTGACTGACATGGCGCTTCGTGTGTATGACAAGTTGCCACAAACAGAAGAAAATAAAACATGGCTTCAATATTCATTGTCTGCTGCTATCCAGGAGTACAATACAGTGTGGGTGGCCGAGCCACGACTGGATCCTAAGACTGGCTTATCTCGGTTTAGACCTGCCGGTAAAGGTATCCCACCCGAAACGGAAGCGTCTCATTTTGATCACGTCATTCAACCTTACGCTACACAAGCCAACATGACGATTAATGATTACATGAATGCCTACAATGAAGGATCGGTGGTTGAACCTGAACTGGACGAGTATTTCTTACACGATCGTGCTGTACGCGAATCAGGTCACGATACAACTTATCGTTATGAAAAGCGATGTGCGAATCTGGCTACAATTGATTTAAATGCCCTTTTATACAAGTATGAAACTGATTTGGCGGATGCGATCCGCGATATCTTTGAAGATGATTTTGTTGATGATGATGGTAAACATCAGTCTGCTATGGAATGGACACAACGTGCCAAGGACCGTCGTGAACGTATTGACAAGTATCTCTGGAACGAAGAAAAAGGACTTTATTATGATTATGATACAGTAATGGAACAGCAATGTACCTATGATTCGGTAACGGCATTTTGGGCCATGTGGGCACAATGTGCTAGTATGGAACAAGCTCAACGAATGACCGAATTATCATTACATAAATTCGAAGAATTGGGTGGATTGGTATCTGGTACAGAAGAATCAAGAGGTGTGATTACTTTGGATAGACCTAATCGTCAATGGGATTTCCCATTTGGTTGGGCACCTCATCAAATCATGGCTTGGCGTGGATTTGAAAATTATGATATGCCTGAAATTGCTCGCCGATTAGCTTATCGATGGCTTTATACGTATGTGTTAATGTCAAAACAAAAGAGAGACACTGTTTAGAAAAGCTAACTGACAATATTGTATATTTTGTTACACATAGCATTACCAAATCATTTGTAGATTTTAATGGCGTAGTACCTGAAAAATACGATGTAGTTAGTATGACACATCAAGTTCAAGTCGAATACGGCAACGTTGGTACCGATTTCAAATATGTGACACGCGAAGGTTTTGGGTGGATGAACGCATCCTATCAATTAGGTCTTAAACTGCTTACCACTCAAATGCGTCGTGCATTGGGCATGATTACCGATCCAGATTTGTTCTTTGAAAAGATTATTGAACGACAACATAAAGATGCTCATCGTCGTCGTCGCAAGTCATCTGTAGCTGCTGCTAAAAAGATTACCAAGAACGGTCAGATCATAGCTGCTATTACTACTTTTACTCATACTTCATCTTCTACAGTCAATACACCATCCACCGAAGCACCGCCACTCCAATTTACTGATACGTTAACTCAAGAGCCCGAATCGCCTCTTCCAAATTCGTCCCTTTCCACTTCGTCCTTTTAAATTATTATCACATTTTTTAGAATCTGCATATTTTAAAAAGAACTCTGATGTTTCTTTTTTGAACCCTCCTTTTCCTATCATCATTTTAGTACACATAACATAAGCATACATACATATTCCTCAATCATCTATAAATATATCGAACTACATAACCTATCTTCCTTTTCCTTTTTATTTGTCAATATATAAATTTTTCTTTCAAACATCGTACAAAAATAACAATCTTGAGATATTGTTTTTTTTAATGATAAGACATATATTTTTCATTCTTAAAGAAAATCAATGCAATGCAGTGATATGATATGATATAATTATCGTGATATGATATAAATCAAATTCATTTATTTAGGTGTCAATTGTATGATTGCTGATACAGACATGACATCTATATCTCGAGCCCGCGCCTTGACACTTAAGTTTCGATCTCCCGTAACCAAACAAACACGTGCAAAAGAACTGTCATTCTCTTTGGCCCACCATAAACATGCTGAAAGTACCAAATCATCCAAATTCTTGTCTGTTTCGCCAAACATAAATTGTTCTGAACGGATCGCAATATCGTGCATGAAATTATTGTGCGACGTTTGAATCCTCAGTGGTGTACTTCCCCGTTGTTTGGCAGCCAAAGTTGTTTCAATATATTTCAAAGCATTGTCAGCAATGGACCCTAAGGGTGGGGCATTACTACGTAAACCGTCCAATTCGGTAATTACTAGAAAAATATGCATGTTGAAATTATTATCATGCTATTTAAAGTACACAACGTCAAAAAAAAAATCTGCACAGAAAGCTTACCAACAAGAGGGAGTACAATTGACCATTTGTTACTTTTAATTAAACGTTTCACATGATCAAAATGACCAATGAAACAATTGGTATCCAAGACAATAGTCGTTTTCCCTGGGATCACACGTTCACGTAACCTGTTTAATCTCGCTTCACGTTCTTTCAAACGTGCAGGGGCTCGACGGTATCCCCATTTGTTTTCCTCGGCTGGTTTCTTTGTAGCAGTAGGAGCAGTAGTAGTAGTAAGCATGGTTTGTAATAATTCACGACGTTTTTTCAATTGCGTTAACATATCGTCATCACCATCTTCGTCCACAGAATCATTTTCATTGGAAAATAGAACAGCATCATCCATAGCTTGTAAAGCTGTACTAAAACCCTCTCCATCATCATGCTCTTCATTGTTGACATCATTCCTGCTTGTTTGTGATGATAGATCCGAGGAAGTAACACCTTCTTCCGCGGACCTAGTTAAAAGATCGTCATGATCATCAACAGTTTTACTTGTGAAGATTTCCAACACAGGGTCATAAGATAACACATGATGCATTTGCTATATTTTAACAGAATTATTCAGTTTTACATTCATTTAACCCCTTCCCTCCCCCCAACTTTTCAATTAGAAAATCGAAAGATAAGTATAAATGCATTGTGCATATTACCTTGATCAATGCAAATGCATAATCGAGCACCTTGATTTTACGCTGCATGGCCTGATTTTTTGTTGACACAATGGTTTTGCTTTGCTGTTGATTTAAACTCAAATTCATCTTTAATAAACGACCTGTTACATCATCTACCCATCCAAGGCCACGCATATAATCTTCTTCCGGTAATTCAGGTTTTTCTCCAAGAACCTTGCTCACCAATCTGGCAAATGCTTGTTCACTCATACCGCCATTTTCAATATGACCTTCTGCTTCATCATCCAATAAATGTCGATTGACAAGTTCGTATTTTATATCTTCGGGTAACGAATTCAACATTTTGTTTAAAAATTGTAGCAAAAGAAGCCAAAACGCATGGTTGACTTTGGATTCATCATTGTTTCCTTGGTTTGATACCTGGAATGTTGTAGTCGAAATGCTGCCAACAATGTATTCCCATAAGCTGTTTCCTCCTTGAGGTGTCCTCATACAAACACAATTTACTACCATCCAATGAAGTAATACTTCAATATAAATCAACCACCCGTCTTCATCTTTATGTTCCAGATCGTCATTTTCTTGGTTATCTTTTAATTCGCATATCGCAGCAGTAATAGTTGGATTTCGAGGTTCAAACATAAATTCTTGATTTTCTTTCAGAGAAAGAGGTGAACGAGGTAATGATGGTAATTGGGGTGCAGAAATCGTTGGTAAATCTGTATTAAGATAACGTTGAAACAGCTCTGTTGCAATTTGACACATCAAATCGATATCGTAAGTAAATAAAATATTTTCTTTAAAATCGTCAAGTAATTTTTGATAATCTGATGATGGTGATGATGTCGCTATTTCTCCATCGAATTTGGTTGCAAAGAGTTGCTTTCCATGAAGAACCATGAGGCGGCTGAGTTTGGATGCTGAATACTCATAGCTGTACAATGATGAAAGGCATAGTACAATCGTCTCGAACCAAAACATTTGCTGTCCAGATAATGTATTATCCTTGGATACTCCATCGTTTTCAATATCGTCATTAGCATTACTATAATGGAATTCTACTTTTACTTCTTGTTGTTGATCAGCTTTTGATGGAAACAAAACTTCAAAAAATCGGCGTTTTACTTGAGCAAATTGATCCAATCCAATCTTGGTAAACATCATTCCATGAAGCCGCATGAAAAGTCCAGCAACAGCATCTTTTGATGATGGTTCTATTATCTCGTCAATTATATGTTGCTGCTGTTGTTGTTTACCACGTTTCACTCGTTTGTTATTCGCATGTTTAGCTTTAATAGATTTTAAATACTTGTCCACCCATTGACGATTGCTTTCAAATAAAACAATCATTCCTTCGCGTGCATTTAAAAAACCATTGCGACGAACCATTAGACTTCGAGTGCTGAAATAGAATCGATGCATGTCTTGACGCATATTATCTTTGCTATTGGAATCACTCATCAAAAGTGAGAGATGGAAATACAATTTTCCAGTCGCAGGCATTAACCAGGCACCCACTGCATACCATCGCCAAGCTTCATTGAATGCCAACTGATGATCTTCAGAACAACAAGCCCATCTATATCGTGCCAAATCGCCACGATTAGGTACGCACTTGTACCATTTTAAACGCCGTGTGCGTCGCCATTCTTGAAGATGATCTTGTGTAGATGTATCCAATGGCTGATGATAATTTTCGTGTCGTGCTGCAGCTTCTGCTTCGTCCATCGCATGAAGCGCAACCATAGACCGTCGATAAAAATCATCCGCTAAATCCAAAAACTTATTGAAGCATCGCTTTACCATTATCGTTTCTTCGGTTTTGCTGATAACGCGGTATTTATTCCGCTCTCCTTCTATATCATCGTCAGTATCACTGTCATCATCACTGGATAATGCTACCATAGTCATGCCAGTTTCGGATATTACAGGGATCTCAATATTGAATTCTTCTTCCTTTTCTTCTGCTTGATCTTCTTCTTTTTCTTTCCTTCCTTCTTCATCAACATCAATACCATCGTCCAATTTTGTCTTGGTACGGATTTTAAGAGCTTGACGAAATTGTTCCACCAATGAATAAATGGCTCTTTTCCAACATAAATTTTCAAGACTCTTTTTCTCTGCAAAAGCATAATCAAACTGAATGATATCCAAATATTTGTTCGCTAGATCAATATGTAGCTCCATTTTTTGATTCCATATATTACACGCTTTTTGCAAATCTCCCACAGTTAGCTGTTGGTGATGGTCAATATAACGTTCCGGAGGTTGATGTCGACGACGATCTATGCTCGTAGCTATTTCATCCATATTGTTGCTCCTAAAAAAAGGAAGTTCACTAGCTTCTGTCCAAAGAGTCGCAATTTTGGATTCGATTTGTTGAAGTTCAACAAGCATTAACTTAATTTTTCGTTTATGTTGATCTACTATCTTGGGTTGCTGTTGTTGTTTTTGCTGCTGTGATTTCGATACTTGCTGTTTTTCTTGCTTTTCCTGTTGTTGCTGCTCCTGCTCCTGCTGCTGTTGTTGTTGCTGTTGTTGCTGATGTTGATGCAAAGGTGGTGTAGATGATAATGATGATGGTCGTTGCTCTTGTTGAGATAATGGATTCTTTTTCAATTCCGGTATCGATGACGGTTCGGGTCTGGCAGTAAGATGCTTTGTCGAAAATTGTTTTTTCTTATTTAATTTATTACCATCACCATCCCATAATTTTCGACCAGTTGGCGTATCTCGTCTTGCGTAGTCAACATCATAATCAATCCCATTATTGATACTCTCATTTTTTCTTCTTTGTAGTTGTTGTTGCGGTGCTTGCGGCTCTTCCTGCGGTTGTTGTTGTTGAACAGCCCCTTCTCGATGTTGGTTAAGGTAGGATCGACGACTCTTATTAAACTCAATAGGGTTGTCAGAAAATGGGTCAAAAAGTTTTCGACCTTCATTTCGCAGTTGTTGTTGTTGCTTATTATTATAACGTCGAGATGGTCTACTCATTGATGGTATTCTTGAATTTCAGCTGAGAGTTCTTGTTTTTAAAACTGGGTACTTTCCGTCTGTTATTTTGTTATTATTATTGCTGTTGTTGTCGTGCTATATCGAAGTATCTTAGTGTTATAATGTTAAATATTACACGATTTTATACTACTAGTAATCGTCTTTTTCGATATCGTCAGCTTGGCGAAAATCTTGAGCCGTTGTACAGATTGACACATTAGTCGCAAAAGGTGGACAATGGCGTAAGTATATGCGTTTCTTTTCAAATAAAGAAAAGATTATGAAAAGAAATTTTTTAAAAAAAAATTATGAAGGAGAGAGAAGAGAAAAAATAAGTTTACACTTTTGAATATAAAAGTCAAAAAAAAAAAAAAAGAAGAGACAAGGAAGGAAGAATTCGAAACCTTTTTTTAAGATGGTTTGAAAATATTTTTTTATGTACGTGCGGAGGTCGTTATACTTTCAGGAAACACATAAAACCATGCATTAATATGATAATGACTTGAGTCTTCCACAAGAGCTAAAGTTTTTACTGGAAAAACTTCTTCTGGTTTATATAGTAATAAAAACAAATGTAATATTTAGAGCATTTTTCAATTAATATACAATTTGACTAATATCATCATAAAACGAACAAACTAGTGTAGATAACATGATTTGAATGTACGTATGCAACGAATTGATTGTTTATAGATAAACAAGTATAAATAATATGCAGTTAGTATATAAAGATGATATTGTACGATTACAGATACTAATAATAGATACATATATGAACAGCTACAATTTATATTCTTGACAATCATATCACTTAGGAAGTTGTTTATTTTGAACAATGGTCAAAAACAGTATTATGTGTTACATAATGAATATTATAATATAACAATTATTATTATTGTTGTTGTTATTATCAATTTTTGTATAAAATGTGTATAAATATATATATATATATATATATATATATATGATGTCTAATATGGAAACATGTACATACATATTGTACTGCATAAAAGAAATAGGGTGTACCTGAACTTCTTTATACCATATTTTTTGAAGCAGGGAAAAGACGGAAAAGGCTAAAATAGAATCCCTTCTTTTATATCAATAAGTAAATATCAATTCATTGTAAGGTAATATATATATATATAACATATCATCGTTTTCTTGTCTCCCTCTTTCTCTTGTTCTGTTTCTCCTTTACTTTCTTTCTTTTCATCCTCCTTTTTTAAGGTTATATAAATATTATATATTTAAATTCATATTATTACAACCTATATTAATAACAGGTTATAATATGCAATCAACTACTGAAAAACATAAACTATCAACCACAACCACAACCACAAGCCCGAAACGTTTATCTCACGTAACTCCATCCCCCATTGTTTTTTGTTCAACTAATCAAGCCGAATCAGATTCCTCATTTAACCATTACATTGGTAATCAATTTCAACCATACTCTGAAGTTTTACAAGAACGAGCTTCATTATCGGATCAAACCACTAAACGTGTACCAAAAGCGCAAGTAGAAAAACAGGACCAACCAATAATTAAACAGAAAGAGCCTGTCAACAAAGTACAGGTTCAAGACGAAATCACTAATATCACTACCATAAATAATCCAGCTATTGCAGCGGCTCTAACAACATTGACAGCGGCAGAAACCATACCAAATACCATATCCAGATCATATAATAATGAAGAACAAGGGCAACAACAAGAAGCACCAAGTATAGCTGATCCATGGTGGGTCTTACATTTTGATGAAGATGGATTTTATTCAATTGGGATGGTATTATTTCTTTTTGGTTTTATCTGTCCACCATTATGGTGGATTGGATCATGTTGGCCAAGACACCCAAGGGAACAAGGAGGGAAAATGGCAGAACGATGGCAAAAGCTGAATATGATCATGTCACTTGGATTTAGTGTAATATTAATCATTGCATTTATTTGTATTGCAGTATTGTATAGCAAAGCCAAGTAATCATAGTAATAGTAATAATCAATAATTTCTTGATTTTTTTTGTTTCTTCCTTTATCTTTATATCATTTTATCACTATACTATCGCATCTTTTTACATCAAAATTATTGTATACTATAATAGTTTCTATTTTCTTTTCATTATTTGTCTTACTGTTCTTCCTTCCTCCTCTTTTTTCTCTTCTTCTCGCTCTTTATATATCATAATTCATTATCTACCACGGCTTGATACTAAGCATAAATTATCGCCTATTGTAAAAAAAAAGCATAAGTATTTATATATAACTATCTTTGATATAGTGACAATACAATATCTTCTTTATTATAATGAATAAAGAAAAAATATGTTATTATTTTCGTCAAACTGATATTTAAAGTATTGTTCCTTGAACTAGATATTTTCAATAAACTTAATCCCTCTTCTCCGTATATTACCGTAGTTATGTAGATGGGAGTAAAATAAAGCATACAACTCAAAAGATAATAATAGTAATGAGTGATATACACGAGTTGCGAATAGAAATGTTTTTTATTTCCCTGGATTGTAATTTTATCATAAGGAAACGTGTGGCCTTTTATTGTCATGCCAGTGTTATGGCCCAAAAAAATATAAAAAGAAAGTCTTTTTCTGATATTTCTTCATCGGATAGCTACAAAATTTTATTTAGTACTTAATGACAATCCAAGAGATGTTCAAGCTAAAAGATAACTAGATTGATTTGACGTCGCATCACGCAATTTCCATGATAAAATGCGTTGTACCAAAATCCTATGTGAAACCATCAAAAAAAAAGTTGACGTTTAACTATTGGATAATACAAAAGAACAAATAAAGTTTTGATAATTATTTAATAGCAACAAAGTTAGAATTCGTGATATTTCTTAGATCAAGTCTCGAATGGACTCGATCTATAGTGGATTAGAAATAAGAGAAAAGTCCCAACTGATCGAATCCGATATAAAGAAAATGTTGCAATTGAAAATACCGACAACTAAGATGCAGTAAAACATTTAGCCGGGAATTTAAAATTATACTACTAGACCTGAGGATATTCCAATCTTAAATCATGCTCTATATGTATCATGTATGATTTTCTCTCCCAGTATGATATTTAGATATATAACTCGCTCTAATATCTGATAACATATAATAATATTTTTGTTACATCTAGGAAAAGCAATGGTTGATGGAAGGGGAAGAATTCAGATTTACAAAATATGACGAAAATGACGAATAGTGCGACTCAAATGATGTGTGCGTTGTACGAGCAAAACTTTATTGCTGTCTTGAACTATGGTTATGCTATTTTCTGCGGTGAGAAAAAAAACAAGATATTTAATACCCCTTTTCTCACAATATCTCTTTTTCTTTTTTATTCTTATACATTTGGTCGAACGTGTACAAAAAAAGAACATATATTTATCATCATGTCAACACGAACATCGATAGCAGAACAGCGCGCTCAAAATATCGCCGGCCATTTAGCAGGAAATGATAACACTGTGCCCGAATTTGAAAAGTGTAAGCTTTTATATATCCCAGCATAAAGCGTGTAATGAATACTATGTATACCACTACATACCCAATAAGTAATGGTTCTCGTAGAAACTCGTCACTATATCTAATTTTTTTGTAAACAAAATAATAACATTAATGATAATAGATCGTATTCGCAGAAAACCAGGACAAGCTCCTTATCATACGCCCATGACACCCATTCGACTTTTGCTTCGAAGTGCTTTAGCATATCCTAACAAAACTGCTGTCATTCATGGTGACCGCTCTCTCAGTTACAAGGCCCTCGCCGATCGAGTCTTGCGTCTCGCTAATTTGCTTATTCGCACGTACAATATTCAACCAGGGGATCGTGTTGCAGTATTGTGTCAGAACATACCTGCCTTTTTGGATGCCAAATTCGGTATTCCTAGTGCTGGTGCTATTATTGTCCCCCTTAATACACGTTTAACACAACCTGAAATTGAATATATCATTTCTCACTCTGGTGCAAGTGTCTTAATTGTTCAAGAAGAGTTGTTATCACGCGTTTCCGAAAAAGTAGTCAAGACATTACTTAAGCGTGCTCCTATTGTTGTTGCCAATTATCAAAATAAGGGTGACGCTCCTTGCCATTATGAACAAAAATTATATGCAACTGAACCTCAAATATTATGGAACGATTTACCATTGCCACAGGAAGACAATGCTGTTATATCCCTCAATTATACTTCTGGTAGTACTGGTCGACCCAAGGTAAATTATAATAGTTTGTAAAATTAACAAATATCTGGTTAAAAAAAACAGTACAAATGTTATTATAGTCAGCTTTGCATAGATATTTTAATGAGCTTATTATATATACGTATTGTTACTTTTTAGGGTGTAATGATCTCTCATAAAGGCTGCTATATGCAAGGATTATCCATGTGTATTCATGCAAGACTGACGCCTGAATCAGTGTATCTATGGACACTCCCTATGTTCCATTGTAACGGATGGAATTTTCCTTGGGCTGTTGTGGCTGCTGGAGGTTAGCATATAAAATTGAATACTTGATTAAAAGAGCAATTGGATAGGAATAATATATATGCAAAAATGAAAACCGCTTTGTTACTAACGAAGTCCTTTTACGAACACGTATTAATACGTAGGTACTCAAGTTATGTTGAACAAGATGGATTACGGGTATATTTGGAAAGCTTTTAAAGAATTGGGTGTTACTCACTATTGGTAAGTCTACATATAATAAAAATAGCTACTAGCTTATTACATATCACGCTCTTTTATTCCTATAAAGTATAAATCAGCAGGCTTGATAATACGTACTAATCTTTTCTTTCTCATTCGGCTATCATAATAGTGGTGCTCCTACAGTACAAAATGAGATTTGTAATCACAAAGATGCATCCCGTCTTGATCGTACAGTCCTCACTTTCGGTGGTGGTGCAGCTTTATCTAGTACTCATATCCGTAATTTGAATGCTTTAAATATTTTCCCAACTCATCTTTACGGTTTAACGGAATCTTATGGTCCATCGATGGGGACTTACGATCAAGTCTCACTTTCCAATTATCCTGAAGAAGATCACTTTAAATTAGTTTCCCGACAAGGATATAATACTTTCACTATTGATGAAGCTCGTGTATTGAATAAAGAAACAGCTGAAGATGTGACGCCAGACGGAAAACAAATTGGTGAAATTTGTTTGACGGGTAATACAATCATGCTCGGTTATTATAATAATCCGGAAGAAACAGAAAAAGCATTCAAGCATGGCGTGTTCTGGACGGGTGACCTAGCAGTAAGACATCCTGATGGAGCTATTGAAATTGTCGATCGATCCAAGGATGTGATTGTTTCGGGTGGTGAAAATATTAGTTCAATTGAAGTCGAAAGTGCTATCTTATACTTAGATCAAGTATCGGAATGGTATGTTTTATTAGCAGTATGATAACGGGATCAAAAGCGAGCAAAAAAAAAAGCAATATTATAGGTATTAACAGTAAATATCATTCGAATATATTATATAGCGCTGTTATTGGTGGTCCTGATCCAAAATGGGGAGAACGTCCTTATGCATTTGTAATACCAAAGCAAGGTCATACAATCACATCAGAAGCTGTCATTGCTCACTGCAGAAAGAATTTGGCTGGTTATAAATGTCCTGCTGAAGTTCTTATCGTTCAAAGTGTTCCAAAGACTAGGTAATTATGATATAAAATACGTATTGATAGTATAGATACATGTTACGATGTATATATACTTTTAAAAAAAGAAGCAATGAATAATATTAGTAATAATATATTATGTGTTTTTTAATGTGTAGCACTGGTAAAGTACAAAAGTTTGTTTTACGAGAGGAACTTTGGAAATCGTACAAGAACCGGGTCAATTAAAACGAACCAGTTTAAACGGTAACAAGTAAAAGAAAAAACTTCAGCATGTACATTATTTATGTTGTATATAATACACGTATATTTCCATTATAGATTATCATATTAAAAACACATATTAGACATATTTAATAACGACTTTTCTACTTTTTCACTTATAAAAAGTAAAGTCATTTTATACATAAATATAAGCCAATAAAACTTTCTCTTTGCATAATAATTAAATCATGCTTGAACATTTGTGTTACATGTCGTACTTCACAACAGGATTTATCACTGACTTAATATAGAAGAGCTAGTGATCACGAGATTTGTTTGTTTATACAATTTTATTAATAGTAGTCAACCCTTTATTGTTTTCTTTTCTTTTCTTTATTTCTAATCCCCTTCATTCACAAAATGGATAATAATCTCCGTCTCACTGTTCGAGTGGGTAGTACACTGGACACACTTGTCCCTATTGAAATTAACAACGATGCCAATCCTGGTCGAATTCAAAACGACAAGTTTGACGGCTACATTACTGCTCGTATACGTGATCACCCACCAACGCCTAGCAAATACTTTGATAACAGTAACAACAACGATCTATTCTGTATACAAATCAGTGGTCGTTTTTTAATACCCAATTGCACACTTAATGATATTCAATTCGGCAATCAATTTGAACGCCCATTGCATCTTCCTTGGGGAAGCTCTTTATTATTGAAATTCGCTTCCTGGTACGATCCGGGATTAGAATCCAACCTCAATGCACCAGAGCCATATGCATTTAGTCCACTTATTATCACCATGAACCAAATAAAAATTGAACAAGGGGATAAAAGCTATTGGCCATCCCCTCAGGGTGAATCTGTTCAAGAAGATATCACAACATTATCAATGGATCTGAAAACACCTGAAGATCGTCGAGCATTTTTCAAGTATCCACAAAATCGCAAGGCAGTAGATTTAACACCAAATCAAATTTGGCATATGCAGTTTTCTAATCCATATATTGATTTCAATAATTGTACCATACGTGTTCCAGGATTTGAAATGGATGTTCTTAAGTATTGGGATGGACAACCTCTTAGATTTTATTGTAAAACAATTAAAACAGATGAAGTGTTTTTTATTGTTGAATTTGATTTACGTCGTTTATCATAATTATATGTTACTCTTTCCAGATGAAATTATTATTCTAAAATTTTGTATGCTCTTTGGTATATTTCCTGTTTAACCTCATTACGCAGAAATTCAATGCTTTCAGACGCTTCTGGGAAAAGAATCGGTGCACTATTTTAATATATATATAGGGTTTAGCGTGCTTTTTTTTTCGTTTTAACTCTTCTATAGTAAATACAATCCACCTTCTTTTTTTTTTCTAACACTTAACATCATTACTTACCTTCCATCATTGAAATAAAGACCGTTAATGGGTAACAATAAGCGTGAGGTGCCTGGATAATGAAAAAAAACCCATTTAGTTGTGTTGTTGTTTTCAATGACTTTTACAATGCATAACGAAGAAAAGATTAAGAAAGATTTGGACAACTCAACTGGTTATAAAGCACCCTTCCCATTTATTGGCCCGTGCGTCCCCAAGTTGTGGAAAACTCCACTCAATCGGAACTCCGTGCTTCTCACAGACACTCATAACAATCTTCATTACCGTACCCAACAATACATTTTCAAGGGGGGCACATACGACAATGGGTTTACCATCTTCTCCAGTTTTGACCGCAAAGAAATTAGATGACATCCCCTCATATAAATTACCCGCGTCATCCGTCAACAGCACTTCATTGACGTCTTTGGCTTTACTCTTTTCTAACCCAGCTCTTTCTCTATATATAAATAATTATAAATAAGTTTCTTGGTAGAATAATAATTGATTCTTTAGACAATTCAACTTACCTGACCCATTGTGTATCCTTAACAACAGGGGTATCTCTTGCTTTATTTTCTACTTCTACTTTAATACGCTCTTGTATAGGTGCTGACAGAGGTGTAAACTGAGCTGCAAAGCATGGTTTTTGCTCCTAAAAAACGGCAGTATATCTTAGTTACAGAAAGAATATGCAGTTTGCCGTTGCCATGCAACAGCCACATATATATCCAGTGATTTCATTCGTTTCAACATTATTATTATTATTATTAATTATATCTACCTTATGAGAATAACCAACAATGATCACAACCTTTGTTTCTTGTTCATCATGCTTGAATGACGATAAGCCCGTTTTGAGAAGTGGTATGAGTTTTTCTTCAAGTTTTGTTGGATCACGAAAAGATGATAATTCATTGCTCACGTGTTCTGGCTCAACATCATCATTTTCAGGCGCAAACTTGATAAGAGATAATGAATTTGTCAATCGTTTCATATGAGACGACAACTCAACTATTGCGGTTTTTTGCACTGTTCGCATCCCTGTATAAGCACCTATTATAATTTGTTTAAATAGAGACTGTTAAAACATATTTCACTTTTACAATTAAAAAAGCCAGGGAAAAAGAGAAGTTTTATTTTTTTACCTCGTGGGAATGACAAGATGAATTTGTTTCCATCAGTGTTGTCGACATGTCGAATCGTATATTTTGCCTGAGTACCGGCTTCTAATGGGTTTGTTTGTTCAACAATGACTATAAAAAAGAAGATGGCAACATAAATTAGAAAGCTATACTGAAATTAAATAAAAAGTAAGTTAATCAACTCACGGCTCAAGATTTTAGTTGAAGTCATAAAGGATCGCCTACTGTTGTAAAGGAAGAAGCGGTTGTAGTTTGGGGCAAAGATGCATTGAATGATATATAAAGGTCGCATGTTACAGTTGGATCTCCCCCCTTCTCGGCCTCTAATTTTGAACGCCACAATGGCAGCAATGCAAAAAAAAAAAAAAAAAAAAAAAAAAAAAAAAAGTGGGGGGAGGGGCCGGTAAATTGTAATATTACACAAAATCATGTAAAAAAAACACCAGAAAAAATTATCACAAGAACATTTGACGTATAATACAATAATAGTAACAAGACAATTTTAACGAAACAAACTAATTAAAAGAAAATTGAAGTATAATTTTTTTTTTTTCGTCCTGAAAAAAAAAACAAACGGTTGTTTGATTTGGATGGGTGGTTGGGTGGTTTTTTTCGTTCTTTTTTACAAAAATTTTTTTTTCTAATGATGATGAAAGATATGGTTCTGGTTTGTTATTGTTGTTCGTTTGGTATCACCAATATATCTTCATAATCATTTATCGGTATATGCTATGTGCTATAAAAAAAACAAAGAAGAGGTTTTCAATGAAATGAGGATGATGTTGAAGAATCTTCTGCAGATGATGGTGGAGGTGTAGGTTCATCAACGTGACCAAATTCGTCAAAACGGGTATGTAAAAATGGATGATTGAGGGCTTGTCTTGGAGTGATTCGCTTTTTTGGGTCGTACATGAGCATTTTATGTAATAAATCAAGAAATAGCCTATTATATTGTGTTGTGGGTGATATTTTTTCCTAATAAAAACAATCATTATAATTATTTAGTTGCTATCCTTTGTACAAACAAACACTTATAAAACTTACTTCAAGTGGTCTGGTATCAGCAAAATATTCACGAGATTTATAACTTGTAGATTTATCAGGGTATCGTGTTCGACCATTATAAAAGTATTTCTTAGCTTCCTGACTTGCATTTCGAACGATTTGAGGTGGGAATTTCCCCAATACAACTTCCATCATAGCCAAATGTTCAAGATTTTCATGTGTTTGAAATAATGCATCACCAGTATATAATTCAACGAGAACACATCCAATAGACCAAATATCGCATGGATAGGACCAGCCAGTACCAAGGATGATTTCAGGTGCACGATAATGACGAGTGGATACAATGGATGAATGATATTCATTTTCAAACGTGGCTGAGCCAAAGTCAATCAACTGAATTTCTGTATTGAGAAGAACTTGCTTAACCCATTTCTAAAATAATAAAGGTATGCATATTAATATCAGTCATTATCAAACACAAAAAAAAAGAAAAGAAGAAATCTTCTCTTTCGCTGTTGTTGTGTGAGAAAAAAAAAGAAGAGGTAAAGAAAGGAAACGAGAATTCGGGAAAGCGAAAAAAAAGGGGGGTGGGGAATCATTTTAACAATTACCTGCTCTTTACCATTTTCTATTGTTCTTACAGTAGCAGTTCGACTTGCACTATTCATCAACATGATGTTTTCTGGTTTTAAATCTGTATGCACTAATTTTTGATCATGTAGATCTATTGAAGTGTTGGAAAATAAAAAAGTTAGTATGGTTTTTTTTTCTTCCGTTTTGGATGAGACGGACCGAAATAAAGATAGAGAGGAGTAATTAGAATTAAAAAAAAAAGAAGGTTGTGCGGGAGGGGGAAGGAAGGGGGAGAAAAAACTAGACAAACTATTTTTGCTACTTACATGCAACACTTTTCAAAACTTGACGGGCCATATCTTGTACGTGAGCAAGTGGGAATGGATGAAAATCATTAAACTTTAGGAAATCAAAAACTGATTGATCAAGCATATCAAAGACCATACAGACATGATCATAATGAGTAAATGTGGATCTTAGTTGAATACATTGACTATAGATTATTATTCAAATATACATTGAATTTCAGTGTATTCTATATATATGCGTGAATGTATGTATGTGGCCCTTGATAGCAATAGAAACTTACTATTGATTGGTAGAATCATGTTCCTTGAGTGTTTCGAGAACTCGGATTTCAATTTTGCTAGCTTCACGGTATTTGGGGACGGCACGAATGACTTTGATTGCAACGTAATCTCCAAATATTATATCTTTACATTTAAACACTTGACCAAAAGTGCCTTTTCCTAGTTCCGCCACTGATTTGTCTGTTTATGTTATAGATGTCAAATATACAGGAAAAGAAAAAAAAGGTTATTCCGAAGACCAAAAGGAGAGAATATATTAAAGAAAAAAGAAAGAAACATGATAAAGCAAAAAAGCGTTAAAAAAACCGTTCGATTAATTCGAGTTAGTAAGAAAGAAAAAATATTAATAAAAAGCCTTACATCGCCCTTTCAGAATATAATTGGCCCGGAAGATAAGGTGGCCATCTTTATCATCGATACATGGGTACTACATAATAATAAGCATATCCTAATATTAAGTTTTTCGCTCTCTTATGTCTCCACTCCTTTCTATAATTATAATAATGCACTCTATATATGAGCCCTTAACTTACTTTGAGATTAGCGGCTGGTAACTCGGCTACATAAACAATAAATGATATATACATGTGTTTTTTTAAGGGGGAGGGGTATATGATGATTATACATACATATATGAGACAGAAAGGGAACAACAAAGTAGGATTAATATCATCATTTTCATTCATATCAACATCACTTGTATAATTTTAAATAATGTTTTTTTTTCCGCGCAAAATTTTGCATATATGCTGTTGGGGGGGAGGATGAAAGAATAAAGCAAAAGAGGGAGAATGATTGTTATTATCATTATAATTATTTACCTTGCTGTGCCCGTTTTTTGGGCACTACAGAAGGATTCTCTTCTTGAATTCTTTTTCGTTTTGAACGCGTACACTGTGCAGGTGGTAAAGGAGCAGGACTATCATCATCAATCACAATAACTTCTTTTGGATATCCATTCTTATAAAACGTGTTCCAGTCTACTACGCCTCCTCGTCGTTTATTTGTTCCGGACATATTGGTGGTTGCTGTTGGAAGTGTCGCTGTAGCAACTGGAAGTGCGCACATGATTATATTTATAAAATTATATCTTACAAAAAAAACAAAAGTTGTTTTTTTCTTATGTGTGTCTGTGCTGTTTTTGAGTGACAATGAAGTTAAAAAAAAATAGAGCAAATGTACTGAATTTTCAATAAGAGATGAGTTAAAAGGTAAAATAAAAAAAGAAGATCGTTAAAAAAAAGTGAAGAGAAGAGAAGAGAAAGACAAAAACAAAACAAAAAAAAGGTGGAAAGTGAAAAAGTCTGTGTGGGTTGTGCGTGTGGTGTAGCTGTAGTGGATGGTTGGTGAATTAATAGTTGAGTGAATAATAAAGGAAAACTAATAAGAAAAAAAAAAGTGATCGAAAAGGGAAAGTGTCACTCTGTCCCTCCCTCCCCCCCTCCTCTTCATCTCACTCCCCATTGTTTGCTTGTTTGGAAAGGAGAAACCGGTACTTATAATATAACAACCACTACCAACAACAATTATAAAATATTTTATCAAAAAGTGTTTGCATATGTAGTTTATAATATGTAAAACTCTTCGCTGCTTTTTTTTTTTCTTCTTCTTCTTTTTCTCTTTTTTTGGCAGATCCCGTACATGTATACAACATCAGCAACAACATGGGAGGACCATTATTTGAAGCACATGGTATATCAATGCAGTTGGATGATAATAGAAGATGGTTGTTTAAGGATATCGATATTGAATTAAACCAACGCGAAATTTTGGTCCTGCAAGGACCCAGCGGTACTGGGTAAATCACATCATTCATCTTAAACCCAAAAAAAGGAATTTTCCCACTCACTTAATTTTTACCATTACTACTATTCACTAATTCTTTTTTTTTTTCCATTCTCCTCTCTAATATTATTTGGTAATCCAATATGACAACATTTATCCATCATATAGAAAGACAACTCTACTAAAGTGTTTAGCTGAATTAATTCCATATACAAGTGGATATAGTAAATTACAAGGCAAAAAACCAGTAGAATACGAGTTAGGGATCCCGGGTTGGCGTTCACGTGTTATGTACATTCCTCAAAGACCAACAGCACATCCAGGTAGTCCTTTGGATTTATTCAATATCGTAAAAAGATTTTCGAGTCAAAAAGTAAAAAAGGATATTGGTGATCCTATACAGATTGGTATGCAATGGAATCTATCCGAATCCCATTTTACTGAAAAATGGTCGAACCTGTCCGGGGGTGAGATGCAGCGATGTGCTCTAGCTATTGCTATCTGTTTCAAACCAGATGTTCTTTTATTAGATGGTAAGTTTATAGCGTTGAAAATATATATGAAATAACTATTTTTCCTTGTAAATCCACCTTTTTTTGTACATGTTTTATCAATTCGAGTAAGAAAAGATAGCAAAACTCATATGGTCGATGATGCATGATAACAGTGATGGCGATAATGATGATGATCATAATTCAATACTAATATATCTATACCTTTCAATTCTATAAATATTAGAACCCACATCGGCATTGGATCCAGATTCGGCTGGAAAAGTTGAAGAAAGTTTGAAAAAATTTGCCTGTATTTGGATCACCCATGATTCACGTCAAGCTGATCGTGTAGGCACAAGACATATTACACTTTCTCGATCCCATCCGTCAACTCCTACTGATTCTGAATATGAAGAAAATCAGCAAGTCAATATGCCGAAGCGACAGCAAGAGCAACAACCACAACGTTCAAGACGCTTATCACCTAGTGCTTTTAGAGGTGGGCTGCCTGTAGATATCACATAAAAAAAACCCACAAAATAAAAAACATATACTCTTATATAATAATGTATAAGTATCAACTTTAAAAAGAAGAAAAATAATTTTTAATAGTATATAAGAAAAGAAAGAAAAGAGAAATATAAACGAGTAATGGAGTAAATTGTTATGTGAAGAGGAGAAAGAGAGGAAACAAAGGAAAACATAAATACAGTTTAAAAAGAAAAGGTTTTTGGGTTGAAATTTTTAAGACTACTACGTACTACTACTACTACTACTATTATTATTATTATAATTATTACATGCGACCTTGCAATACATTTTCAATGCATGCATTAATATAATCTTTTCGGCCTGCCATGGAAATACCAAATACTTGTTGTAATTCTTCACGAACTTGTTTCTTGGTAACCTTCGTTAAATCAGCAGATGCTAAGATACGTTTTACTTCGGCCAAAATTTCTTCGTTGGAAGGCCCATTGTTATTGCTGAAATCCTCCATCAACAAGGATTGACTACTTCCATGAACGGAACCAGCAGCTGGAGGTGGTGGTGGTTGCATCATGAAGGAAGATGAGGATGCCATCATAGAAGGTCGTTGTTGTGGCATTTGTTGAGAGATCATGGATGAGCGCATATGAGGTTGTGACGAAGTATATGGCATCATGGGTATCGATGCAGAAGAAGGCATCATGACACTGCCTCCATCTCCATAAAAGCCTGCTTGAGAAGGTGGTGGATGATTGTTGTTATTATTCATCATCATACTGTGGGTATACATGCTCATGTTGTCGTTCATACCGCCACCTCCATGGACACTTTCATTGCCACCCATAGGCGTCATTGTACCACGTGCTCGACTACGATGTGTATAACTGCTTCGACTACTGCTGCCTTGGGACATACCATCGCTCCAATAATCGTCTGCCAAAAGCATCTTTTCATATTGTGACCAAGTCATATTAGGAATTGATTTAGGATCAAATTCACCTTCATCAACGACTGCCGACTTTTTACCCTTTTCACCAACGACCACACGGGTATTACCCCATGAGAAATCATCAAAATGCCAGTAAGAATAAAGTGGGATATAGAACCAGAATACAGGAATAGCCAAAATAGATACCAACATCCATAAAATGTATTCCCATCGTCGCTTGACAATAAACAAAAGTGCTTGAAGACCATAAGTACCTGCCAACACAATGATGGTCAAATAAGGAATTGTGTTTTCAAGTTGAGTCAACTTGTAAATGAGATAACCCAAGTAACCAACAATAGCAGGCATCACAAGAGTACTGATCAGATCCAACATGACAATGAAACGCATGGAGAAGCAACAGAAACCGCAAAGACGGGGCAAGAATGCCAATTCGCCTAAATTGTGAATAGTAGAATTAATCCATCGACGACGTTGAGATACCAAAACGCTCCACATATCCGGTGCGTTAGTTTTACATTGTGCGTCAGGAACAAACTTGGTTTTAAAATTAGGGAAATGTTTCAATAGTAATGTAGTCAAGTATCGATCTTCACCCAAATGTAACAAGTTTTTCTTGTGCAACGTATCGACCTTGTTGATTTGATAATCGGCAATGATATCATTGCTGCAGTATAAGAGACGTTTACCATCGACTGAACGAATACGATACATAGTGAAACAACCAGGTAAACAGGTAACAGTAGAGAACAATGATTCGAATGCCTTAATCATGTGATGGGAAATAAAGTATTCGTACACTTGAATCATAGTTGTCCAGGTTGATTTTTCATTTGCCAACGTCGTTTCACCACATATACCAATAATCTTGGAATCATGCGCCATGGAAGAAGCCAAGAAAGTCATACCATCCGGCAACACCTCAGTATCGGCATCCACCATCAATACATATTCGTAGAGGGAAGGGCTAACACCAATAACGTTCTTCATTTGATGATAAATTTCCAACTGTAATGGTGACATGGGTGCATCAAAGTGCACACGGTTCAAAAATTGCATCAAGACCAATTGAGAATCACGCTTGCCTCTGTTACCAGGCTTGGACCGTTCAGTTGGTTTACCGCACTTGACAACGACGAGATAAGGAACAACGTGTCCAGATACCTCATAAAGACCCGAATAAATCTTGCCCATATTATGCTGCTTTTGGCCCTCACCAACGGAAATAAATGAAAGTGGTTCAGGATCTACTTGATGATCCACACCTAGAATATCCAATACGATACGTGGTGTAGGTCGATCGTTACCACTACCAACGATCATACCATCACAAATAACAAACAGAAGTTTACGTTTATCATCATATCGTAAAGTAGCAATGGAATCAATAGTCAATCGTAATGATTCCTCGTCTTCGGTATAACAAGTGACTTGAGTAATGATAAATTTGTCCAATTCTTCGGGAACACGGGTACTACCCAATCGGAAAGCGGCCAAAAACTTGAATACAATGACAGCACAAAGCAAACAAGTGACGATCAATAACAAGTAGGTGGAGAATTGACATTTAGGTGAATTACGACCATCTACCATTCCAACATAAAACAGGTTCCGTAAGCAGACAAGTTGACGGTTCCTGGCTCCAGCATCCATATTCAAGCTATGGAAATCTTTAGAGACATCTTCACCACTCTTTTGTCGGAAAAGATCGACCACACTTTGATCCATAAAGTTGAGATCAACATCGCCAGGTGCTTGTTGATTGGGTGGTGTTTGAACAAATCGTCCACCCATATCGTATTGTGTCAAATCATAAATATGGTTATCAAGAATAGCCCATTTACGGGTCGTCCGAATACCATTTACCGTGGTTTCACTGGATGCTTGATCACTGACTGCTTTTGGTTCATAACCCATATTACCTATCTTATAGTTTCTTCGCAACATGGTCATTTTTTGGAAATACCAATCAGGTTGGTAGTTATCAGAAGAGTAACGGAAATCATGGTACTTGGCATTATCGTCGGTTGAGTTGACTTGATAATTAAGTGACACGAATTCTGAGACGGAACCAGTCGCACCTTCACAAAGTGCTGATACTTGAACAGGGAACAAATCAGTGACATCTTGCCCACCATATTCGAGAACGGAATCGCTTGGAATAATGTTACTTGGATAATGACGTGGTGCAAAATTGGTCAAATCAAACACTTCACCACGAATGGCGACATAGGCTTTTTCTTTTTCGCTATACGACTGTAGTTCACTTTCGGAAAACACAGCTTGATGAGGACAAACAATTTCACCAAAAAAGACCAAGAACCAAACAATAAATGCACAGAGAAACAAAATAATCATACAAAGCGCAACTTTTTCACGCCAGGCAATACGGACATCTTTACGTTTCATACGACCACACCAAATTAAGAATTTGGATGGGATCCACCAAGTCACTGCCCACACAAAGAATAACCATTGTTTACGTTGTCTGGATTGTTGCGATTCGTCTTCTTCTGTCTCGTCCAAATTTTCCTTTTCTGCTACAGGAGGACCTGTTGGACGTAACATCATGTTGTTATCGTGACCATAAGATTCAGAACCATAGACAGAATCCTCATGTTCCCGATAACCGCCACCACTGGGAGTAGATCCATCTTGATAAAAATAGTCATCATCAGAATAGAATGAGCGTTGGTCATCTTGTTGTTGGAATCTTCCAACAGGTGGAGGGGGAAGTGGGCCTGAATTCATAAGATTGAAGTCTGAGCCAGATTGTCGTGACATGTCGCGTTGTAATAATGATTCTTCAGGATCGTGTCCATCGCGTGTCATAGGTGGTGTGTCATCGTATATTAATGAATCCTCTTCCATACCAGCGGCGCCTGCTGCTCCAACTGTGGCAGCGGCTGCAACTTTGCTTGCATCCTTGTTACGTCGCTGTTCATCCTTTTCAAGGACACGTAATTGATCTTCTAAAATACGCCATACACCATCGCCCAAAAATATCTAAGTTCAATTTATCTATTATTAGTATCACTTTTTTTTTTATCATTATCTGTTTATCACACATATACATATACCCTCTCTATCTCTTTACATCATTTTTTTTCCTTCCTCCACATACGCAAAAATTAAAATGTACCTTTGAAGATCCAACAGCTGCATCTGAAGCTGTCCAACCCATTTGTTGTACGATAGATTCAATTTGAGCACGTGGTAATCGACCTGGTTCACCGTTAAGAACAGCAGCATACCGTTCCAAAAATTCCTCATGGGTATATGCCACACCATATTGTGCTGTGGTCTGTTGAGCAATATCAGCTAGGCCGAGTGCTGCTGCCTGTCGACCCAAACAACGCGAATCGGGTTGAGATGGTGTCTGAGATTCATTCGGCCGTAAACAAAAGACTGACCAAATTTTTGCATCTTGTAAAGTACCTAAAAGATCATCCATGGCTGCTTGTAAATTACCCACTATACTTCCGCCTTCAGCAGCTTCTTCTCTTTGTTGTTGCTGTTGTTGCTTTGCTGTTCGTCGTTGACTTTGACGCATAGATGGTTGACGCATAGACTTTTGTTGTGCTGAAATGACTGCATCTTGGTCCTTGGGATGACTTTGTGTTGCCAAATTCTTGTCCCACAAATCAACCAAAAAGGCGTTCCACGAGGCAGGCATACCCGCACCACCGCGAAATAAGGAGACAAAATCGACCGAGACCTGATCATTATTGGTTTCTAAAATTCCGTTGGGATCATAGGTTACCTTGGCTTGGAAATGTTGAATGGCAAATTGACGTTGTTGACTTCCAGGTGCATTGGAGGATGAAAAATAAGGACTGTTGCCATTGTATTTGATCAAAGAGTCGACTAGGTCAGCATCGGTAAGTTGTTTTTTGCCCTTACGAACGTTTTCAGACATGCTGTGAATGAGAGAGCACACGCCACGTGATGGACGGTAAAGCAAGTCGTAGACATTGGCAGTCTGGTAGCGTGGTGTGACATGTGGAACCGTTGTAAGTCCTTCTTGGTCGTACACATCTGTTGCAAATATTTGGCTGGTAATGAACCCGTGAATACGTTCCGCTGCTAAATTTGCCACTAATGAATGAAATTTATATTGTTGTTGCTGCTGTTGACTATAATGACCAGGCAAATCCACCACACCAATAAAACTGTTAAACTTATCGGCACATAACTTGTTATTGATTCTTTCAACGATCCAAGCAAATAATAAAGAATATAATGTACGTGCTAATTCGTCTCTTTGTTGCGAAGCTTGTTCTGCATTCAAAATCAGGGTAGTGACATCCTTTCGAATTAAAGCGGTCTTGAATACCAATACGTTTTCTAAAGCACGTGGATCGACACCGAGAAAGTCTGCAACCAAATCCAAAACATCGGTATTCTTGACATACGCAGCATCTTGATTATTATTAAAACCTCCTGGGTCAACAAATTGCAAATTACCAAGATGTAAAAGAGCAGCCAATAATTGTAAGATACGCTGAATATGTTCACGACGAAAACCAGCAGACTTTAACGCAGATTTTAAATCGAGCAAGTTGTCGTCTTGTTGTTGATATTGTCTTTGTAAATTGTTGCGTAGATAACTAAATTCGCTAGGTTGTTGTAATTGAAGTTGTTGACGTTCATCTTGTGTAGCACCACGAATTAAATGATGGAAAACTTGAAATTGTGCGTCCGAGGTAGAGGTTAATCGTGACTTTTCGAGAAAGTAATGAATGGTTTTAGCACCCACCATACGACCTCTTTCACTAAATTGAATTTCGGCATAATAACCATACCGTGATGCATCCTTGTTTTGATGTGTTGCTGCACTACCAAAGCAATCCAAAATGGCCTGTGAATGGACCAGTTGAGCTTGAACCTTGGTTTCCTTTTTATAGCTGCTCAGTCGCACCAAATGGCGGATTATCAAATTTCGGATCTGGGTCTTGCCACTGCCCGATTCACCACTGTCATACCATTCATGAGAAAACATAACAAAAAAAAAAGCCAGTTAGAGATTCACTGTATGTTTTTTTTTCTTTTTGGTAATATGTAATTTATTAAAGAAAACCCTTTTCTTCTTCTTTACTTTCTAATAATGTACTTACACGACTAAAATGCCTTGATCATTACCAGTACGACGCATATAAAAGTACGCTCGATTTACAAGGTCGAAAATATGTGGCTGTTGCTGTTGTGATTCTTGTTCTCGTTGAATATTTGTATCTTTATAAGAGGCAACAAACTCAAGCCCAGTTTGATCATCATTTAATGGTAGTGTTTTATATGGATTAACGGCGACAAGTTGATGTGCGCCAAGACGGGTATATATTTGATACGTTTCATATCGTGCACGAAGGCATCCCACCACATTATCATCATTTAAGTTGGAAAGTGTCGTCAGATCCGTCGTCTTGGGATCTCGTTTTTGTTTACCCATAATTTTTTATTGTTATTATGTTGTTATTATTACTGATTTTAGGTTGTTGTGATTATATAGACATAAAGAGAAAGAGATATGCAAAAAGAAAAATATGAATTTATATATATATAATGCTTTTTTTTTTCTTTCTTGCTGTTTAAAATAACAGACAAGAAGTGATATAAAAAGTAAAAAAAAAAAAAAAAAAGAAAAGGTTATATATAAATGAAGAAGGGAGGTGTCGAAATGAAATATGTCTATGAAGAAGAGAAAAAGAAGAAAATAAATAAAAAATAGAAAGAAAAAAGAAAAAAAAAAGGGGGGGGGAGAGAAGAAAGAAAAGAAAAAAAGTGAGAGTTCAAAAAGAGGTGTAATATGGATTGGGGGCGCGGAAGACCAAGAAAAAAAAGGTTTATTTTTTGATACCCAAGCGACATATTTGGATATCCCAGTTCCGAAAGTCCCAGCTTTTTAAAAAAAAAAGATAAAAATAGTGTGTGTTGCTATGTGTAACCCTGACGAATTATGTTAATGGATCATTTATGGTTTGACTAGGAAAAAATAGAGCATCAATCACACCACCCACGTTCGCAAAGTTGGGCAAAGTGCAAAAATAAATATTCCATAAAAAAAAAAGACCCTCCCAAAAATATATATATTTTTGTACAATAATGAGGGAAGGAGTAGAAACGAGAGGAGTTTCGATAAAATCTACAGAAAAGAATTTTATATGCTATGTATCCTCTTTTTATTGTTTCGTTTTTAGCCTATATGATTAATTAACTCTTCTTTTTTTATATTGATTATTGTCAGGGGTAAAAATCAAAGCCAAAAGCAATCTTTATTTGGCTATAGTGCGCCTACATCAACTATTACATTAACTAGCTTCACTATAGCATCGTATTACCATAATTATTTTTTAGTGTTTTTTTTTTCCTCTCATTTTTGTCACTTAGTATTTAGTGCTTTTTTTGCGTTACTATGCTAAATCTCTCAAGTTTGATTCCTGCTGTTCTTGACATTTTTTGATAATTCTATTCTCAAATGTAAAAAATAGGGCGATCTACCAAAACAATTGTTAAATGTTTTATAAAAAAAATACTTTTTAATTACAAATTCATCAAGCAAATGGCGATTGTAGATGGGAGCGGAAGGTCGGTAAACAAGAAAAGGTGTGATTTAAAATATATATATATATTATTACTATAAAAGGAAGGTAAAAAAATAATTAAGCACCCTTTATCACACAAGAAAGATAATTATAGCAACCATAGTAATAATTATCTTATCTTATTCTGACCAAAGGGTTGTAATAATACTTTAAAGGATCTTTGGTTGTTTTTTTTTTCAGTACGTATCAGAACATAAAGGGGGAGGTAAAAAGAAATAGATACGCACATGCAGTAATATATTGATGTTTCCTACATAAAATTGTGCATCAAATCGCGCAGTTTTGTTTCACTTTGTCGCGTCTCTATATTGCTGGCATTGAAGATGTGGCTGTTAACAATCATATCGATTTTTTGGAACTAATAAGTAATATTTTTTTTTGGACTGCCGCTAAATGTTTTGATTGATGGTCTTTCTCTCTGTGCTTTTTGTGTTAGATCCCATTATTGCGGTAACACATGTGTTATTGTGTTACTTAAACTGGTGGAAAATCAGATATATTTATTATAATAGAAAAAGCTTCCGTGCGTTACACCGATGTGGGGGAGGGGGGCTTTTTTTTTATATAATTTCTCTTAGTTTTTGTCCATAATATTTACGTACGTATCATCAAGGCCTGCATATTTTTTATTTACAGACTTTATAGAAATAGTGTTAAATTTGTTGTAATAAGAATATCGGTCAGTTTTTTTTTAAAATAAAATAGAAATATGTCCTGTAATACTGTATTATAAATCTGTTCAATAAGTGTATTGTTCAGCATATATGTTGATTGTGAACTTTACCAAATCCAAGCTTTTTGATTTGATGTAGATAACTTTCTATACCATCGATTTTCCGTTTTTCTTATCTTCTTTCTCAGTGAGAATGTTAAATCGCTGATCACTATTGGGATTCTTTTATAGTTCCACCAGTTTGAATTTTGGTACATTGACCACACGATATTTATTATTGAATTCTAGTGTTACAAGGTGGCGTAATTAAGTTTTAACATTTAGAGATGGATGGCGTCATAAATGTCATTCACTATAACTGGCTGCAGTAATGTTTGATGATTATGTGTATCATCTTCGCAAACTAGTATTCTCTGTAATACTAACTTGTCCTAAGGAATCAGCTCTTTCTTTCTAGTTGCCTCACGCAGGATTTTTTTGTTTCAATTTTGACCTTGCTCAGTATACCGACTCCTAAATTGTTTATTCAGGAAATGTACAAACGCATAACAACGTTGAAGTACATCCTACTTGTGATAATAATATAAGTACAATAAATGCTTCTGAGAATGGCAGTAAAAGTTTGAAGAGGAGTGTAGGCTATTCTCTTGATCTAAAGCAATCTGTGAATTAGGTCGTCATAACTGTTGATATCTATCTTCAAAATGGTTTTTATTCACGGTTCAGAACCAAGTTCCTGACACCCCCCCCCCACACGGACACTATCCATACCATTTACAATAGAATAATATTTTATAAATACTGTGATATTCACATACGTAGTCAATAATCTATATTAACACGTATAATCTGGTTGTTCAAGTACCCGGTATTGAATAATTTCAGGTAAAAAAAATAAAGAGAAACAACCTGTCATGAATTTTATATCAAACGCACGTAATTATTTGAATGTATATAGGTACCAACAACAAAATTTACACTTTATTATCCCATGTCTTGATCCTGTGTGCACAAATAAATAATAATATTATAATGTTCATTCAATAATATATATATTTCTAGTCACGTTACTTGGTATGCTACATTTTTATATGGCGTCTTACACTAATATTCTGATTACCATTACCCTTCTCCATCTTAATTACTTAAACATATTATTCTCATCGTACGTATCGCAACGAAGTGATCATATATCCATAAATGCCGGTCATTTTAAACTTCCACTTTTAAAACTATAGTAAGGCAGCAAAAAAAAATCTTTTATGCATTGTGGATATAAGGTTAAAATGTGTTGTATCTATTGGATTGAAGACTGTAGTGACAGGAACGTTTGGATAAAGCGTCATCTCTTTGCAATACATTGAGAAAAAAAATAAACTTTATATACATATAGAAATAGAGAGAAGAAGGAATTGACTGAAAACCCCCCTGTAGGAAAAAAAAAGTTTGATTTATAGAGAGAGGATTAATGAAGGAGTAAGGAAGATAAGATACAGAAAAAAGAGTGCTTGTTTGTGATAACCTATGGAAGGCAGACGGGAAGTCGAAAGCGTCCGTCTCTGGGTCTGACACATCATTGTCATCAAAATCGTCGCTAGGATGACTTGGTAATAGATATTTAAGAACTAATGTTTTTCTGCTAGCATATTTAGGCAAAATTATTAACATATATTTCATTTTATTAGTTATAGTAATTAATCTTATTGTAATTATACTAAGCCTTTATATATTTTGTTCATACGTATACAGTAAAACAAACTTGACTTTTCTGTTTAAGGCACTAGAGGCGGAATGGGGTATCGGATTTATTGAATGACAATATAAACATATGTACATGGATATTAATAGAATTGGTACCTTAATTCATATGAATGTGATTGCAAAGAACGTGAATTGATCCCCCATCAACCAGTTTACAAAACTAATATAAAAATTTAATGACATATCCATGTGGGAAAAATAATTTTGCGCACATAACTTCTTTTATATGATCATTGTCATTAAAAGGAGGTGTGCTACGAAACAAGACATTAGGAATGATGATAAGATAATAAAGTGACAAAAATGTAACAAAAAATACACAATATTGATTTGAAGTGCTTAACATTCATATCCCTGTTAGAAATACCAGAGCGATTTGTTTAGACTAAGAAAATTAAGGAGCAAATAAAATAAATGATTGATGTTGTATGTGCGCGTGCATAATATAATATTTTACACTCGTGTCTCTTTTTTTTATTATTTCTAAATTATTACACTCAACAATATCTTTATAGTAAGTGTATAGCTAATAGTAAGAATAAAAATAACAATATAATACATAGGTGTTATATTTTATATGATGTCTGATGCATAGAAATCGGCATTCCTTACTGCTTCAACTTAAATAGCATTCCCTTCGTTATTATTAGTATTATTGTTATGGCAACAATGACCTGCATTGTTATAATATTGTGAGGAACGAACTGCTCGATCTTTCCCTTTACTTGTTCTTGGTGAAGGGACTGACTGACTAGGAAGTACAACATCTGGTGCTGATTGTCGAACATCGCGTTGGTGATTTGAACAATGGTGATTATGGTGATGGTGACATAATGGAGGTTGAGCACATACAATTGGTGGAGAGGTACAAAAACAATGAAACTGACGATGGGTTTGTTGTGGTAATGGTATACAGCAATGATGATGTTGAGGGGGGCGAACGTGAGTTTCATGACAGTTGTGATGATGACAGTGATGGTTTGTATTACTACAATGATGATGATCTAAATTATGATTGTGGTGATTTGGATGACTTTGAGAAGGACATTGCTGTCGATGCATATTATTATTATGATTATTACTATTATTATTAGTATTTGGAGTTGTAGGATGGCTAATACTATGATGATGTGGATGGTGCTGACATGGGTTAAAAATGAAATTGTTGGAACAATGATGATAATGCTGTTCTTGTTTATGGCTACACATATGATAATGGTTCTTGTTACTAAGGAAATGATCATCGTGATAATAATGATGATGGTGGCAGTTATTGTGATGTATATAGTGGTATTGATGGTTACCCAAGTAAGACTCTGTTGTCATGGTCCCTTTATCACAACCACGACGATGTTGAAAGCTTGAGACATTTATAGTTTTCTCTACTTCATCTTCTACATCAGGTGGTGGGGTTGGTGGTGAATGCATCTGCAATGCACCGCCAGGATGCAGCAAGTCGCGTTTTTGTGTAGCGCTATTTTGCAGTAGCTGCTGTTGGCGTTGTGGTAAAGCGGAAGATTCCGAATCTGCTGGTTCATTAATGACAGGAATTTGATGAGCGACCGGTACAGATCGTGATCGCCTAGATGCTTGATCTTTTTGTTGTTGCTGTGCTGCAACGGGTAAAATATCCGACTATTTACAATGAAATTTAAAGTATTATTGTTGTTGTCTCTTTCGCATTATGTTTTTTTTTATTATGGCTCATCCATATTTACCTGTTGTTTATTATTAGCTTTATTCTTTCTGCATTTATGATCTATTTCGCAACCTAAATCCGCGCGCTTCATCGTTGTTGTGAAGGTTGGTCGTGCGATTCTATTATTAGAACTTTCAGAACTTGCTGTTCGACGTTGCTGTTGCTGTTGCTGTTGTTGTGATTGGCGATAGCGGCGATTACTTGCTTCCATATATTTCTGTGCTAAAAAGCCTTTATGACTGTTGCTGCTTTTACTGCTTATGCTTTGTCTAGGTAAAATAGCACTTTTAGTGGCAATAGGGGTTGGTATTTTTGTGGTGTTAGCAATTGATGTAGGAGATGTTGTGGAATTAAAGGTCATTGTTGATACAGAAGTTGATGTACGTGGTACAGGCATCATTACACCGTCAGATTCTGCTTCCTCTTCAAGAATATCTTCAGGGCGTAATTCATTAAGTATATCATCCATCAAACTTCCTCTCTCTCCAATAATGGCCTTGAAGCTGCTACTGCTGAAAAAGTCTCGACTGATTGTTTTTTGTTGTCTTCTGTTATTCTTCTTCTCTTTTTGATTATGAAGTTTGTAATGATAATTTCCTGGGATTGTATCAGTAGACGAAATTTCTGCTCGTTTTTTTGGGGTAGGAGTAGGAGTGGGAGTGTTAGGTGAATCCGTTGACAATTTATCCTTTCGCGAAAAACGCAACAAGCCCATCGTTTAAATAAATTATAATAGAAATAAAAATGGAAGTAAAGAAAAAAAAAAGGAAGTTAAAGAAAGAAAGTTTGCTTAAAAATAAAAATTAAGAAAATTAAAGAGAAGAAAAATGTATGCTTGTAGAGGAGCAAAGCATTACTAAACCAATCACAATAAAAGCTTTTATTTTTCTCTGCGTGGTCTTTTATATGAATGCTATAAAGATGAAATGATCCCTTCTTTTTATATCGCACCCCTTGTGGTTTTAACAGTGTCCAAATATATAGTGGCTGCATTAAATTGCTGCACGTTGCTGAATGAACGAGGAGATTTACATACAATTTGACACTACGTCTATTAGAAATTGAACCCCTTCCGCCTTTTTTTTTTCTCTCTCTCCTCTTGAACCCCCTTTTTGCGCAACTACTCCTAGCAACCAACCCATACATTGTTACTCTTTTTCACTACTGTTATCTTGAAATTAACTCTTTTTTTTTAAAAAAAAATGCTAATATCATTTCATGTGTATACAATTAAATGTTTTCTACTCCTCGCTCTTTACATAATTAACCTTTCTCCTTCCATGTTCACTCCTTAGATTATTAATATTAATAATAAATAAATAATAATACTACTAGTAATAATAATAGATAATTCCAGTAAAAATGTAATAACTTCTTTAATTTTCAATTCAAATTAATGATTTTATGCACACAATATAACTAACTAAATGGATATTTGAAAAGCGGAATAACTGACTACTAATTTAATCTGATTCTTCCTCAGATGATTCTTCATCGGCATTAGCCACCCATTCCAAGAAAGGTTTAGCAGCTTTCTTGACTTCCTTGGAAACTTCCTTGTCAACATAACGCTTGGAAGGTTTTTCACCCCACTTGAGATAAACATCATCGTCAATCAATTCGGTATCATATAACTTCATCAAGATAGTAGGTACCTTCTTCAACAATTTGTCTTTGTGTTCCAAACCAATCAAACGCTCAATACCACCGAGTACAGCCTTTTGATGCTTTTCACCGGTCACAAACTTCTCCAAAAGTTTTTCACGCTGAGGAATTTGAGTGATTACATTTTCATCGAAAATACATTGAATCAAAACTTGGCATGCCTTGTATTTGCCAAGAACATCTAACTCTTCAGCTTGGCTGATAATATCTTGATCACTAGGATCTTTTTGTTCTTCAAGCCATACACCGAATTGTTCATATTTGTTGGAGTCTTCATCATCATCACCTCCCATAACACTAGTTACAGTCAATTCCTTGAGACGTTGAGCTACAGCTTGTTCACTTGTATCTTCCGACCAGTCTTCTTGAGCCAATTTGCTTTCGAGTTTAAGACCAGCGGCTTCCTTGTTGATACGTTGAGTGATAAGATCATCATCAGAACCAGCTACATCGTCATTATCTTCTTGGATGGGGGAATCAGGCATACCATCATCATTGGTTCCATTGGCTTGAGCGGTAGCAGCCTTTCGTTGTTTACGTTGCTTCTTGGATTCAGTAGCAGGAGGGTTCTTGACAATAAATGCTGCCAATTTATGACGGTTGTCACCTAACTTGCGTGCACCACATGCCTTACAATCCATATGAATTACATCACCCTTAATGACCTATTTATTTTATTTTATTTATTTAATTAATTATTTTTTTGTTTTAGTATATTTTATTTCTTTCTTTTCTTTCTTTCTTTTTTTTTATTTTTTTCTTCTTCTTCCATCACTTTCCATTTCATTCCACAAAGAAAAAATTACTCACGAAGTCAGTTTCTGGGTTTTGACAAGCAGGACACAATACAAACTTAGAAATAAAACCATCCAAAATAGTTTGAAGTCTTTCAGCATCATGTTCACCGTTTACAATATAGCGTTCATTTTTATCATCACACTTGACTTGTGCACCCAATTCGAACCCAAAGAATTTGGTAGGGTAAGAAGGGGGACGGGACAAGGCGCGTGCAACTTCAGCCATGTTGGGAATAACAGTTTTGATACCATTGCCTCTACCTTCAACCTATAAAGTATTATTATTCATCATTAGTTATACATACATTTATATTATTATTATTATATCTTTTTTAGATTTTCATAGTAATTATCAAATAGTAATAAAATAATTTACCTTTGCAATAAGGCGAGGCATTTTATAGCGGTAAAAAGAATCTTTGACATCTCGTCGAACGTTTACAGCTGCCATAATTATTGCTTTTTATAATAATTTGGGAAAATAGGAGGAAAATGGAATAAAAATAAAATAAAAAGATTGGAAAGAGTTTTTTAAAATAGAAAGAGAAGTTTAAAAACTAAAAAGATTTAAATTTAGGAAATTGTGTAAAAAGCCTTCTTTTTGACTTTAAGAAAGTGGTGTAAATTATACTGCTCTATACTGTCTTGCTGTTGTTGCTGGGAATATTCGTTCCAGTCAATTGATGAACAAAACATGAACAAGTCGAGACTTTGTTTTTTTGTTGAAGATTGGGTGTAATTGCGAAAAAGCAGTTTGACCAAGCGAGAGAAAGAGAGGGAAAAAAAAAAGAAGAGGAAGATTAAAGATGTCAATCAACCAAAAAAAATATAATAAAAAGATTACGAAAAACGAAAAAGAAGAAAAAAAAAGCCTTCGTTAGCGAAAAAATTCTTTTCTGTTTTTATAGAATAATTTTCTTTATTTGTCAGAAAAAATTACGTCACAAAAAAAAATATAATTCACAATAAGAAAGAAAAAAACTGAAGTCAGTGCACAGCATGAAATTTTTTTCATGTTAACCAGAAACAAAAGAAAACAAGTATTCATTTCACCCCAGCTATTTAATACATGCATGCCAGCACATCTTTACAGGCAGTTTGATTTTTCTTTTATGGTTACTATCCACCACCTTGTGCTCCTTGTCCTTCATGTAATCTTTCCAGTATTTCTTCTCGAACAACCTCTTCTTCTTGCATCTGTGCATGAATATGATGTTTTTGATTAGCAGTACCTCGAAGGTATAATGGTCTTGAGTCAGGATCACCATTTCTATTGATATAAGCTGCAAATACTTGTCCAATATTGTTTGCAGCGCTAAGATCCCCACCCATTACACGACCTAATACATTTTCACCATTCTCGTCAATTCCTCGTTCACAACTGTCAAACCATCGATACGGATATATATTACGCCTGTAACCAGCTATATATCATTACTGTTTAAAAAAAAGAAGAGAAAGTGTGACAATTTAGTTTTTAAAATATTCAACAGTACGTAGCGTAATTTGTTTTTCAAAAATCATCAAGTTGGAAACAATACAAATCAGCACGCACGCGGTCAGTCCATTGTGATGTACATGTTTATGGATTACTTACTTCACCGCAGCACTAAAGTACCTTTCTTTCTTTTCTGTTATTTCCAGTAGTTTTTTTTATCTTACGTTTTCTATATTTTATAGAGTTAGCTTCTCACTTGAACAAAAAGAAAGACATTTGATGATTTATCTTACCGATGATTTGTACATATCCACATATCTGTATCTGGGTCACCCCGGCTTTGATGAAATAGAGATACAGTACGATTATGATATACAGAACACATAATACTTGTGTAAAACTCGTTAGTTAGTATAACTAATGTCCGACGTGCTAACGCTGCATGGAATGTCAATAATAATAAAGAAAAAGTGTTTGAAAGGTTATCAAAATCTTGAATTCGTATGATATGATGTCTCAATGTATATGTTTAATAAGTTATTCATGTTAGGCATGTCGACAATCAACATACACATACATAAATACTTTTATTACAATATTACAACTATTAACGGTACAGGCTATAGCTATAAACGCTATTGATCGCATTCCTTGCTGAGTGTATAGAATGTCGCAACATGATTATCACTGGATTAAAGTTAGCTTCTGTATTTTCATTTTTAATCTGCGTGGTCATTTGGTTTGCCAATATAGCATTCTATTTCTTTATTGTATTGTGAGGTGTGACTTGTGGATATTTATGTTACGCGCTGGTACGTATGTATATTTATGCTAATTAACTAGTCTCTCCTCTCTGCCTTTCAACTGAATTACCGAATTTGCTGTCCACTTTCCCACGTAGTTATAATTCTTGAACACGAAAAAGAAGGGAATGACTACAGGCGCGCCAAAAGTCCATAGTTAGACGAGGGACGCGCCAATTCTGAGCCGGCGCTTTAGTAACGTGGCGCGCCCTTCGTATACCCTTCTTCTTTTCTCATTCAAAATATTCACAATCTCAACAATACTTGTTAGCAATATACTCAATGTATTGTGTCAATTGAACATAGAGTCCCTATTTCTACCCATGAAATATACTCAGAAATAACTAAAGCAAAGAATTATAAAAGAATGCAATATATTGTAACTATACAAAGAAGCCAATAACAAAGGAGCGAAGCAGTAAGGCATAGATTAAAAAGTAGTACCAAATGTGGGCATATATCAATAATACGTACGTAATATATTATGTTGTGTCATTAATAAACGAAATTACAAAAAAAGAACATATAGATTATAATATTGAATGTGTGGGGTCATAAGAGCAGCTGAAAAAGAAATAATTTATATTATACAGATTGCGAAGTAAGAAAATCGGGAAGAAGAAAAAGTTGATAGTACAAAACGATACGTAAAAGAAATCATATCAACATATGATATTAAATATGAATAAAAATATCTCATAGAAATCTCTGTTAAAAGCCATATAATCTTCGTGTTGTAGCTCATGGTAGACTCCAAAGCCAAGCTTTTGATTCTCAAGCAAGACTTCTATTACATCTTCATATGAGATACGTATTGCTGTAATCTTATTGAATGAGTCAAGCGCAAGCCTCAAGCACAAGAACACTTTGTATGAAAGATAGCGGCATAGTCTTCAAATGTTATTTTCTTTGTTAGAATGAACTTATGCTGGAGAATCCAGCTGGTCGATGGATCCCGTAATAGCAAGCATATATTAATATATACTGTATGCAACATCAAATATTAGTATAAGTACAATATTTTCATTACATAATTATTTCAAAATATCATTACTGAAGTCTTAAAAAATAAAAACTGGATATGAATTTTTACTTTGAGAATTAATTCTTAATTTGATTTGATATATAAATATTAATAGATTTTCAAATAGGTTGAGATTTATATCATCAAAGTATTACGATTCAACTAGTCTTTCATATGTTTATTCATTACAAGTAGAGGAAAACCCAGTCTAATATAATAAAACAGATGAAGGGCGCACCAAATACTTAATATAGATGAACGACGCGCCATGTTATTAAAGTACCCGCTCAGAATTGGCGCGTCCCTCGTCTTACCATGGATTTTTGGCGCGCTCGTAACCATTCCCTATTTTCATTTATTTAAAGTGAAGAAAACCCCAGTTTAATATAGCAAACTTGAACAAGAGCAAGTATATATAAAATAGACGAAGGGCGCACCAAATACATAATATGGATGAACGGCGCGCTATGTTACTAAAGTGCTCGTTACTATTGATTTTTGGCGCGCCCGTAGTCATTTCCCTATCTTTTGGATTGATTATCTTCTCAATTGATGATGCTGATTATCTTAACATTAAAGTTATTTGTTTTAATTGTTTGTAGTTTAGTATAATAAAATACATACTATATCATAGCTCACAGTTCTTCATTTTTTTTTCATGTATACAAAAAAGGTACGACTTGACAAAAAAAAAAGAGAAAAGCAAAAAAATATATATATTCCCCCACTCCCCCCAATGAATCAGTTTTCTCTTTTGGTGGCCGGACATTGGATGTGACTTAATTCTTTTTGGTGTTTGCCTCAATTTCTAAGCCGGATACACAAAAAACAGGGCAAAGGCTGTGGAACAGTTTTTATTACTATGATATCGGATGAATTATATTACCGTGATTTTGGAAAAACCCGTTGTAGTGTTAATTGCATGTTTTTGCCCAGAATGGTAAAAGAATGATGTTTCATCCAATAACATATCATTTTTACAATAATATTTATATAGAACAAAAAGGAACAAACACTTTATAAAAATTTGGATATTCATACTTATCATTATTATAGTTTACGCGTGACCATTTATGCAGTGCTACCCAAAAAAACAGCCATGAAGGGTGACAATGATTTCTGATATGCGATATGAAATATATAGCAAATTATTAAATATTATAATAGGAAAAAGACGTGAATTAATTACTATTACTATTATTGTCAACAGCCACATCTTCTATTATTGCACATGTACATCATAAAATGCAATAAAAATATAATTTATAATGGTTACTAGGTGTTTTTTGGTGGAAGCAACAAAATTTTTAGTGATATATCCTATAAAAACGTCATCTTTCTCTTAGGGTCTGGTGTTTTCCTTGAGATAATATGAAAGCTGATGGGGAAATTAATAATAGTATATGATTTTGGGTGTTTAAAAATATGTACTTTTGATCACGCATGAAAACGCATATATATACTTTTGGTGAGAGAAATATTTTTTGTCACGCAAAATGAAACCAGTTGACTCATCATCAGAGTAATTTTTTGGGTGAACAGCTTCCTTTTGGCTAAGCAAAAAAAAAAAAAAAAATAGGACACAATGATGAACGAATAAAAAAAAAATATAAAGAAAACTTAAATAAGTAACTATATATAGCTTTGACATTAACAAAATATAATATGATAATAGTACAAAAGGATTTCTTTTTCTTTCTTCCTTTTTGTTCTTTCTTTCTTTTATTATTTTTAAAACTTTTTTTTTCTACACTATTTCCGCGTAAACTTTTTTGGATTACATTTTTCTTTCTTAAAAAAAACAAATAACAAAAAATAAAATCATTTGTTTATACGGATTAGTAGTCAGTTATTACCATGGGTGCACAACAAAGTCATCCACAGAATAAACCGATAACAAATACTAGTAATAGCAATAGTGAGAGCGAAATATATACTCTTTCTAGGAGAAAGTCGTCTACAACAAATCAACATCATACCCATCATCATCGTCATTATAATAAAAGTAGTGGTGAATACCAACATACCAGCAATAACCACCGAGATAAGTCGACGGCAAGCTCTACTAAAGTCAGCTATAGAAGCAGAAATAGTACTAATAACAGTGGTAGTATAACTACAAACCAGCAACAAAATCATCAACAGTATCAACAAAAGCCAAAACAGCATCAAAAGCAGGTCCGTCGGTCGATACAACTGTATAACAATGTACAAGAAGCGTCTTATCGCTTGGTAAAGCGTCATTTAAATGAAAAAAAAATCAATGAGCTCTTACCTGCATCCTCATGTCCAACGAGTGAGCAGTTATTGGGTTTTAATAGCATTAGTACTACTATTGACAGAAGAGGGTCGGGTTATTCAACAGCAACTATCTCATCTAATGAATCTCTGGCAACAGCTCTTTTCTCGTTTGTTGCTACGAGCTCGTCTTCCTCTTTAGGAATAACTCCAATTTCCTCCCTTTCTTCATGTCATTCTAAACTCGGACACGAGACCTCAGAAAATGTCACTGCAACAACCATTACATCCGACAATTTATCTCATACCTGCAGCGACAGTAGATCCAATAAAATAAATAAAGAAAACAATAACAGTAGCAATGATACTATATTTGTTAATACATCGTTACCATCCACAGACGATCTACATCCTACAGCATCCCAAGATCTGGATGTACGACATTCATCGTCGTTGTACGCCAATATTAACAGTTCAAGTTGCACCACAGACACTGAATTGTATTCAAGTCTCGTGAACAATGCATCTACAAAATTGGCGCGCGTTTGGGTTGCACAGTGCAAAGTACATGGCTTTTTTGGGACAGAACCCAAGATCGACGAAGGTTTTCAAGATCTTTTAAAACTTGCCAAACAAAATACCGCTTCTCCTACTCCAGAAGCTTATGCGCCACTTGCTGTTTGTTATGATTACGGTTTGACACCTAACCGACAGTCCGATCCCCAACGAGCATTCAAGTGGTACAAGAAAGCCATAACAACAAGTTCACCAACAGACACAGATACTAGTACAAGTCGAATGCTTGCCTTTGCTTATTATCGAATGGGCGTTCTTTCTTCATCTTTATGGTCACGATCTTCAGATGCTCTTAAATATTTCCATTCAAGTGCCGTTCAAGGGAGTCCTATGGGGCAATATATGCTGGGACTTTATTATCAATACGGAATTGCAGTTAAACAAGCAAGTTTATCTAAAGCTGAAAAGTGGTATACAAGCTCTGCCGAACAAGGAAATTCTGATGCACAAGCAGCTTTAGGATTGTTATTAATCGACCATGTGAATGAAACAGAAAAAGGTTTAAAGTGGCTCGAATTGGCTGCTGAACAGGTAAAAGAAGAAAAAAAAAGTGATAATTTTTTTTTTGTTAATAATAGAAAATAATAATAATAATAATAATATACTAAAAAGAAAATTGAAACAAACAAAAACAACCCCTCATTTCGGGATTTCCTTGAATGGTTGTGGATCCATTGTTCTCAAACTTTTTTTTTGTTGTTTTGATGTCTCTTTTACAAAAAAAAAAACTTGCTTTTATTTTTTTCTTCTTTTTTTTCTTTTTTTTTTGTGCTTCTTTTGCAATAGAATAATGCACGAGCGCTGTTACGACTGGGATCTTTCTACGAGGAAGCACAAGACGATCAACGAGCTATGGCATATTATCAAAAGGCGGCAGCAACCGCTACATCCGATCGTGACCTCGCTCTCGCACATTATCTTGTTGGTATTAATTATCGAATGGGTGATTTGGGACTTGCCATGGATGCTTCGCGTGCCGTCCAACATCTTACTGTTTCAGCCAATGCGGGTTATGCCCCCGCTCAGCGTGCCCTTGGTTTGATGCATGCCCAAGGCATTGGTGTGCTTAAAGACGACGTCAAAGCTCATCAATTTTATCAAAAAGCAGTAGCACAAGGTGATATACGAGCCATAGGGTTATTAGCCGAACAAAATGAACATGGACGAGGTTGTATTATGGATTTAAAAAATGCACTTAAACTTTATGAAAAAGCCGCAAATGCCGGGTCTGTGGCAGCCCAATTGTCACTTGCCGAACTATTACAACGTATTGGTCATCGTGCACAAGCTTTTACTTGGTTTGAAAAAGTTGCCAACACATCGTCCTCTTCTTTACCTTCATCATCTTTATCGACGACAAACGAAGATGTTGATAATAATAATAATAATAATAGCAGTGATTTAAATATCGATTTTATTCAACAACGCAATACAGCGCGATTAATGGTCGCCCGTTATCGACTTCAAGGATGGGGTGGCGTAGAAAAAAAGATTGCCTGGGCTTTTAATGAACTAATCACGCTGGCTGACTGTGATCAATTTATTGACGCGTATTATTGGGTGGCCGCATGTTATGAAGAAGCAGTATTTGTTCAACGAAATATTCGCAAGGCATTTGAATATTACGAAAAAGCTGCAACTCATGGTGATACCGATGGACAGTTTCAAGTAGCTCTTATGTTGGCCAATGGTGTTTCCGAACCACCTGTTGTTTTCATTAAACGTAATCATGCGAAAGCATTTGAATGGTATTCAAAAGCAGCTGATGCTGGACACAAGACAGCACAGTATAGTCTTGGACTTTATTATTTGAATGCAATTCAACCCGTAACCGAGAGTGATTATGAAAAAGCAGCTCATCTTTTTGAACGTGCAGCATCACAAGGTGTGGTAGTTGCTATGATACAATTGGCAAAGATTATGTTGGCAAGTAATTCGGGACAGGAGCAAGAGGCACTTTATTGGCTCCGGAGAGCAGCTTCGCAGGGCGATGCTGCTGGTATGCGTGAATTGGCAGCGGCTTATGAATCTGGTGTTGCCGCTTCGTTTATCAAGGATGATAATAATGATATTACAAATATGCGTGCCATTGCCCTTCAACTTCTCAAGAAAGCTGCTGAAGAAAAAAAGGATGCTTTATCATGGGCTGCTATGGCTCGCTACTATGAAAATGGGTGGTCTGTGCTTGTGGATATCCCTCAAGCTACTCACTGTTATAACCAAGCAGAATCATTAGGTTATTCCAAGTATGTCTTTTTTTTTGTTTAGTATTATTTTTTATTTGGTTTTGACATTAAAAGATTACTAATTATTATTATTATACTTATAGAGCTGGATTAGCTTTAGCTGCCATGTTTGAACGATGCTCAATGTGGCAAGAAGCACTCGATAAATATGATCAGATGGCTAAAGAAAATGAACTACCAAGCTCTGTTGGGTGGAAATCAAGGCTTGCCAAAGGTCGTTTAGTAGTGTTTCAACACAAAGGTACAACCGAAGATATGAAAACTGTATATTCTTGGATGCATGATATGGTTGAACAAGATGTTGGAGCGGTAGAGCCTTTTGAAATGTTAGGTAAGAAAGAAAATGATGTTACACTGTTACTACTATTAGCAAACATATATTTGGAATTCTTTAATCAGACTTTTTAAAATTTATAATAAAAGGTGCATGTTATGAATATGGAAGGGGTACAGCTCAAGACATTAGCAGTGCTATCACTTGGTATGAAATGGCATTAGCACAAACAAATAAAATCATAAAAACCAATGATGTCGGCATCGATTGGATTAAAGAACGTGCACGGTTCCGTTTAGGAGTTCTTTATTTCAAACAAAAGCAACATGCTGCAGCTTTTGAACAGTTTCAATCCATTGTTCCATTACTTGAAGAAATGAATCATTATTCTGCTGAAACTCGACAACATGCAAGAATAACACGATATTATCTCGGTATGTAAAAACACATCAGACAAAAAAAAATTAATTCTCCAAGTTCTTTTCCCCTCATCCCTGGAATTATATTACAATTTTAGTTTTTAATAATAGATAAAAATCATAGGTTATCTTTTATTACATGGTGAAAAAGTGAGTCAAAATATTGAACTTGCTAAACAATGGTTAAGTCAAGCTGCGGACGAAGGTGAAGGGGCTGCTGCATACGAGTTAGGTATGTGGGCATTAGAACAAGAAGAGGAACATGAAGCCAAGAACCGGTTTGATCAAGGTGTCTCTGCACGTCACGCTGGATGCATGCGTCAACTTGCACTGCTTTTGGAACGAGAACAACGATACGATCTGACTTGGGATGGTCGAGATACTCTTGAATGGCTCGAATATGCTGCACGTCTTGGCGATATTGAAGCTCTTGTTCATTTAGGACTTGCTTACGAATTGGGTCTCGGTACAACCATTGTCCGTGGCCAAATGGAAAAATCATTGCCACTTTATATTGCAGCTGCTCAGCAAAATAATATTCAAGCCATGATCAAAGCAGGGGAAACATTTACCAAAATGGGAAGACATTGTGAGGCAGTAAATTGGTTGAAAAAAGCGGAACCTCATAGTCTTACAGCTCGTACAATGATTGCTTCTTATCACCTCCAAGGTCGTGGTGGATTAAAACAAGAAGGTGGATTTATTTTGTTAAAATCGATTATTGAAGAGCAACAAAATGAAGAGAAAGATAATAGTGTGACAAGAAAAAAAGATGCACAAGATAAAAATGGAATGAGTCTGGCAATGTTTTTATTGGGTCAATGTTTTGAATTGGGTCATGAGACAGAACAAGATTTACAAGAAGCAGAAAAATGGTATCACCGCGCAGTTGATATGTATGAGCATACAGACGCTGCCTATCGCATTGGTATTCTCAGGAGTATGCAAGGAGATGATGTGGGTGCACTCGAATGGTATAGAAGAGCAGCAGAAAAAGGACGTCACAGAGAAGCGCAATATCAAGTTGGTATTTTTCATAAGGATGGTCGTGGTGGGTTGGATCCAAACATAACTGCTGCACGAAATTATTTTGTACGAGCATCAGATCAAGGCCATCCTCGAGCAAAGTATGAATTGGCACATATCTTATGGCGCAAACGAGAATATCAAGATGCTTTTTACCTTTATGATATAGCCGCAAAACTCATGGTACCTGAAGCTCTACGTGAGATAGGGAATCTTTATCATCAAGGCATTTCTAAAGTGTTGCCACAGGACTATAAACGCGCGTTCGAATGTTTTTGTGAAGCTGCACAATTAGGCGACGCAACTGCTGCTCTTATGGTTGGGACTTATTTTGAAGAAGGTTATTTGGAACAGCAGCCCGACTCTCCATCTATTGGTATTGATCGGGATCAAGCATTACAATGGTATGAAACAGCTTATCGACTAGGATGTGGTCCTTTAGCAGAACTAGCGATCGGAAACCTTAAACATACAATGGCAGATGAACTGGGTCCTGAACTTCAAGAAGAAGCTGAAGATTTGCGTGAAGAGGCTTTTGATTGGTTTAGTGAAGTGGCTATGGAGTTTAGGGAAGAAACACAACATGCCAATATTATGGTTGCTCTGTACCACATTCATGGATGGGGACGTATACCTACTGATGAACATGAAGGACTCCGTTTACTGCGACAAGTTGCAGATGCAGGTGGTGTACAAGCTTTCGCTGAAGTTGCAAAATGTTATGACGAAGGCATTGGCGTAGAATGTAATATTACTCAAGCCCTCAAGTTTTGGGAAATGGCAGCTGAAGCCCAACAGGATATTAGTGCGATGATACGAGCCGCTGAGATATACGAAAAAGGTCTAGCAGGTCAAATGAATCCTCAAAAGGCATCACATTACTATGTCAAAGCCAAGACAGCAGGTAAGATACAAAATTATATTCTCATTTACTATGGTTAATAAAAAAAAACGATCAAATAACGATACATTATAATAATATAGCTACAAGACAACAAAGTCCAAGTGAGATTACTCCATCATCCTCTTCATCCTCTTCTTATTCATTATCGGCACGTTCCTCCTTTCCATCTATTAGAAATTAAACATTCGCTCCAACCATTTCTGCTCATTTGTATAAATTATTCCAATAACTTAATATTGTTTTATATTCACCCCTTCTTATTTTATTTTACAAATTTTATAGACATGTACTTTTTTTTTTATAATTTACCAATTTTATCAGTAGTAACTAATATATAATGCTTTTCCATTTTTCTTTTGAACTAAAACACTTACAAAACATTATCTTGTTTATTACATATTAGCAATTATACTATGTGCTTGTGCGTGTGTTTTCTATAATTATACAAAGCATCATATGTAAAAAGCTACGTAATGTCGAATAGACGATATCATACCGCATGACCAGTTCTATTTAAAGCACACAATTGTAAGCTCTTACGTAATACAGAAAAGTTGTTGTTATCCATTAAGTTTTTAATTACGTATTTCTCGAATTAAAATAATGTATTATGGTAGTGACACAGTGTACAAAAATGACAAAATTATTTCTGTACTCGGGTTGCTTTTCGGCCCTCAAGAAATATAAAGAAAGTCTAGCTTCCAAAAATTATTGATGAGCAAATAACTTAAGTTTTGGAAAGGTTTATTTATTTCAAGCTTTTTGACAGGGTCTAGATCCATTTATTAGTTATTATAGCAGTCAGTTAAATAATTAATTTCTGACTACTGTAGCGTTTTCTTATTTTTTTTACTTGTACATATAGAAGTATGGTAAGTAAATAATAATAATAATAATAAAATGACAATAATGTCAAAGAAGAAAAAATTATGCGAAATGTAGCACACAAATCAATGGTGTTATGTATTTTTTTCTTATTATTATGCTACAGTAATTCTTCGTCAAACTGGTACTCAATATACAGAACATACTAGAAAATATACTATGAGCAGATTGAGATGAACATGGTAAAAAATATGGCAGTTCATAGAATGTAGCTAGCTGCTGTGAGATAACCCTGTAGCGATAAAAGTGAAAATATTCATGGAACATGTAGAAGCAATGAGCCAGAGATTGGATATCAATAATAAATTCACAACAAAGTGTGTTTGTATTAAAATAGAGCATGATTAACAGCTGAATAAATGAGTAGAAATGAATTGCATAATTACATATTTAGCAGTAACAAAACAAGCAAACAAACAGAAGTCGAGAAAGAAGTAAATGATGAAGATGAAAAAGCTTCCGTGTGAAATTGGGCACTGTCATCAAAAATTTGTTGACGAACCTTTCTTAATGACAAGAGGGAATTGAATCTTTTATTTGCTGTACAAACCAACAATTTACTTAGAAACAAAGAGAAGAGCTGATATGATGGTTAAGCAGCCTGTATTACTGATTTTATCAATCAAAAGAGTAATATTATATCAAATATTTGAGAGATAATACCGGTTTAGCAAAATACCTGTTTAACGAAAAGTCACTCTACATCATAAAATATCTCAAGAAAGTAATACGTAATGTCACACTTAACGTAGTTGATAATGCAATATGACGCAGTGTATATGAGGACTGACTTCTATACCTGATTATAAAAATTAATGATTTATTTCCAGTGCTTTTTCTTTTTTATTTAATAATGTTACAGACAAAAAAATGTTGTGTAAATATAAGCGGGCAGAACAACCAATCTATAAGATATATAAACATACTTATACATTCTTTTCTGTATCATATATTTTTATTGATATTGAGGTTGTATCGTATTATATTACGTAGTTACCATTGGTATGACAACGCATAAAAAATTATGATATGTTGTTTCGAGCACAAACAGTTATAAACAACTATATTTTAACACTTCATTTAAAAAAACCAAAAGCTTTTTGTAATAATTATAACACTACGAATACTTGACTTTTATTATTCAAAGTTTTCTTGCATGTGGAGGGTTTAGTTGTTAAAATGAAGTATCAAGTCATGTTTTGTACAAAAATCGACTTAAAAACTAGCCAATAATATTTCTTCCTTGAATTCTTTCAACACGTTATAAATCAACTCTATAATGCTACGCATATTTTTTAATTTTTACTTTTAAACACTACTTGGGTCAAAACCTTTTTTTTTTTGTTTCTTTTCTATATACATATATATGCCTCCTTTTATGAATCGCAATTTTACTTGTAGTTGTATTATTACTCAAGAAAAGAAAATAAAGAAGAAGTCAATGACATCGTTCTTTGAACAACATAAATGTACCGAACAAAACGACATTTCCAGTAGTAGGTTGTCCCTTTTAAAAGTGAATTAGTATGGTTTATGCGATTGGAAATTTCTCTTTCACTTTTCACCCTTCGTCTCAATTTCATGGGGTTATATGTACACGACGTAAAAAAATATATATTTAAAAAAAACAGAAGTTCTCACACAAATGAACATTTGTCTCTCTCTCTCCTTCTCTCTCTTTCTCCTTGTATATATTTATACATGTGTATAAGCTACAGACAACTTTGTTTTACCTAAACGACCATGGACCGACCATAACTTTTTCAGTACCAAAACACCAACACAACAGCATTCTCCCCCTAATAGTACAGTAATGCCAACCACAACAGACAAAAAGAATCCTAAAAAGTCATCGTCACCACTGTCGTCAAGCTCAGCTCAACAATTACCTTCTTCGCCATCACAACCACAACGTCACGACAAGAGCATTAAAAATTTACACGAATTTCTTACTTCTTTACTTATATCACCTAATCCACCAAGTGCTCAGGACACTGCGGATTTTGAGGATCTTGTTTTACTCATGAAAAAGCATACTCTATTCGATCCAACGCATATACCCCAACTTCAAGATATCAAAAGACTTGCAGCTGAATTACCTTGTCTTATTCCGGGCTCGACTCAATCCAACGTTACCAACACTATCAGCAGCAATAGCAATATGAACAAGGTTACTAGTAAGAACAGTAACAATAGGGACGATAGTAATAATAATAATAAAAGTAGTAGTAGTAGTAGCAGTAACAGCAAAGAAACAACATCCTATACAACAACATTAAAACCAAATGTTGCTCCAGTTCCAAACTTTGAATTTTCATTTTCATCTGATCGACAAGTAAATTTCCCACCGCCACCTGAAAAACCGTTATATACAACAGATCGTCCAACGTATCGACGAGGAGGTGTTTATGCAGATGAATATGATGAAGTGGAGGATGTGAAATTGGAAGATGAAGTGGATCCAGAAGAATTGGAAGCAATTATTCAACAACGAAAAATATTACCACTCCCCAAATCGCGATGGAGCCAGAAAAATGCTACGGCAACAGTATCAGATGAAAAAGATAAAAGCAATAAAGAACAAAATGTAGCTCATGAGAATGACCAAGAAATAGCATCAGGCGTAGCATTATCATCATCATCAAAACCTGGAACTAGTATTATTGGGCAGCAACAAGAACGTATAGCAATAAGGTCATCAGGTGGGCCCAGTAATCGAACATCATCATCATTATCAACAACAACAACGATAAAAACTTCTTCTTTTTCTTCCCCATTATCAGAAGAAACCCAAAGATTTATTTCAGGAGAGACTATACAACCACTGAAATCGGATCAAAAACATGCTAATAACGAGTATGATAAGAAGAAAAATAAACTCGTGTTTGATAAAAATTTGGATGATTCGAGTAGCAAGTTGGAAAAAGAAATGGATGTAAAATCTATCGCTATATCAGATGAACAACAACAAGAAAAGTTCACATCATTCAGATCAGAAACAGCTACACAGAGTAAAAAAGGCAAAAGTAAAACTAAAAAGAAAAAATCATCTTCTGTTACCAAACCAACGGATCATCCTAGCAACGACGATCATGAGCATAGCAAGAAAAATACCAAATTATCAACAACCAAAAAAGGCAAGAAATCTCAACACCCACTCGAACAACAACAATCAGTTTCATCAAGAAAAGATTGGCTTGATGTTGATCTAAATTCTTCTGATGTATCCATGATCAAAAATGGAAATTCAGATGAATGGATTTGTTTGTTTTGCCAATATGAAATCTTTTGCAGCGGATGGGAAGCAACATTACGAAAACGAGGAGGATACAGGAGGCGTCGACGACTTTTACGTGCCAAAGATATGAATGATAGTATTTTACAACATCATCATAAATATGCTAGTCAACCTAATGTAGAAGAAGAGGAAAAAGATTCATTATCACCATTGGTTAGAATGTCCGTGGATACAAGGATTAGGATAGTGGCAGGTATTCACAAGGACTTGGTTTTCAATGACTGTAATAATGAAAATAGTCAAAATCATTCACCTTTGTGATACTCTAAATATATCATTTCATCTCAATAATAATTTTTGACGTAGTACTGTTGATTTTTTTTTATGTAATGAAGGTGAATAAAATCGTTGTTCTTTGTGGGGCTAGACTGCATGATTGTTGTATAATAATCCCACGCACTATCGCGATATTGTTGTACGAGCCCACATCCAGATTATTATTTTGAAAAAAGATCACCAACAGGAATGCTGAGTTTACGTGATGTACTCTTAAATGGATGAACATCATCCCGTATATGCAACACCTTTTTTTTTTAGTTAACTTTCTATGCCTCCTAGCTTCACTGATCATACAAATTCATGTTCCGGCGATAGAAAATATTAAGAATAGCATCCGAGTGTATATTCGTATATGAATGTAATATCACATATTAGTGTGAAGTAAATATTAATGATATATCACAAGAACAGTGGCGTCTCATTTTTATTTTATTATTATCAGATGGATTGTTTCTTATACGTATCATCATATGATAAGACCAACAATGCATAACTCACATAATCATAATAATAATAAGAGTCTACGTAACGATAATGAAACATATTTTTTGTTTATATTCAGAAAAATAAATCTGACTTTATCATTGGTATATCTCATTATACATAATCAGATCTTTCTTTGCACGCCTTGAATTGACAACTCTTGTGCTATCGCTCGTTATTGTCATTCAACTTTTGTTTTTTGCTTTGTTGTTGCGATAAGTATCCTCTTCTCTCTCTCCCTCCGACCTTCTTCCCTTAAGGAGGAAAAGCATTTTTCAGGTGGACGATGTGGTGAGGTTATTATTATCCATGTGTATATTTTTCTTTTTTGTGTCACTAAATTCAATTTCCGTTCAAACAATCTGTTTTTGGGATTTCAACGGCGATCCGTTCTTTCCTTTTCCCTTTTCCTATTTTTCTTAAAAAACAACTAGAAAAGAAACGCAAAAGAAATGAAGAAATAACCTTACGAGACACACAAACATACACACTCACGTACACAAAAAAGAAGAAGAAAAAAAAAATGGAATGGTTATCAAAATGTGTGAATAATTTATACTCCTCTTCATCCTGCCCTGATGATTGTGCAGCATCTTGTTTACCACCTCTTCAAACAACATCTTTACCTAGTGTACTTACGACGAAACAAGAAGAATGCTCAGGTTGTATTAAGCCATGTACTTTACATCCTATTGTTCCAACAAAAGAACTTCAAATTGATCAATCACGCCCATTGAAGAATACTGTTCCTGGTTATGCTATTCATTTTATTATTTTGACAGGTAAAACAGATTGGCCTGCTCATCTTGAAGATGAAGAAAATGGATTAGCCCAAGCATTGATTGAAGCCATTCAAAAGGATAAGAAAAAACAACCCACAACAAAATGGATACGAGATGAACCGAATCGATTTCTTCCATTAAGATTGACAACAACGACAACGACGCAAATGGTGGAGCAGAAGCCCAATCATCGGATTATGGTAACAAATGCCTCTTTACCATCACGTTATTCGAATCAACGTAATGCGCATGATGTGATATTGATGCCAGATAACGTTATTATTGCTAATGTTACTCCGCGACGAGCAACGGCTTTGTTAGATTTTGTTTATGGATGTCCATCAGGTTTTGTAACGTATCCTTCACCTTATAGGAATTTGCTATTAGTATGTGGTCATGCAAGAAAAGATAAGCGCTGTGGTACAATAGGACCCATGCTTTTAACGGCGTTAGAAGATGCATTGAAAGTATGTCAGGTTGAAGCTCAAGTGGCTTTGGTTAGTCATCTTGGAGGTAATTATTACGAATGAATGATTATTTATATATAGAGAATTGTATGCTATGATGTGGAGCATTACCACTCTATCATTCATAGTATTTAACTTGTTGATGGATTAGTAATAATAATAATAACAACATAGGACATGCATTCGCTGGAAACCTTGTGATTTATACACATCAAGGACAAAGAGCTATCTGGTATGGTCGAGTAACACCATGTCACTGTCTTGATATTATTCAACAATCAGTAGTAGAAGATCGAGTTATCCAAGAATTATTACGTGCAGTATTTCAAGCTGGCTGTGCAAAAGATGCTCCTCTTCCTCAACAACAACAGCACTGTGTTTCTTCAGCTGCATTACTTGACTGGTGATAGTTCTATATGGCTTTCTGCTGTATTTGCTGTTATATTAAACAATTTGCTTTTTATATAGTTTTTCTCTTATATAATGTAACAATAGTAATTGCGTTGCTTTGTTTCTTCAAGTCAATTAGCATTATCTCACGCATTTTATACACACACACACACACACACACATATATATATACAAATCTCATAATACCTCTTACTTCAATATAACATAATAAAATAAAAATAAAAGAAAAGTGTACTATAGCAATTATAAAGTCATTTGATTTGCTAAAAAGTGTTAATAAAGCGAAATTTATTGGACAAGACCATAATCCACAGTTTCATTGGATACAAGTCCGCTTTAGCATATGTGAGTGCAACCGCCACTACTGTAATACCCCCCTCTCTTACTCGACACGCAAGGTGTGTAGCATATAACAATATGATATGATATAACCCATTCATCCATCTCGTAATCCATCCATCCATCCATATTAAACAATGTTATCCTATTCATTCATATTAGATGCCTCCTAAATTCGACCCTACTGAGGTAAAGATCATCTACTTGCGCGCCACTGGTAAGGATAAAATAGCTTTTTTTTTTTTTTTTTTGAATGAAGCCAAAAAAAAAAAAAAAAAAAAAAAAGAATTAAAATAAGCTAATTGCATTTTTTTATTATTATTTAGGTGGTGAATTGGCTGCTTCTTCAGCTCTCGGTACGTAATTTCATTATCAGTATTTTTTTCAAAAACGACAAATGACCAACCTTTCTTTTAACACCTCCAATGGGTGACGAAAAATCAATAAACTAATATATATATATACGACATTTTTCTTTTTTTAAAAAAATAGCCCCCAAGATCGGTCCTCTTGGTTTGTCTCCCAAGAAGGTCGGTGAAGACATCATGAAGGGCACCAAGGACTGGAAGGGTTTGCGCGTTACCATTCAATTGACTATTCAAAACCGTCAAGCTCAAGTTTCTGTTGTTCCTTCTGCTTCCTCCTTGGTCATCAAGGCTTTGAAGGAACCTCCACGTGACCGTAAGAAGGACAAGAACAGTACGTATGAATTATTCATTTTTGTTGTTGTTCTATTATTATTATTTATAGAATATCCCACTTACATATGGATTTATATTTTAGTTAAGCACACTGGTAACATTACTCTTGATGATGTTATTGAAATTGCCCGCACCATGCGTTACAAGTCCTTCGCTCGTGAATTGTCTGGTACCGTTAAGGAAATCCTTGGTACTGCTCACTCTGTTGGTTGTACCGTTGATGGTCAAAGCCCTCAAGATCTTTGCCAAGCTATTGATGCTGGTGAAGTTGAGATCCCCGTAAGTTGAAACCCCTTCTCATTTAATTTATTGCATAAAAAAGAATCAAAGAAAAAAAAGAACTAACTCATGTATTTTTTATATTTAATTAGGAGAAATAAACGTTGTTATTTTTCAAATTCTCTACATTAAAGAAAAAAGAGGCTTTGCCTAAAAAGAAATCACATAAAAAATTAAATGGTTGTAATTGTAGCTATGAAATGGATTACTGTGTTGGTTATTTGAGGATCGTATTATTATTATATGATATTTGTGTATATGAGTAAGAGAAAGAGAGTGAAAAATGAACATGTATTTGTGGATCAACCAAATGGATTATAAAAAATTATATATGGTGTTTTTGGAGGAAGAAGGGAGAGATGTTATAAAGTAACAAAATCTGTTTGTTATTGCTCAAGTGTACCCCCATACGACTTATTAGTAACATTTAAGATGATGATGATGATGATTCAATTGGTTTTAACATGTACCTAATATTTAAGAAAATTATTATTTGATTAATTCTTTATCATCTTTTTATTTCATTTCAAGGAACTTACATTGTGACAGTAAAAAGACCTGCAGGGAGACCTTGTTGAACTTCTTCCTTAATTACTTCAAGTCCACTTGTTGAAAATAAACGTTTTAATGCATCATTGGGTCTAAAAAGATTAAATTGTTGGCATTAATTTCTTATTCTTTCCTCCGCGTTATGGGGTATGCATTTTTTATACCTTGTAACACTACTATCTTCTTCATCAACAACATAGTCCTTTGATGAATTATTTTCCTTGATTCCGATCAATCCATTAGGCTTTAATCCCTTCTTACAACGCTTAAAAAACGCGATGAGATCATCTATAGATAATTGATTATTATATATATCGTATTAAAATGAAACTGTTTCTTTCCTTCTGTTCCCTAACTCCCACCCCCCAAAAAAAAATAGAAATCTACGAAGTTTCCCTTTCCCTTCCATCCCCCCCAAAAAAAAGGAATAATAAATTACTAACCATCCGTCAAATGGCCTAAAACCCATTGACACCAAATCAAATCATATTTTCCTTCAGTAGGAGAAAAATCCTGCAATCCTTGACATTTGATATCCTTAACAGAACCTTGTTCAATTTCGTCGCGTAAATACGATTCTTTTGCTTGTTGAACAAAATTAGGTGCTTGTTCAACCAAATCCACATGTTGAAAAGGTACTTTTAATAAAAAGTTTTTTGTAACACGTCCAATACCAGCACCACAATCACAAGCATATTCATTGGTTATCATTGGTTTTTTACGAAGGACATTGTTGGCTCCACGCACTCCGTGAATGAATTCGTCTAAAAATGAAAGTGAGCCTTTGACGTCAATAGGATCCACAGTAGCAAATCCTCCAAGCATGCCATCGACCGTGGGTTGAATACTTGTCCAATATTTTTGTGCATTATCATACCAGTCCGACTGGGTCATGAGTTGTGAATTATCGTCTTTTTTGAGTCCCTAAAAAAATATTTAATGTTCCCGAGAAAAAAAGCCCATTGATTATGTATATAAGAATATATTCAAAATTTCTAAAACCTCCCCCCCCCCATTTTACTCTTACTTCTTCCTCTCCCTCTATATATATTTCTCTTTTATATATATATAGATAACCTTTTCCTTATATGTGTGCTTAAACTACAACATATAAAAAAATAAAAAATAAAAGCTTACAATGGCCATGTTGCTTTAAAGTTTGAAGAGAAGAGAGATAATAAAAAATTTACGCCTAATATAGCAGCTTAAAAAACAGTCGCCATGTCAAATATTTATGCAATTTCAACTTATCTTGGGCTTATTTGTTCATTTTTTGGGTATTTCCTTATTCCTGTCCCTTAAACTCTATATAAATATATATACTTTAGTTCATCATGTTGATGAAAGTACAAATTTCAACAAGTGTATACCACATCATTTTAGCTCATGCGCTATCAACAGAAAAGGTCAAAAGTGGGACTATTTAGGTTTACAAACTTCCTCGAATAAAAATAAAAATAAAAAATTAATAAAAAAAGAACAACGAGTTAAGTATTGACTATTTTCCAAAAACAATGAAACAGGAAGAGATCATTGGTATGCTCATTGGTGAATGGCAGGTAAAGAAACTAATTTTTTAATAATATCTCTCTATACTTATATAAAATTCTAAACCGTGTATGTGTGTGTATCTATTAATATATAGGGTTTACGAAATACAAATCCATTTATGACAAATCGAGCCATTGCTAGTGTGGAAGGGGTTTCACTACTTACAAGATCTGACAAACGTAAAGATAGAGTAGAAATTGCTCCTGAACAACTTCATCTTGCAGCACTAGAAGCAGAGGTAAAAGATCACGCTATATATTATACTGAATTTTTATACTTAACCATTTGTCATATATTCGTTTGTAGCAAGTCAGTAAACGTTTAAATCGAAAAATGTGTGTTATAGGATGGGTAAATATAAGCATTATAATAAATCAAACAAACTCGGTATTTATTTCATATAATAATTATCAATTCATTAGTACCACAGTCACCCTCATATTACTGTATTTCCATCTCATGTTGGTAAGAACCTATATAGAAAACATATATACTTACTTACACGTCAATAAAAGAAAAGAAAAGGTTTTTCTAATCATTCGACTATAGATTTACGAACTCAATTATCGCAACAATATTTGGATAGTCACTTTTTCGGTATCATTATCTCATGTTTTGATAGTAGTTCAGATCATATTCAACGAGTTCAAATTACCTGTTTTCAAGCTGAACAAACATCGGATGGAACTGTATCACGGGTTAATGTTCCTATTGAAATCATACCAAGTTACACCATGTCATCTGTCATGCGTGAAACCTTTTTAGATTTACCGAAACGGATGTTTGAAGAACATAACAAAGAATATGAAGCAGCCACATCAAAAAGAATACAGTATAGTGATCAAAGAAATGTCACATCAGATATCATGACAGAATTATATAATACTGGTGTATATGGTCAATCAATTACACATCTTGTTGATAATGTTATTTGTCCTGCTACTCAAATATTAGAAAATACTTCAAAAGAATTAGATCAAAAGGTAACATTTTAGCACTACAATAATGATAATGGAATCATGAATAATCATACATTTTTTTTTCTTTTTTTTCTTTTATGAACTATGTAGATTGAAGAAGTAAAACGAAAACTTTCTGAATCTAAAAAGCGGAATGACGCATTCCTTATTGAGCTTTGAATAAAAATAAAAAACATTTTTTTAGCCTTTTTTTCAAACGTTCGATTCTTTTTTTTATATATATCGGTAGTCTCTCCCTCTCTTCTTCCTTTAATATTATTTGAGCTTATACCTATCGTTATCTACATAATAAAACAATGAGATTACCAGAAAGTCATAAAAAAGAATTGTTGCCTATTTGGTATACTATTGATTAAAATGACATGGAAAATTATATATACATGTGTGTCAATGTCAAAATGTTATTTAAACATATGATTTTATGTACGTATTTTTGATATAGGTATGCAGCTACACTTACACCGCGAGCCAAACGTTTGTCAAAAAGAGAAATTGCATCGATTGATGTGACTAATATTTGGTATATTAAAAATAATAATAACATTACTTACTTACAATGTAACTAAATGAATGAATGTGAAAACATCCATCAACTTTCTTTTTATGTTGGGGGGGGGTTGTATACATATAAAACTATATATAGTAATATCATGCTAGATGACACAAAGGATCCAATCACATTTCCTGTAATTGCTGCATTACTTTTAGGTGCAGCAAAAGTACTTCAACAACAATCACTCATGATTTATTGTAAGTCATTATCACTCTATTTACTGTATCATGATTACTAAAATACTAATTATATTATTATTGTTATAAAGCGGATGTACTTCACTTGTGGTCTAGATTACGACCCAAACTATTTGAACCAAAAGCAACAGATTCAATCGATTTAACTAATTCAATTGCTAAAGTTAAAAATATTACATTGACAGAGCTTGAAACTATTACTAGTGCTAATGATTGCACTTCTTTAATGGAAACATATTCTCCATTTGCTAACTTGGTAATAATAGCTATTGTTACTATTATAAATAAACGTAACTAATCATTTCATGTTTTTTCAATAATGGGGTATAATGTAAAACAGTTTGATTGGACTTACGTAAGTCCGCCTCTACCATCCATTTCAAGTACTATCAGTGCCAATTGTTCCGGTTCAATCGATTCAAATGATATCAGTAGCATTGATATTAATCAGCAACCATTATTACAACCACAAGACGATTATGATTATCCAGATTATGATGATTATTCTTTTGAAGAACAATTTAATCGAATGAATCGTAATTATCTTATGTCACACGCTTTTTTAGAAGGAGAGCAGCATGATCAGAATCAACGTAACAATATACCACAAGATGCACAATTAGTTTATAATGGAAATAAAAATGAACAAAGTTCTATAAACAATCAACAAGATTATTCTATTCCAGACCTTCTTATTGATGAACATCAAAATAATGAAGAAAGTAATGATGAGCATGACAGCAATGATTTGATGACTGCCATCATGAATGACCAACGACGTCTTTTTCATGATACTTCCTTTTCATCAATACACCAAGTAAATGATAACAGTAGAGTATCATTAGATCAGGAACAACAACAACAGTTAAACGATGTTAATCACGGTGAAGATTATTATGAAGTAGACAACGGGGTAACAACACCCATTTCTCATCTTCAGGCCATTCTATCACAACCTTCAACACTTGCTACTGAGGATATTTCTGGAATACTTCTTCTCACTTCTGAAAGCAGTAGTCAATATACTCACGACGATGATGAATATATAGATGAAAATGAAACATTTGAACCACCCACAACAATACGGCGACGACGAAGACGAAGACAGCCTATTTTTACAAATCACCTAATTAGTGACTTGACAACTATTATTCCTGCAAGCTTTTATCTACAACAAGAATCACTTGTTAACCGAACAAATCCAAATCAAATTTTTTCTGTTCTCAACACAAAAAAAAGTACAAAAAAGGCACAAATTGAAAAGACGAATGCAATTGATGAGTTAATTCATCGACCTCTCGTTCCAGGTATATTTATATATATATATATAAAGTAACTAATCAAATGTGGGAAATATATATTATTAGTAACAAATTAATAAACAAATATGTTGTGTATAATATAGTTGAGGTATCACAATGCAATATTATGTGGAAAAAGGATTTTCAAGTAAATTTAATAATAATACATGCTTTTTTGTTTTTTTCATGTATGATAACAAGACTAAATTACAATTCTTTTTTGAATTTATAATGTGACTAGAATGCTCTGAATGCTACTTTAACATCAAGTGAAATTGAATTAGAACGGGCACGACAAAATCAACAAACTAATCATGATGATGTAGCATCCGTACCATCTTCTATGGATGATATACTTTTGGGTAATCCTCTATCTTCTGGTGCTGATCATCACCGTCTTCATATGGGCCGAGGTAACTTTATCAAAAAGGAAAAGAGGGAGGGGGGGGGAGGTTGAGCGGTTGATGAAAAAAAAGAAGAACAAGAAAGAGAAAGGGAGGGATCAAATCAATGTCATATATTAGACATAATATAAATATAAACACGCACGTATACATATACACACAAAAGAAATATATATATATATATATATATATATAAATAAGGAGAATTTATATACAAATAATCGAATGATCATATAATAATGAATATGTATCTGAGGGGCTTATTATTTATTACTATATAGAACGATCAGATTCATCTGAATCACTTTTATTGGAGTCTTCTGATGATGAAGAACAAAGGAAAAGGTTATTAGCACGTCATCGTATCACTCCAGAATTTTCACGAGTTCCTGAAGATGATTATTATGATGATTATATGGAATATAGTGGCGGTCATGAAGATGAGCTATTTTCTGAACGTCAACATGGTAAATAAATATTCTATGGTATAACTCGATTTAAAAAAGGAAAATTATATATATAATGACAATGACAATGACAACGATATTATCATGCTCCTAAAAATATATGCTTAATATAAAAAGATGGAACCAAGACGTTACTTTATGATGGGGATGCAAATGACTTTTTAAGGTAAAGGATTATTAATATTAGAATACGTCAAACTTTAATTTCATCTTGTTTATTTATTTGTTTGTCTTTTCTTTTCCTAAATCACTAATATTGATAATATATAGTTATGCACAATGGAAGATTACTCAAGCACGAGAAGAATCAGGTATCGCGCTCGAAACATTGCTCTCCCCGATTGCGCATCGATCAGAAGTTGCACAAACATTTTATTATCTTCTAGGTAAAATATACTCTTAATTAATATTAATTTTATATACAATGATCATCATTATCTTCTTTTTTTTTTACGGTTATCTAATAGTATACCTAATTTTATCATTTAATATAGTATGGGCTTCACGAAATAGGTTACGATTACAACAAGTGAACGCGCTTGGAGCCATTCAAATTTATCTCGGAGCTGGCATGAATATGGTTAATGCATCAACAACCACTCATTCTTCTGTAGAACAAGAAACAGAATAATAATAATAATCAACTCTCCCCCCCCTCCTCCTCCTTTTTTTTTATGCACAAACAAAAACAAACTCAAATTTGGCTTATTTCTCATACTGGCTGGTTCATTTAACTCACTAATACTTAAATAATGATATGAAAAATAAGAATATTTGTTACTAAATTACATAAATAAATAAATAAATAGTTACTTGCGAAAATAAATAAGGTACACTTTAAAACCACTTGTCTCCTTTTTTTTATGTTTTACTTTTTACGTACTTTTTCTTGTAAATCACTCATTTTTTTAATTATTCACTTATATAAACACAAACAAGAGACACACGCTAAATTATAAGCACATAAATGTTCAATTGGCTCCACAAACAATATTTGATTCAGGGGTTAGGGGTTATTTATTATTACGAAAAGAAACTTTTTTTCTTTCTTGGTTATTTACTGATTAGAAAGTATATATGTTTCTTTTCCCGGGAGGAGGGGGGGGTTAAGTACAACTTATTTGCTATATGAATAATGGATTCGTCGGTAAGTAAATAAATAATTTTTTGTTTCATGCAGTAAAATAATCAACAACTCAAAGATTATTTTTTTTTATGCAGGGCAAAAAAAACATCACAAATACTTGGTAGATCTAATAATTCACTTTATAAGAGATTCTTGCATAAAAAATTAAATTTAAAATTGAAGAAACTAGAATAATATTTAATAATAATATTTATTTGAGAAAGAGCAAAAAATAAATAGCACTTTTTAACTTTTTATATAGATATGATAATATTATTTATGAATAGAAATATGCAATGGTTTACGAAAAAAAAAAAGTAAGAAAAAAAAGGGGGGAGGGAGGGCTGATCGAACAAGGGATAATATGCGGAAATTGTTTGTGTCAAGGCATACACATAAGAAAGAAAAAGACGTAGTAGTAGTAGTAATAGTAGAATACGTATAGAAAAAGAAATAAGGGCTTATATATAATGATAATTGTAGTTGTATGTATTTTTGTGTGTGTGTGTGTGTGTGTGAGTAAAGTGTGGATGGATGGTTGTAAGAAAGGCAGAAAAATCAAGTCAAATATTGAAAAGATAAAGATTTATATTGTTGAGAAGGTAATAATAAGAGTAAATAATAATAATAGTAATAATAATGATAATGATAATAATAATAATAAAGCATAATAATAATGAAAATGAGAATGAAATGAAATGAAAAAAAAATGAATATGGAGGAGAAAGAAAAGGGCAATAATAATAGTAATAGTAATAATGAAATTATTATTATTATTTACTACTATATAATAGTAATAGTATATCTATACGTTGTGTGATGCTGTGTAATTTTTTTTTTGAGAAAGGCGCGAATTGGTGAATGCTAATGATCAACGGTCAATTCCTTTTGTTGGGGGGGGGGAGAGAGAGAAGGGGAGGGTGATTGGAGGGAATGGACAGGGGGAGCAAAAACAAAAAGAAAGAGATGAGGGGGCAAGTGGATTTTGTTGCTATTATAATGATAATGTTTATATATACGTGAGTAAAATAAAGATGTCGTGATGAAATAAACAGTAATGAAAAGAAAGGAACCGAAAATAGAGTTCATAAGAAAAAAAATAAAGTATTGTAAAAAAAAAAAATTAAAGAAATTAAAGGTTTCGATAACGTCGTTTACCAGCACATTTCATAGCCTGTACTTCTGGAGAAAGTCTACATGCTTCTTCCATTCTCAGGTGTCGTTTGAGCGCGTCTGTTCGAGCAAACGCCTTTTTACAGCATAAACAAACATATGGTTTGTCGCCAGTGTGAACTCGGACATGTCGTTGCAGATCATGCTTACGTGCAAATGCTCGAGAACACATGCAGCATGCATAAGGTCGAATATCACCATTAATTATTGTTGACTTGGATTTTGTTGTTTTTGTTGTTGCAGTTGATAGCGATGTATTTGAATTGTTTGCTGCTACACATGCTGTTGATTTATTGGCCGTTTTCATAGTAGTAGAAACAGGTACAGTATTTGTCATAGTTGTTGTCAGATGCATTGCTGAAGAAATAGGCTCTGTGGCTGATACCATTTCCGTGGGTGTAATGGGGGAAATGGGGTGATTTATATAAAATGTATCATGTTGATGAAAGGCACCATTACCAGCAGTACCATAATCAAGTGCAGTGGTGGTAATTGTTGGAGAACATGCACAAGGCGATGTACTATTACTTCCATTATCATATGGAACTGGAGAGTTATAATCTGATGCTTGACGTATAATTAAACTATCTGTTGTTGCTGATGGTGGTGGTCGAAAATAATAATCAGCAGGAGGTTGTTGTTGTTGTTGCTGTTGTTGCAAGCAACAATCAGGTGAAAAAGGAGAGGAAGCTAAAGATGATGAAGGTGACGCGTTTGAAAGATAAGGTAGTTTATTGTTATGATTGATACCTGTCAAATTTTGACTGTCATCATAAGCAGGATAATAGGGATCTTCTCCTGATGTTGTCGATAATACTGAAGCAGCAGAATAAATTGAAAGGCGATGACTATTTTGTTGCTGTTGCTGAATCATAGAATCATAATCGGTGGTTGGTGGTGAATAATGTATGCTAGTATTATCGTTGCTAGGAGCAATGTCATCATAGTAACTGTTTGCTTGAAAACCCGTGCTAGAAATGCTACTATTACTACTGATATTGTTGCTATAGTGATGATAGCCATTATTGCTGTCAGATAATGTTGGTGGCGGGGGTAAAGGCGCGTGAAACAAAGTTGGAGGATAACATTGTTGCTCTTGTTGTGACTCAGCTTTAACATGAACCCATTTCATCAAAGTATGATTCATTTCATTGTTGCTATTATTGGATGTTCCGCTAAAAGCAGCTTCACTAGTATCATGATGAGAATAAACATCAAATGAGTTGGGACTGTACATTATAATAATAAAAGTTATTTGCTTTTTGAGTTTGTAATAAATAGTAGTAGCAAAATAATGATACACACAAATAAAAGAAAGATAAAAATATATATAAAAAATAAAGTAAAAAGTGTTTTTGTTTTTTTTTCTGTTTTGTTTTTAAACCGTAGTGTTTATCTGTGCGTTGAGGGGGTGTTTTATTCTCAAAAAGAAAAAAGAATAATTGGAAGCAAAGAAGAGAGAGAGAGAAGAAGAAAAAAGATTATAAAAATAATTGATATTTTGAATTGTTTATATAGAGTTTCATTTTTTTTTGACGAGTTTTTTTTTATTATTGTTATACCTACATAACATGGGAACACTATATGTATATAGTAATTGCGTACTGCACCACAACCTCAAATAGTGATCACCTCCATAAATGTATAATCTTCAATGTAAAAGTATAATAAACGTTATAAGTGTTTTATTACCCCCAAAAAATAAAAAAAAACTAACTCCTCTCAAAGAAAAGAAAAAATTGAGCCGCAATAAGCCTTTATTATAAAATTTTATGCTATTTGTTAAACTATTATCTTTTTATTGCTTATATTTCTTAGCATCAACTCTTCCCCCCCCTTTCAAATGCTCCTCTTTTCTTCTCTTCCTTTATTTCTTTTTGCATCCCCCCCCCAAAAAAAAATAAAATAAAAATATACCCCTTCGTTCTAATCTCCTTATTTTTCTTTTTTTAAAAAAAGTAATACGTACATTGATATATGGGGTATTTGCAGAATAAGAGTAAAAAGTGCACCTTTTTGATCGTCAAAAAAAAATAAAAAAAAAAAATAAACGTAATATAAAAAAAGAGGCTCGACTGTTGTCTTTTCTGCCACCATCGTAATCAATCCATTCGTTTGCATGTCGATCGGTTAGTATGAAGGTGGGCATGTTTTTAATTCTACTTTTATTTTCAAAAAAAGCTTATCACAAATATCCTCATCCCTTCTTTGTCGATACACCCCTTCACTTATATGTATATATATGTATATATGTGTATGTAATAGTCTGTATAGTAAGATACCCATTAAATTTATATAAGAAAAGAATCACGATTACGTTATAATCATATTCAAGAATAAAGAAAAAAAATTAACTGAGGATATACAACATGTTGATGATATGTAATAAGTAACATGCTATTATTCTTTAAACCAACTTTTATGAAATTACATATTATAACCACGTTATATTTATATGTATATCTTCTTTATTTTTATTTTTTTATGCATGTATGAGAGAAAATAGTTATATTATATAATGAGATAGAATACAATAGATGTTGTATAAAGGAGAGAAGTGCTGCAGAAGCATCAAAGCGATCTATTACATACACATGTCAGCATTATTATGCTATTATGCCCTATATTACGTATAAAAGAGAGAAAGAAAAAAGAATAATCCTATGTACTATTGGCAGTAGTGAAACAAGATAAAAAAAACTTTCTTATACGTCATGTATTATAATGTATCTGCACTATTTTGTGCTATTTATGATAGGAATTGTTGCATCATCGGCAAGAAAATAAACAAACCATTCACCATCATATCACTCATATTAATCTGAAAAAAGAAAAATTTTATTAATATTATTATTATTATTATTACTTCTTAAGAAAAAGCTGTGTATATTTATTATATGAAAAAATATATCGATCGACTCGTTTCGTCTTTTGTTTTCTTTACTATATACCGATATGCTTATTGAGGTGGCTCGTTAGAAAAAGGGGCTGGTGATACGTACATGTACGTAAGAAAAATAAAATAAACAGGAGCAATTTTAAAAGGGAAAAGGAGAGACAGAAAGAAGGTAATTAGAAATAAAATAAACTATAGAAAAGAAGAAATAGGAAGGATGTAAAAAAAAAGTAAATGTATGAGAGAGGATGATTCAAGTAACAGCTTAATAATACGGTGTTTGTATGTAAGCTGTTTATTATAAGTGCATGATAATTTAAATAAAATGTCAATCCTTAATTCTAATTTGTTAATTTACCATTTTGATAGTTTTGCAACGCTTATTTTAATAGGCTGCAGGAAAAGATTAAAGTTATTTATTTATTCATTAAACTTTGGGGAACTTTTTCTATCATTATTATCCCTATTATTATTATTTTCACAAGGGGTTTTGACGGACAATGGTTGAGTAATGGTAATAATCAAGCAATTTTTTTTATATATATCGATGAATTATATATTATTAATATTTCTCAGGGACCACTTGTTTTTTAAGCTGTCTAAAAAAAGCAAATACGTAACTTGACTTTCCTTTCACTCGAAATGATTACGTAAATGTCAAAATAAGAAAAACATTGTATAGCTTTTTATTTTTATTTTTATTGAAGATTTCTTTTTATAATTATACTATTAGTACTATTATTACTTGATTCTTATTATTTTATTTATTATTACATACAATGATGAAAAGAAAAAATAAAGTCCAGATCCTAAACTGCTTATAACTAACATGAATTACGGATATTTAGGCAACAAGAGTAAGTTTACTACTATAAAGGTAAATCATTACTATATACTCTCATGTGGTCAAATCATGCCTTTTTTTTTTTTAGTTATTACGGTTCATCACTTTATGGGGATTATATAGAACAAAGCCATTTTATTATCAGATTACCTTTATTCTATGTACAGCTACCATTAATTACACACTAATTTTATTCAATAAAAAAAAAATACCTCGTGCGCGTGGTCCAACCGCAGGACACAGGGTCTTATTAATGTAATTGTTATTACTCAATCAACACACACACACACACACATATATATATATATAATCACATTATAATAGACGAAAACTGGGGTAAATAGTATTCAGCTATTACTTACGAAAAAACAAGGAGTGAAAAAAAAAAAACTAATCTATTGTATTCGATAATCTGCCAGCTTATGTGGGGGGTGGACATCTTGATGGATAAACTAAGGTTATTAGTGGGGGACGAGAATAAGAGAGAAATAGAGGAAGAGAACGTTGGGAGAGATGAATCATAACACAAACGGATCATATCGAGAGTGAGGGAGAATATATCACTTTTTTTTTTGGACGTTACATCAAACTAGGGAGAAGCCACTCCAAGAATTATTACGTTGGCTTATATATCATATTATTACGCTTTTTTTTTCTTCAAACCCGTCAGTTATTTTCATCCCCCATTCCCCTTAAACTTGATCTACAATGATTATCCAATTTTTCGGTCAAAGGGGCAATGTGTATGCGGCTTATTATTTATTATTTTCGAGCGAAACAAATAGATAATCTTCTCTGTCTTGGATAAAGTTACATCTGAACACATACCTTCTCACTCAATGACAAGCCCACTTTATAACATAGCGTATATATTGTTTTCACTACTCCCCTACTTCGCTTTTCGCTCGCTCATACTTCCGCGCTAATATCTCCACCTTATCCCTCCCTGCTCATTGTGTTTATCCTCCTCTTTTATATTCCCCTGAAAACAAACAACAGAAAGCATCACATATAAGTAAAATAATCACTTCCAAAAAGCAAGCGGTGATGTCTCAGATATAGTCAATTATCAACGTGGCATACATGTATTATAATATACTACCGCGCCGTATGTATAATTCAGAACTAAATAAGTGGTGATTTTAAGAATAACTTGTTTAGCTTACATGGCATAATACTAGTCCCTGCGTGAGTTTTTATCTTAGCCTGATATTTTTTTTTCTGTTCATCGTTTCTCAACATTTTATTATTTTTCCTGCCTTTACCAATCTATGATTATCATCCATGTTTTACTTTATATAATTGTTGTCTCCCTTTACACTAGTTTCCTTATCCCATCCACCACCGATTCTCTTTACTACTTTATCATATGTAAATATAACTATCACTTTTTTTAGATACAAATATATTTATATATACTCTATATATTATCGAAAAGGCAAGAAACGCGTTTGTATTTATTTATTTTTTTGATGTTGTGAATGTTGTATGGCATTTGTGAAAGAAAAAAAAATGTTTAAATGTTTTGAGTTTTGATTTTGAAGGGAGGTTTTCTAAGCGGCAGCTCTTTCGAGCTCATCATCTACTGGTTTGCCTTCAATGAAGGCTAAATAATGATAATATAAATTTTGTTAGTACACCCATTATATCTTAATTTCTAAATCACAACGTAAGTATTTAAACATAAATATATTTAATTTACCTTTAGTACACTTGGCCATTGTGCTTGATGCACGAGAGATGGAATCAGTTTGATAGAAGTTCTTGATCACGGAAGAAAGGACATCGCCACTGCTCTTGGCATCAGATTTACGGAGAGTGGAAAGACCGAGTTGGCTTGTTGTAGGTTGCTCAACAATGTCATAGCGGGTAAGGGCAGGACTGATTTCGGAAAGACGTGCGCGAACAGATGGGAGGTCATCATAAGGAAGAGTATTGCCTGCAAGTTCGGACAATGCACGGATGATCTTCCAATCTTCACGGGCAGCAGCTGGAGGGTTAACACCAGCACGAGTGATTTGTGTACGACCTTCAGTATTCATATAGCTGAAATTATTTATACATGTGTGATCAGTTACTGTTTTTTATCCTTTTCCATATTATATTCATTATTAAAAAAGCATACTTACGTAGCATTCTTTTCGGTAAAGGCAGAACCTGGAAGAATGACATCGGCATACTGAGCACCAACATCACCATGATGACCTTGGTAGACAACGAAAGCATCCTTAGGAATATCAGCAGCTGTGACTTCATCAGCATTTAAAAGGTAAAGGAATTTGGCAGAAGTAGAGGCAGCTTCCTTAGATGAAGGAACGAAACCAATTTCATATGCAGCAGTTCTGCTGGCAGCCTATATATAATAATTATCATCATTTAGTAACCAATGTTCATATACACTTTCTCCCTATTTTTTTCCTATCCTCCCATACAAAAATATCCAAGTCCAATTCATTCTGTCCCCTCTTTTCTCCTTCCTCTTGTAATGATAAATAGTTAACTTACACGTTGAAGAACGTTAACACCGTTCCAACCATCTTGGTAGACAGTATCCTTGTGTTTGTCAGCAAGTTCAGCAACCTTTGAAAGTAAGTATTCACTATCCTTGGAGTTTTCAATAACACCGGAACCGACCAAGATCAAAGGACGTTTGGCATCAGCAAGGCGCTTAGAGAAAGGATGGGAACCATCCAACAAGGATTCAATTGACTTGGCATCTTGACCAACGTGTTCATAGTCATAAGTCAAGTCAGCGGCTTCACCAATGACACCAAAGTCTTGGTTATTATGCAAGTAAGCCTTGCGAAGACGGGTGTTCAAAATAGGGGCTTCATGACGAGGGTTGGAACCAACGAGTAAAACAACATCAGCTTCTTCAACACCAGCAATGGTGGAGTTCAAAGTATAGTTACCACGGAAATCATTGTTGATAGCAAGAGGCTTATTGCCATTAGGAGCATCAATGGTCAAGTTTTCAGAACCAATACGGTTCATCAAATCCTTAAGAGCAACCATGGATTCAGCATCAGCAAGATGACCAGCAATAGCCTTGGCGCTGTTACCTTGAACCTTAGTCAATTCGTCACTAACACGTTCCAAAGCCTTTTCCCAGCTGGAAGGAACAAAGCGGTCACCTTCACGAACCAAAGGAGCAGTTAAACGTTGAACACGAAGACCGTCATAGAAGAAACGAGTCTTGTCCGAAATCCATTCTTCGTTAATCTCGTCGTTCAATCGGGGCAAAATGCGCATGACTTCAACACCACGAGTGTCAAGACGAATGTTGCTACCAATGGCATCAGAGACATCGATCGTTTCGTATTTCTTCAATTCCCAAGGACGAGCCTTCATTTGATAAGGTTTTGAGGTCAATGCACCGACAGGACACAAGTCAATGACGTTTCCGGACATTTCAGAGTCGATCGTCTTTTCAATATAGGTGCTGATTTGCATGTCGTTACCGCGACCACTGGTACCAAGTTCAGGAGCACCAGCAACTTCATTAGCGAAACGGACACAACGTGTACATTGAATACAACGGGTCATTTCAGTCTTGATAAGAGGGCCAAAGTTCTTGTCTTCAACGGCACGCTTGCCACGAGGTTCAAAGAAGCGACCACGGTCACTACCATAACGCATACTCTGGTCTTGCAAATCACATTCACCACCCTGGTCACAGATAGGACAATCCAAGGGATGGTTGTAAAGCAAAAATTCCATAACACCTTCACGCGCCTTGTGGACCATAGGTGTATTAGTCTTGACCTTCATACCGGGCATAACGGGATATGCACACGAAGCAATTGGCTTAGGTGCGCGTTCAACTTCCACCAAACACATACGACAGTTACCGGCAACGGACAAACGGTCTATATATAATAGTCAATAGCATTTTTTTTTGTCGTTACTAATTGTTTTCTCTTTCTTTCGTTTCTATCGATTTTTCCTCGTAACCAATACAGTAATAGAAAAAATAATTCGTTATTGTTATTTACCGTGATAGCAGAAACGAGGGATCTAGATTAATAAATAAAAGAATAAATAAATAAATAAAATAATAAGAATTTTTTATGTTTAGAATTCAATGAAAAAAAAAACGCGCTGATATATTTAATATAAAAAAATTGTTACTTACATCAGCACCAGCTTTTTCACAAGCTTGAATCAATGCGGAACCTTGTTCGATCATGACAGACTTGCCATCAATGAATACTTCGACTTCCTCTTTTTTGGTCGTAGTGGCAGAAAACGCACGTACTATATAATAATATAATTTCGATTTAAAATTTTACATTAATTATTATTGTTGAAACTGGGTTATATTGTTGTTTATTGTTGTTTATATAGTTGATAAATGGATATATGCTCGATGATTAAATATATGTATATGAGAAGAGAGAATTTGTTAGTACCTCCGGTGTTCAAGAGGGCGGGCGTTCTGCGCGCAACACCAGCTTTGTTGATGACGCGCAACATTACGGAATGTGAGTGGGGGGGTTATAAATAAAAAGGTTAAGAGAGAAAGAAAAAAAAAGGTTCGAGAAGTTGGTGTTGTTTGGCGCCCGATAGGCTGTTTTTTTTTCGTCTAGTTCTTTGTGTGTATACTCTCTGACCGGTGGTTAAAGAACGGGGTAAAAACAAGTGACGTCCTTGAATTTTCGTGACCTCATTTGCCTTTTGAGGAATGTTGCCACTTTGAATTTCTATAAAGCTTTCATGAATTCCCTTCCTTTTTTTTTACTGTTGCCTTGGAAACATTATACTTCATTCTCCTTTTTTATTTTTCTAAGTTGCTATGTTACATTCACTTCAATTCAGATTAATTTTACTTTGAAGTATATGTTCTAAACGTCAAGTTATTCAGCAAAAATGCTGTTATATTGAGGACTTTTTTTTACCTATACTCGCTTTACAACGCACGCAGCTACTTGCGTTTGTTTGATCTGTAGTTATATCTTTTTCAACGTCTGTATCTACTATTGCTTTAACTCTACTTAGAAATACGCCCGCTTTTTTATTTTTAAATAACAATACGATAGAAATGTAGGAAGCAGTGCAAAAATGAAATATATAAGCGCACGAATTTGCAGGTACCTTCTCAAGAATTGATATACAATATACACTATATTTTCTTCTTATTTTATAAATCGAAACTTACTGACCTGTATTTCTCTCTGAAATGCTTTTATGACAATCAATAAGCTAAAACAACGATCAACAATGGAATGGCCCCTTGATGACCAGGTTAGGATATATATATATATATATATATATAAAGTGAACAACCTTTCTTTACGGAGCATTCTATGTTCGTGAACTTTTCTTTTTGTTTCATTTCTTGACAGCAACAAGCCATCAAAATCCATTCGCTAAACATGTTTATAATTATTTGATTTATAATTTCTCATCACAGTTCAGATATCTGTATAATTTTAGCAAAATCTCTTTTGGTATACAAATAGAGCAAGTGATCATATAATTCGTCTATTTTTAAGTAAATGTCTGTGCTCATTATCATTACACAGATTCCTACCCAAGCGTCAATGTATGTTCAGAAATGCAGTGACTATGACCGATCATATTACCAACTAATGGTATAGTGGTGTAGTGAATTGGGGCTCGTCACAACGGTTGAATTATACATGGAGAAAGAACAAGAAGACAAAGGGAGAAAAAATGGATTTTTGTTACATTCTACAGTACTGCCGAAAATAGCTAGCCAAATCCTGCAAGATAGTCGCTATCCCATCTCGGTGCTCTTGAATTTTTTTTATTGTTTGGAGTATTCATCAGTGGTTTCATCAAAGGCATCCGCTACTGCTTTCGGTTATTACGGTACTGAAAAATTCTCTTAATAAACCGACAGCAATAATAATTCTGTTTGATTCCAACGACATACTCATTCGCACACGGTGATAACAGTAGAAACTTTTCCTGAAAAGAAATACCGAGCATTGAGCTTTCAAATTCAAGAAATAGTAATTAAAAAAAACATTTTTCGCTTAGCATAAATTACGATCGCGGATACAGTAAAAGAATTAGCATTAAATTGGCGAGAAGTACGCACACATATTAATGAATTATCAAGGGAAGGGAACAAATGATCGTTTATAAAATGCTAGTAAGTTATTCCAAATTCACTTATGATTCTACGTAAAAGATAGATTTTCAAATAAAGGGTAGAGGGAATTGAGAAAATCTTCTGATACACTGTTGTAACCCAGAGGGTTATAATATTCGTTCAAAAACACTAGACAGTCGCCATTCATGACACTCATATATGTAATTATGTGATTTTATAACTAATACAATATTATCTGAGCTTTTCATAGCAATGTTGCTTCAGTGATTTGAATGATGCGATTTAAAGTCTGAAAAGTATTTTTGAATGTATTTAGCTTTTAACTATACTACTATATGCTCTACTATAAAAGACAACTAACAACGTCACCAATGGCAGATAAAATGTGCATATCGACGACGATGAATTATAACGTATAAAAAATATGGACATGTACGTAAAATCAGTAGTTTGAATATTTATTCAAGTGTAAAGTTTTTAAAATTAATAAGTAATATAAGCTACGTACCCAATATAAAGAAAATTTTAACAGCATATATGACGTACGAGCATGCTATAAAAGTACTTATACCAAAACAATAACGAAGGAGCTATAAAAGACCATTACGTATCAGGAGATTCCAGTCTAAAGGTCCGTCAGGTTATACATTATTACGAGTCGATGTGAAAAATCATCTTCGTTTTTTGATTAAAATGGGTTTTTGGCTGTTGGTCTGAATAATAGCTGGCATAAATCTAAACCATCAAAAATCTTTAAAAAAGTTGCAGCACACGAAAAGGATTTGGATAAATGAAGAGAAAGCAAAAGCTCAACTTCATTTTGTCTCTCCTGGCTGATTTAATTGCTAGAAGAAAGAGTATATAGTATGCCATTAACCACGTGTCGATAAGCCTCTCTAGTTTTTCTTTCAAAGTAGATTATGACTGGAAATGAAGTAGTAATTTTAAAAAATGAAATTATAAGACATCACGCACACTTTCTTTTTATATACTGGTGACCTTAATAATGTTGCCACTGTTTTCATAACCACTTTTGCTTGCGACATATGCTTATAATCTTTACGTAGCTATTTTGTAAATTTAACTTCCCAACTACTGCTAAGCTCGGCAAGGATAAGAGCGGAGCGAATTATTACGTAGAAAGATATATACCATATTCATCCGTTACGAAATAAAGCACTATAAGAAATATAAGATAAGAAAGGAAAACCCTATATAATCTTAATGAACAGCAAAAAATACAAATCTACCTCTTTTTCAATCATGTAAGCCGGTTTTTGTTTAGCCAATTTCTCGTTTCCAGGTGCATCGAGTATATTTTAAAAAATTTCGGCTTTGTATATAAATTAAGGATAGAAAGGGATCACAACAATGGGATCTCTAATTGCAGGGTCCTTCTCGGTTTGTCTTGCTTTTACGTAGCTTACAATTCTGTATATCATATGACTTACATTTATTTTTATACTCATCCTTTCCTGCATTTTTTTCCGTTCCCATGCTCCTATTTTTAATGATATAATAATGAACTGAAATATTTATTTTAGCATTTACCGAGATAAATTACATTATGTTTTTTATACGTATCTTAACAAATCTCCTTCTTTTCGACACAGGTTGTCGCTGTGTTAAGGGGGTTTTGGTTATTAGTTTGTATTACAAGCTTTACAGCAATATTACTATTTCTGTGGTGCTTTTCATAACTTTTCCCAATTAATAATAAATATTTAAACGCGAATTATATGATGAAGTACGTAATATGTATTATGAGAAAGATATGCTATTTTTTGATTTTTGCTATTATTAAAACTCGTTCTATGTTCTTCTGTGGTTATTCCAAAAAGAAAAATCGTCACTGTTATATCATAAACTTTATATGTAAGAGTGTAGCACTTTATTATTATTATTATTAAATGACTGTCATACCGAACATTCCTGGGATGGTATATTTTTACCTCCTGACCCTCTTTATCATATAAAACGAGTAAAGTTCAAACTTTGATAAGTGTAATAATATTCAGCCACGCAGTGTGACACAACAAAAAAACGCAATCATCACTGTATATTTTGGACCCTGCAGGGCATTTTAGAACTTTTTTGGGTATTTAGGTAGTACAAAAATGAAAGTTAAATGTGAGTTGTCGAACTAGTTATATGACTCACACGCAAGCATTTTTTATCCTATTTTCCTCATTTTGAAGATAAAACTATAAATATTATTTCAGTAGATATATTATATATAAAAATTTTATAGATACAAATTGTCTCAAGGACAGAATTAAAGTGAAAAATTAGAAGATGGTGAGAGAGTATGTAAGTAGAGAAAAAGAATGTACAGAAAGAAATAGAGAATTACAAAGAAGGGGTTGATTATACTGTCAAAAATAATATAATAAATCTTATATAAGAAGAGCTATATATAATGAAAATAGTAGAAGAAGAAACTACTAGAAACGCATGGATTGTTGCTTTCTTTTTTGTTCAGCTTTTTTATTTTTGCGTACAATACGCAGTAAATCCCCATCGTCATCAGACGAGTCATCAGAGGAATCTCTCATATAAGTGTCACTAGGTTGTTTAACGTTAAATTGGGGTATGGGAGGTGAGGAAGAAGGTATATGGTGACTTATGGATTGTGGTTGTGGTTGATGCGGAGCTGTTTGTGATATAGGCTGAAGAGTATGATTTGGAACATTAGAAGGTAAGTTTTGTGGTATTGAGTAAGGTGGAGGTGGTACGGATGGGAAACCCATCATAATTGAATCATCATGTACTCTGGCGGGTGCAGCTGGAGCAGGATAATAAGACCTCGGAGGTGAAGAATATGATGTAAAAGTCATTGCAGAAGGAAAAAAAGAAGACTGTCGATATTGCTGTTGTGGTAGCTGTTGATAATGATAAGTAGGCGAATACTGATCCAAATGAATGCTATTACGATTATTACTATTAGAAAGTGGTGTAGATTGTGGAGGAGGTGGTAATGAAGGTTCGATTAAAGTAGGTGTTCTTGCAAATGATGAGGGTGATGATAGTTTGTCTGGTGTTGTTAAAGAAGTATTACGTGAAAGTGGTTGCGAATCCCAAGATTGATTTGAATGCCAAGAAGATTCCGACCTTTTTGATGACTTACTGTCTGATCTATCTACGACTGTCTCGTCTATTGTCTGTTGTGGTGTCAATGCAATATTAGGTGTGCTATTTTGATATATTTTTTGCTTTAATGTGAAAGCGGTAATATCACCACTCATTCGGAAAGTACTATTCTTTTTACCACTATTACTGTTACTGTTGTTGACATTATTATTATTATCGTGGTGTGCTACTGAAATAGGTTCATCAATATCTGAAGCAACAGACATCATTAAAGAATCATCGTCATCGTCGTCGTCAATCGGAATATCGGCTAAAGGCCAAGTGCCAACAGCGATAGGAAGTTCAAGTGTAACCATTTTTGGTTTGTCGGTAATATCTGTGAGGCGTACTTTAGCTCGAATTTGGTAATACATGCGAAGCGTCATTCCGTCATACCCGATCGTCGGAGGAGTTGATGTTGGAATGGGCATTTGACATGATACAGCTTGCGAAAAATTATAGGGCCCAATAATGTTCAAGTCATGTTCAGTTGTCTTTAATACATCTTCTTTGACAAATCGATGTCGGCCACTACGAATATCTACCATACGTATAAGATCCACGCGTAATCCTTTTCTAACAACTAATGATTCTGAACATGTGATAATTGTATTGATGGTAACGATATCCCCTATTTTTTTGAGGAAAATGATATAAGCATGATGATATTTTTTTTAGTGTATTTGCTCGATTTTCTTATTTTCCTTTTTTCCATGTTCTTTTTTTTTTTTTTTTTTTTAGTTTGCCATGATAACTGCTATTATTATTATTGCTATTTACCTCGTGAATAACCCGTGTGTGGAATTGTCACTTTTAAATGGCATTGTTTGCTAGAAAGAGAAGGTGTAGAAGCTGTTTTACCTTGAGGGATTTTAAATTGAGGTGCTTCGATATCGAGATATTCAAGTATTGGGACAGTATATTGAGCTTTTGGGCAAAATGACTCGGGTACCATCGGTCTGTCATGGATTGCTGTTAAAATATATCGCACTTTGGCTTTTTTTGCAAACTGAAAAAAAAATTACAATCGAAAGGTTATTATTTCAAATGATAAAAATGGGTTCTATTCCAAGTTTCTTAATTAGTAATTTTCATAATACTTTTATACTAACCTCCATAGTACTTGGAAGTTCGATACCTTTGGGAACCTCAAAGTTAAAAGGAAACGTATGTTGCTTTGCTTCCAAGATAGTCGCCTTATTATCATTATCAGGAGAAACTTGTATATTTTGAGTACGCTGAAATAAAGTGATAATTTCTTTATCTTTCACTGAAAGAACCACTTGACCAGTGAACCTGAGAATAATTTGAGTAGTCTTGGTAGGACTTTTGGGGTGAACAATGACGGCACCTATTATGTGTACGTGATTTAGAGTTGCCAATTCACAAAAAAAAGAAAGGTCTTAAAAAAGGAAGCTTATTATAATAGTTAATAGTAAAAAGGTACCTTGTAATGAGTCACCGGGAAAGTAAAACTTTTCTTCGTTTATTACAATATCAATTGTTTTGCCTGGCTTTGCACGGCCTCTCATGATACGTACGTTTTTAATATATAAAGATTATAAGTAATAAAGAAGAGAAAAAAAGAAAAAGAAAAAACAGGTCACCAAAAAAAAGAAAAAAAAGTAATGGCGTTAAATCTATCTTTAGTTCTATTTCAAAGAAACTGGAAGAAGAAAAAGTACACAGATACACAAATACATACTGCGCCTTTGGATTGTAAATAATAATGATAGTGTAAGAAGAAACCTGCGCCTCATTGGACTCTCCCCCCAAGTTCAAAACCTGCTGTTATTGTTATATAATCTTCTCCCCCCAAAATCATATTGCTTATGGTTCAATAATCCTGTGTGTGCACCTTTCTAATGTAGATCTCTTTATTTTATTTTATAATGTATGCATTATTTTTTTGTAGCCTGGAATGGAGAATCACTACTGTATGTCATCTACAAAATGATAAACTACGTGTAAGCAAACCCATATATCTTTTTTTATGCTTCTCTCATTGTCCCCTTTCATTTGTATTAATACAAACCTCTTTGGCTCCCACGCTGCCACCACCTCCGGTCACTCCAAATGTAGAATATGATGTAGCATTTGAAGGTTCTAATGATGGCCATGATATACCACTAGTCTTTTTCAGTTTAAGCTCCAATTTGGTGCTCAATACTGTAAATTTGGACTCATTAGGATCAATCGACTAAAGAAATAATAAATTCCAATTGTTAATTAATCGATCTAATCATAATATTAAGTTCCCATTTATGATCTAGATATTTCAACCCAACCTTTATCTTCCCCTCTTTATACACACATATATGCGTTATAGTGTCAAACAGAAAAAAGAGCTCAACTTACAGTATAAAGTGAAATAGTCTTTTTATAACGTCGATTATTCTTCATCTTGATATCAATGGTAATTGACTCTTTTTCAAATGACACCTGACTGTCCACCTTATCCTTTGCAAACACACTGAAGATAATATGTGTCTGGGTTTGATACCAGTCAGTTCGACAATCGATCAATTCTTCTTGTTTAGCACTACCAAGGTTTCCAACAAACAAATGTTTTCCTTCTTTACAGCCTTGAATTTTGAGAAACTCATCGAACTCCAACACGCGACGCTTACAGCAACTCCACCCCTTTGAACCTTCATGGAAAATGGGGGTGCCAGGATGATAAACACATTTAGCTTCAGCACCGTGTCCACGGGATGTCGCATCATCCTTATATTGTTTTCCACAACCTTTTCGCTTACAAGTTGTACCTGCAGCAACAGGTATACTTTCGTCATCCTCTTCTTCAATTTCCTCTTTTTTTTCGGCTTCAACTGCTGGTGTCGTTGTCTTGGGAACTACAGGGGATTGGGATTGAGGTTGTTGTCCATACACTTCTACACCTTCTTTGGTCACTTTGCTAGGTTCTGATTTCGTAGTTGTTGAATCTGTTGGTTTTGTAGCATCAGCAGGCTTCTCCGTACTATGGCGTCCAAATGTACAACCAGGAATATTAAGGAATTCGTCAAATTCAATTACTCGTTTCTCACAGCATGACCAACTCTTCAATCCTATTATTTTTTCGCATTACACACATTTACACACAAATCCACACATGAAATCAAAGAACAAGATTAGATGAAATAGGAAAGCAATAAATAAGAAAAAAAAATATTTTTGGTTATATTCTTTCTTTTACCTTCATGAAAGACGGGTGCGCCTGAATGGAATTGACAAGCTATTATATTTTATCATGCTAATCAATACATTTTTATCATTTTAAAAATTTCAACGGGTCGTCAATTGAATAAATCAAATTCGATTTATTTTACCATTATCTTTGTTGTCTTTTTCCTCGAAATCCTTGCCGCAACCTTTATGAGTGCACTTTGGCATCGTGTATATAATATATACCTTACGGTTATATTTTTTTTGTCGACTTTATTCGTCCGTCTACAGAACCACGCGCGTTTTAATATCCGCATTTTTTTTTCTGGCATGTTCCAATGAAACAAACAGATAATAATTATGCCCCCTTGTAGTATAAATGTGATTTTTGGATTGATAAGTTGTGATAATTTACTTAAATGATACATCAGAATAAAATACTATACCATAATAAATATATACTGTATTAATGCTCAAAAAGACAGAAAATCATGCAATAACAATATTTCAAGAGGCTTTGTCAAATTAAATGTGCAGTTTATAATAAACAAACTGAATCGTCACGGAAAGCTTTACATAAAATTGACAACAATTCACAGAAGAAAAAAAGACAGTAGAAGAATTGTTCAAAACATATTTTGTGCTAGGAGATATATGAAACACTTGGAGCTCATTTGTAAATAAAACTATTGATAACCGATTTCAAAATAAAAGTCGAAGTCTTCTTGCACGATGACAACATATTAGCCACCACCATAAAAAAACCGGGTAGATGCACACTGATTTAAGAACGAAAGACAAGATATAAAAATGCGATAGTTACATGGAAAAGAAAACCATTCAACTGCCCAGAATAGCTGCGCCACACATCTGTTGTGCTATAGACAGGTATACAACTATGGAAAACCGACTTAGTTATTCTTTTCTATATTATATTGCTTCATTAACAACAGATCCCCCAACCGGCGATTTTAAGAGCACTGAATCAAAAATACGAGTGACATTTATCTATATGTATTACATACGCACACAAATAGTTTAAATATCTAAAAGCAAATTTCTCATGCAACATACCGCATTATATGACAATCAATGTGTTGCCATGATCCAGTTGCCATGTTCTTAAAATTCAATATAATAATCCGTTAACTGAAAAAAAAAATCGTCTCTTTTCATCTAGTTTCTATAATAGCGCCTTTTTTTACAGAGTAAATATACAATTTTTAGTTCTGGGGAAAAGAAACGGATGTCGTACAGGTTCATTTTGAATACTCAGGGGAATAAAGAGAGTTTCATGCCAGTGTAAAAAAAGCATTTCGCTGTTTGCTTTCCGACCCTAACCGCCCCCCTGGGCCTTTTTTTTTTTTTTGCGGCTGGCATAGTTCGCAGCTTCTTTTTTTTACACTTCATTTCTCAATAAAGCTCCATTAAAAAAGTTCCCTTTTTTTTACCTTTTTTCTAGTTGGTCATGTCCTTTGCGTTTCCCTACCTTTTTAGAAATAGTGTAAAGAAAAAAAGAGAGCACAATGCACATCAACATTCACAATTGTCTTCAACTTCTCTTGGAATCGTTGGTTGCAGCCATGGAAGCAATAATGTGGGCAGCCAACACACCAACAACACGAGCATTGAACATTCCAGTAACAATAATAATAGGGAGCAACAACAACAACAACCATACCCTACACTCATATCTATGGTACAAGCGAAAGCAGGCACTTCACCCAACCCGTCACCTTCATCGTCAACATCGTCTCGATCACGTCCTGCCTCCATTGCTCATCCTCCAACAGTAGCTTTGGAACCGGAGGAGCTGGAACATAACCGATTTTATAGATATATTCGTTCACATTTTAACTTGATCTTTTCTCGTTCTTCTGTCGTATGTGTACCCCATTCACGATCTTTGGAAGGATTAATTTTAACAAAAGATTTTATTGGTAAGTTTTTTTATCTATATTTCCTTTTCCTTTTTTCCTTCTTCTACCTGATATGTAGCTCTTTTTTTTTTGCTGCATAAAATTTTGGGGAACTCTCTCTTTCTCTCTTTGCTGCGCTATTTAAGGAAAAACTGGAAACCTTGGTTCTAATCGCGAATAATTTTGAAAGAGTGTTTCTCTTTTTCTTTTTCTCTATCTGACTATGCTTTTTATGAGCTGACCTTACACTTTGCTTTCTTCTATATATTAACAACCAAACCAACCAACATAAAACTCATTTATTTTCATCTATAATTATAGAGACACATTCTTACAATCCTTCCCCATATTATCGTGAACAATATCAAGCGGCGAATGGTAAAGTGATAGCAATTGAACTTCCGATAATCAGCACCGTCTCCGGTAAGTGAAAATAATAATGATAATAATAATAATGATAATAAATCACAGTGCTTATATTTGATGACACCTGATCCTATTATTATTGTTTTTTTAACAGGATTTAAAGAGCCGAGAACGTTAAATGTGATGGCTGAAGAATGGGTTTATATTGCAAGAAAAAAAATTCGAGTACTGATGATTGAAAGACCATTAGAAGGGGAAGCACAGGTATGTAAAATGATTTGTTTCCCTTGACAACAATAAGAACGCTGACAATATTTTTGAAATACTAAATTTATTAATTTTGATTATAAAAAGCTACAACAACAACCTCGAAGCCCAAATACTATATCAATTACAACCACACGAAATTCAAAAACGTAAGTTTATAAAAATGAAAATAATAATTATAACATGTGGCGCGTGCCATAACTTTCTTTTTGCTCAGCTGATTGCGATCCCGTCTAGCGATTTGGACTTTCTCAATATGTTTCCCGAAAATGCTGAAGCCATGCAAGAGCTTCAATTGACTGTCCAGAAATTTGTAGAGACGTACGTGTACATTCGAGGATTTAATGCGTATACAGTGGAAAAAATCCAACATATGTACATAAAAGCGTATCAGGTAAATTTTCATTTTATATTTATCATAACATAAATGTATGTTTAATATTAACCCATATTCCCATTCATTGTAACGTTTTCTTTTATTAGACTATACTACAAAGAAATAAGCTCTTACGTGATGCCTGCAGGTTGCAAACTGAGCACGATCACTTTTTAGAACTTGTGGAAAAGTAATGTCGTCATTTCATCCTATTTTGGCAAAATAGCTAATTTTATTTATTTTCTTATACTTACTTTTTATAACTGTGTGAATAGTGTTGTCATGGGATTTTTGCATGAAAAGATTTGGGTTCAATCACTACGATCTATTTTGCATTCCCAAGATAATTATCTAGAATCAATATGTAATACTTATGCTAAAGAATCCATTACATTAAATCGATATTCAGTAAGCCATCCAATGGCGGATATGCAGCTTGAATGTTTTGAGGCGGCTATTACATGTTTGCGTCGGGTAGATACTGATTCTGCACCTCCAATCTCAGTATCAATCGACGAAGAAAAACCGTCCAAGGCATTCCTAGGAGCTTCCGATCATCTGGCATTTACCCCATTAGAAAAACTTGCATGTATTCGTACCACCTTAGATCTCATCACCGAAGCTGTAACAAATTATATCCAAAGTACCTCTGTCAATATGACGACGCCCGATGGTATAAAAAATATTTTTTTTATCTCTTTGTCACTCGTTAAAACTAACAATAATACTAATAAGATGACATAATAGATTCCCCAGTGACAGCTGATGAAATGATACCCTTATTTGCTTATATTCTTGTTCATAGTCGGATATCCCGTATTGCCAGTTTAGTATTTTATATGGAACATTTTCGCTTGTCTCATATTGAGCGTTCCGAGCATAGGTAAATTTGGATTTCGTTCTTTATATATTTGATAGTTAACATACTAAATATTTACTAACCATATATACTTTTTAAAGTTTTGCTCTTGTTACCTTAAAAGCTGCAACGGACTTTTTAAAAGTAGACCCACTCTCTTTGCACGATGCAAGTTCCGGTATGTCAACACTTTCTGCAAACTCCACTTCATCAGCTTTGTCGCCTCAAATACCCAGTTTTCGAGGGAGATCTACATCATTTAGCTCAGCATCCCAAATTCCAGCGAACAATATTCCACATACACCTTCCCATTATCGTTCCGTTTCGATGTCTTCACAACCGTCTTCTGTTGCTCCTGTTATAGCTGCCAATAAACAACAGCAGCATCAGCAGCCACATACATTGACAGCCCCGTCATCACGACTACGTCATCGTAAATCACATAGTGCCGATTTACATCACTTAGCAGCTGAAATTGAAGATCAATACGAAGATCAGTATGGTTCCGGTGGAAGTAACATTAATAGTCGCCGCAGCTCGCTTACACCGAGCGTTCTTGTCCGACCACCTATTGTACTTCCTACTCCACGAGAAATGAACAGAAGAAGTTTAGATATTACTAATGATTGGATGCTTACCAATAGTGGTAAATCTTCTACTTATAGTCATCATTATCAGCAACATTATGCAGGTACGGGACGTCCTGCATCATTTGGTACTCTCCACGGTAGCAACAATAGTAACAATAATGTCGGCCACTCAAGACCAATTATATCCACCACGTTTCCTACAATTTCCAACTCAAGCCCACTTCCAGGATTTTGTACTTCCCCGAGTATTACCAATAATAGCAGACCTTCTTCTCCACAAACAACAGGATCTGCTAAAAGTTTTGATCATAGTACAACCAATGATACACGAAGATTAGAACGTTCGCTTAGTTCCACATCCTCTTTGTTCAGTAAGAAACTAAACCACCCACCGGAAATAATTAATATCCGTAATAAATACGAAGGATTACGACGACCAGCGTCCATATGTATCGACCCTCGGTCAATGCACCGCAACGATGAAGATGATTTAATGGGTGATTTCCTTCGTGGACTACAAAGTTTGGATGGTGATATTGTAGGGGAACGTACAGGCTCTTACAGAACGGTTCGTCGTTTATAACACAGCTTTACACACACATACCCGACGAAGTTATAGATATATACAGTAGCTCTTCAACCTGGCAGATAAATTTATCTGGAAACTCTTTATAACCCTTTTATACTATTTTCTTTTTCTTACCTCTCTCTCTCTCTCTCTCTCTCTCGATTTCTGTTTTTCTTTCTTTCTCCTAATAGCGATGTAAGGTTCATCCCCCCGAAAAAAATAGTGGTGAAAAGCAGAAGAATAGAATCTTTCAAGCATTTTTGTACACATAACAAGTGGCCCACATTTTTCTTCCTTCTTCTCCCTCGCAAACGTATCTTTTTTTTTAATTTTGATTTTTTTCTTAACAATCTTTCTGTTTTTTCTGGATTTTTTTTTTGGTGAATGGAGAACAAAAATGTACATATATAAATATTTTATTTTTAAATATATACGGGAATGTGTGCATGTATGTGTCGTGGATGGATGCGATGAAAAATAATTATTAAATAAAAAAAGGAAAGAGCATACGTATACAATTCTTTAATAGAAATCAATCGTCTCTATAAATTTCTCTCGTGAGAAAAGCAGCTATATCCATATCTTTCCAATATTGAAGATGTGTACTAAGGGCACTCCAATAAGGGTTTTCCAGGTGATTTTCTTGTAAACAATAATCTACCCGACCGCTCCTATTAAGCATACGTAAACGCCTTGCACCCTCGGAATAAATATTCAACGGTGCTGGAGGAGATCTTCGCGTAGTGCCTGATTGTCGTTCCAATCTACTCGCCCAAAAACTATTACTATTTGTTGCATGATGAAGAGCTGAATCGCTGTTTGATCGTGAGTGTGTATACTGCTGGCGTCGTTCAGGTGATAGCCAATCTGCTGGATTATTATTAGGACTGCCTGTAGCACTGGTGTTAGTACTTGTAATAGCTGTTGTTGTTACAACGGTAGTTTTATTATCGTCAGTGTCACTATGACTATTATTTTCGTCATCACTATTATTGACTGAAGCCATATCATCATACATCTGTTGTCGAGAAAGTCCCAAGCCGCGCATTACCAAGTTGGCTGTTAATCCATATTTAATTGACTCGTACATAGCTCCTGCTCTATTCGTAATGTTTTTCGTGCTACCCTTTTTGGATGCTGCTTTGAATTGAGCTTTCATTAATTCGTTTATTCGTGGTATAGGTTCTGGCTTTAAGTTCGTTCCATATTGTCGTGATATCAAGGGCTCTAATCGATAGGCAACAGGATCGGACTATTATACACAGGTATATATATATATATATATATGTGCCCGAGAGTTAGTATGATATACTATCACTCGTGCCTATGTATAAATATCCATATACTACCTTATGGAAAATATTGTACAAGTTTTCAACAGCCGGATAACAAAATTGAACAGGTCGACGGTTGGGAACTGTCCCAGATTTTAAAAACTCTTTCCTTGATGCGATTCTGTATCCTTTTAATAGCAACATAACGCCTGCCGGTGAGCCAAGAGCAAAAAAGTTTTGAGCTGTAAACATAAGTGACTTGGATAACATATCATGGTTTGTATTTTGTTCTAACGCAGCCAACACTTGGTTTTTCATATCTGTTGAAGAGGAATTCATTGGTTGACTTGAAAGCATATCAAACGCAATTAATGCCTGTTATTTCAGACCCCCAATTCCAGAAGTTAACCTACTAGCCAATAGATATCAATCTCTCGGGGAAAAAAGGAAAAATAAAAACTTACACCTAGTGAATGTCCCACAATCGACACCTGACCATTACGTTCCAAGAAATCTGGATGTTTGCTGATGAATCGTAAATAGATACGATTAATGAGCTTGCATAAGGTAATTGTCATTTGTTCACGATACTTTGGAGTTAAATAAAGAGGTACTGATATACCCATCTAAAGTAAATAATTGACATATGATAATACTTTCCCCTCTTTGCCCCTTTTTCAGTTTACCATCCATAATAACATCCGATACCATGTTTCGTATATTGGGTACGCTGTCCACTGTCAATTCGTCCAGTGTAGGGGATCCATCGTCTCCATCTGGCATTCCAAGATCCGCTTCACCTCCACTACTTATCTGATCCTTGACCGTCAAGCCGAACCTGACCCCTTTCCTCCACGGGACTGGTAATACTTGAATACCGTTAGGACGATCCGATTCAATTGCTGTTGGGTATACTACTTTTATTGATTTACGTAAATCATTGACATCTATAGAATTTACATAGTAGTTAATATGGGATACGCTTTTAGCCATCGGTATATTTCAATTGATTACCATCTACTGCAGTTTGACCTGAAAACCTCTGCCCTGCCCTATACATACATAGCTCAATTTATCAACATGAAAATTTTAACGAGTAATATCCCTTTTTCAATTATTAATTTACCCTGGAACCACAAATACAAGATGATCAATCCGACGTTCATTACTACTATCGATGCTGTCATCCGGTTCGTCTTCATTATCACTCTCGCTATTAGATGTTTCCAAATAGATCCCGTCATCTGGGGTTTCATTATTATTGATAGATTGATTTTTGGATGTTTTTCCTTTCCTAATTCCACGTAATTGCTCATCCACCGCACGGTACCCGCGAATTAATCGTATTCCACCCAAATTTTGTTTGTTAGTAAGTCGAGTAATAATACTTTTTGCCAATTTACTACTTGTACTATTTCTAAATATCGACACGGACACACACACACACAAACACACACACACACACACATATATATATATGTATGTATGTATGTATGTATGTCCATACCCAAAATTTAGTTTACTTCATTTATACACCGCCGTTCCGCTTTGATAAAATTTTAATAAAAAATAAAAACTTACGATAACAACCATGCTGTATCTGCACCAGTATATGCAACATATTGTCCAAGATATGGACCCAATAGATTCCACTGTCGTTCCACGGGCCGTTTTGCTAATGCTAACTCTAACTTCTTCTCTTCTATAGTTGTTGTTGACATTCCGTCACTTTCCTCCTTTTTAGCTACAGGAAAAGATTGGCGTTTCGATTGACGACGCTGCTCTGCAGTTATACTATTAGCTCCCTCGTAGTCCGAATTTACGTATGGTTTATGTTTACTTTAATATACGGATTAATAGCAACAATGAATACAAGAAATATATAAATAGATACTCATAAATACCAACAAGCCACGCTTTTAATATTATGCTATGGGTGTACAACATATGTCCAACTTTACTCTCTTTCTTACCGGTATCCAGCCTCGAATTGCTCCGCTAGAACTTCCTCACAAGGCATCCATTTCGGCCCATCGTTTTGCATAAACCATGTTGCTCGTCGCACAGGATACACTGGTCCATCCCAATAGATTGGCGCCAATGTACGATAAAATACTTTGACTTCATATAAGTGATCTTCATTAACTGGTACAGTAATAGATATGTCATTACTCTGAAAATTGATAAATATCTTTTTAGAGATAATAGTTCTACTACATAATCGCCACTTTTTTTCTTGTTCTTTCAAACAGAACGCATATATACCTGAAGTGCACACTCAAGAGCGTCTGAATCACGTTTTGAAAAAGCTAGCCATTTCTTATTCTTTTTATAGGAACGTTGTTGTATATTGTCATTAATGATTGGCTCATCCACTGCATAAAACCTAAAATTGACAAAAGTGATTTTAAAATCTCTCACTTTTTTTAGTATAGTTATTCCAGAAAATAACCAAATACCTTTACAGTTCTATTAAAAGTAATCGGCTGCTCCTTACCATCGAACATCAAGTTCCGGTGCATGAGGATCAGGTTGTAGTCCGATACCTCTTGGACTACCAGGTGATATTGCACGATGAGGAATGTCTCTTTCCAGCATTCTGTTGTCAACTTTTTTTTCCCGCAGAATATTGAAGAAAAAAAAAAGAAGAAACAGAAAAAGGAAATTCCAGATGCTTTACTTTTTTTTTTTTGGGGGGGGGGACTTGATATACTTTTTAGAAAACCGTTGGTGTGATTTTTGCCAAGACTCTGAACAGTTCCATTCTCCAACATACTTTTCGTTAACTCATTGAACTATTTAAAAATCAAATGAACAACGTCGATTCAGAAATAAATGCTCGTTCTTTTATTCTCGATCCAACAGAACTATACTGAAAAGGACGCTAACAGAGGTAAAAAAAAATTAAAAAGATGAACAAAAGAATACAAAAATAGATACCTTTTTAAAACGCTTCTAAAAAAAGTGCCTGCGTTATCTGAGCCATTCTCCTGATTACAAGCGCCATATTGAGAAAACTAGTAATACTATGTCTCAATCTCCTACACTCTATTCAAGAACCTCGACAAAAAGCATCTGTAAAGAATTTACTAAACAAAACAAACAAAAATGATACCAAAAAATTAGAAGTTCTACTGGTAATACATATTGATCCTAACTTTCTTCCCCCACTACTTTACCCAGAAGAGAACAACACCAGAAACAACGTTGGGCTGTATTATGATCGTATTTAGCATTGCGTTTCTTTACAACATTGAAAGAGATACTCTTAGCAAAAATTAAAATATCGCATGACAACACCTGGTAAACGTATTGCTGCTAGATTGTACTCTATATTGCTTGCTACTGATTCTGGAGAGACAAAACAGTATTTGTACTTCGATTAAGCGCCATCTCTATGACACATATATATTTCCGCAGATAACCAACTGCATACATCTATTAATAACAACTTTAATTCTATATATTTACTGATAAATCTCGCTGTTCTTGAGCTATATAAGACATAGAGGTTTCAAGCTAAAGAATATGCCGTATTTATAAAAAACCCTTACATTTTTTTTATTCTAGTAAAAATCACAGTAACAATAAATATAGTAAAATATTACCACAGTGGGAAATATAATAATCGAATTCTTTGTGTCTTTATCCTTGAATATATGATAAAAATGGAATAGAAACATAAAAAGGCATTATCTTATTTTATTTTTGTAGTATTGTAAAAGAGCCAAGCAAGTAATTCAAGAATAATCTTATAAGTATTTGGAATTTTGGCCATTTGGTTGGGGCTCCCAGATTCCGAACAGCTGAGACAGCAGTGTCCAGTATGTAACCTTACTGCAATAATATTTATTTTTAATTTAATTTACAAATCAAAATTTTCTAATCTAACAGGATCCAATCAAGATGCTATCATATAAGAAAAAAAATGGTATGAGATGATAGCAAGTTAATAAATGAAGTGTTATCAATACATAATCATACTACTTAGGGATCCTCACGGTTCGATTCGGTTCGGTTCCTCAAGAGAACCGAATCGAACCGACCTTTAGTAAGAACCGAACCGAACCGAACCGTGAAGAACCGAGAAGAACCGAGAAGAACCGAGGAACCGACAGTAGTTTAATGGTCTTTTTTTTTGTGAAAAAAACAGATATCTCAAAATATAAGCACAATAAGTCTTTATATGTAGCCAACAAGTACAATAAAAAAAACAAAAGTCATTTTTTAACTGAATGCCGTTTATTATCAAAAAAAGCTGAATACTTTTTCTAAATAGTGAATAGAGGTGATGATCTTTAGTTAAGTGTTGTATGTGGTTCTATTGAAGCGAAAATAGTAATAGCAACTATTGAATATTCTATTTAACGTTGTCATACTGAATGGGAGTTTGAAAATTACTGTTGTTACATCCATAAAGTAATCAGCAAAAAGAAATAAATGAATGACGGCCGTGTTAAATGGAAGAAAGAAACATATTATTGGTAATTCAGAAAAATAAATATCCATAAAAAAACAGCCATTGTGTTATTGTTGTTACATCTGTAAAAAAAACTTTCTTTAGATATATTCATGGTCGTAGTAATGAAAGGTAGAAAATAGTGTTGTTGGTCCAATAAAAGTAATTGCCTTTTGCCTAAAAGAAAATAATGGCCGTGTTAATTGAAAGGGAAAAAATATTGTTGTTACATCTGTAAAAGTAAAAAAAGAAATAAGAAAAAAAAATAGTTGCTACTTGCAGGGTTATCCATTTTGGATTTCCGTTCCAGCTTGGCAAAAAAAAACTATTTCAGTGAAATATCTTTTGTGCTTATTATGCTAGAAAGATCAGCTTCCCATTGATGAAAAGAGTTTTCGGTCAATAATTATTTTAGGCAATATGCACTAGTAGTTAGCAGTATCAAGATGGTTTTTTTTGGAAGGTATAGTGTCATTGTTAAGTTTGATTTCCTTTTTGGAGATTTCTTATGATTATTCTTAAATAATTTCCTTTTTAGACACTCCTTCCGACTATTTATAATTATCCTCAATACTTCTTGCGCTTTGTAATAATTATTGCTTGGCAATTACATCATAGTCATCATTGTCAAAATTAATGCTAATCATTAATTATCATTATTATCATTATTATTATTACCATTACATATTATATCCCGCAGTAGTTTTAGAAAACATATAAATACCCCATCATAATCATTAGATAAAAAAAACATTTTTACGTTATCCTTTATTATTTTTCTTCGTTATTCTATTTTATTTGGCTACGGTGTTATCTCCCTCCCCAGATATATTTCAACGAAAGTTAATTTTTTTTTACTTACAACTACCTTCAATTTACTTTTCAGCGATGCCATTCCAAACCGGTTCTTCATCCAGAAATCCCCTTGGTGCTCTTCACGATGAGGTAAAATAAGCATTGATTATACAAAAGTATCGAGCTATAAAATCACAAAGAACATTTGTAACCATATTGTCCTTCTTATCCTTTTGTTATATTTCTTTCCATTAGTTCAACCCAACGCCATATTCAAACTCTCCCATTGTTTCATCTCCAACCCCAAGTTTTTCCCGTCAAGCTTCTGCCATGTCTATCGATCGTGATCAATCAAGTACTATTGATGGTAATGACACTGAGTCCGTTTCGAGTGTCGTATCTGGATCCCAACACGATTCATCCGTCAAGGAAACTAGCTTTATATTTAAATATGGATACGGCCAACGTTTTACTGATGATAAAGGTGCCCCTCGAATTAAATGCTTGGTGGGTACTTGTAACCGCTCTTTTGCTTCGAAGGATTCCTCTACTTCTGGTTTAGTCAAGCATTTGCATAACAAGCATCAAATAACAGCAGATAATGGCCCACATACAGGTGCTAAGCGTTCTGGAGGTCCGATGGATTTGTTCGTCCAAGCAAAACGTCCCCGAGTTTTTACAGCTGATGATTTTATAAAGACATTTATCAAATTCATTGTTAAAACCAAACTTCCTTTTACAATGGCCGAGAATGACGATTTACAAGAGCTCTTGAACATTGCGCAATCAGCAACAGCAATGGAAATGGTAAAACTTCCAAGTACAGACACCATTACAAGAAAGGTAAAATATTAGTTCTCCCCACCCCTTTTTTTGTTTTGTCATTATATTTAACAAACTAACACATTATATTTTATTTTACCTTCAGACCAAAGAAGAGTATGACTTTTACAAAAAAAAACTGCGCAACTTGCTAGATTCCCTTCCTGTAATTTCTTGCACACTTGATGGTTGGACTAGTCCATATAATGATGCTTTCCTCGCGGTCACCGGTCATTGGATATCAACTTCTACTTGGACGATGCAAGAAGTAATTCTCGGTTTCCAGCCATTGAATGGTCCTCATTCGGCAGAGAATTTGGCAGCAGCATTCTTGGAAATTATCAACGATTTCAACCTAGGTCCCAAGTTATTCACAATTACGACTGACAACGCATCCAACATGAAAAGAATGGCCCTGGAAGTAGAAAAATATGCTGAAGAAAAAGGATGGTAGGTTCAACATTATATAATATATCAAAATATATCAACATGACACTAATATAAATATACCAATCTATAGGCCGTTTCGTACAAGAAGCCATCATATACCGTGTCTTGGACATGTGTTAAATTTAGCCGTTCAAGATATTTTGAAGTGGGGTATGAATGAATCATATGTCGAGCAAGAAAATAACGACGATTCAGAAAGAGCAAACGAGCACGATCGTTTTGGGGACAATGGCGAACGACAAGTGATGAGCTCACTTATTAAGCTTCGAAAAGGCATAACAAAAATACGGTATGATAAACACTATTTTTTTTTTTTTGCAAAAAAGTTGTTATTATCAGAAAATACTCATAAACATCCAATATCACAATAAATATAGGTCCTCACCACAACGTACAGAGAGATTTATGCGCGCACAAGAAATACATTGCGCAACAAAACTCAAGCTGTCACTCGATGTACCAACACGATGGAACTCCACTTACCAAATGTTGACACGAGCATCCTTGTTACAAGTCCCATATAATAGTGTGTGTTCTACAAATACCGAATTGCACGAGTTCCAGCTGAGTGATCTTGAATGGACCCGCATTTCCCAGGTCAAGTCCATGCTCCTCAAGTTCTGGGAGACAACCATTGAGCTATCAGCAAGTCAAAGCCACGCGACAATCAATACCGCCATCGTTCATTATAATTTGATAATGGATTCCTTAGAAGATGTCGAAAGTAGTAATTATCCAGCCGAACTCAAGAGAGCAGCAAGACGTGGATTACAAAAGCTGCAAAGATATTATTGTAAGGTTGATAATACACATATATATGCAGTTGCAACGGCCCTTGATCCACATATGAAGTTTACTTGGTGGCGTACCAGTGGTTGGGAAGAGGAATACCAGAACATGAGCCAAAGGATGGTTAGGGATGCTTGGGCAGATTTCCCCAAATCTGTAACAATGGAGTCTGAAGCGAACGAAGAATTGCGACGGTTATACAGTTTGTATAATACAAGCGATGAACATGACGAACTTGACGATTATCTTCAAGAACGATTGCGTGTGCCAATGCTCCGAAAGAAAGGTCAAAAGGCACCGGAATTTTTATACTGGGAGGCTCAGTCACAGTGGCCTAATTTGGCGCGTATGGCTGCCCAATATTTCGCAGTACCAGTAACCGCCACTCCTTCTGAGCGCTGTTTTTCGCAAACGCGACTCCTCTTACCTTATACACGCAACCGTTTGTCACCAGAGACCATACAAAGACTAATGCTTTTAGATTCTTGGACTTCTTTTAATTCCGACGAGTAGCACTTCTTCTACCTCTTTTTATTATACTATTTTTCATTGCTCTTTCCCTTTCTTTTATTATTATTATTCTTTTTATTATTATTATTCTTTTTATTACTATTATTCTTTCCATTACTATTATCTTGACTATTATTGCTATACTTTTTTTTCCAATACATATTCAATAAAATCCGTACGCTTCTCTTATTTAACAGCTTACACTTTATATAAAAGAATTCCACGCTATTTATAATTATGTTTTATTTTTGCAATTAATGTTTTCTCAACCATAATGTCAGGGCTCACACATCTACTAAATTATAATGTCGGTTCTCGGTTCTTTCCATGTAGAACCGAGTCGGTTCCGGTCGGTTCCTTCCATAGAACCGTCTCGACTTTTCTCGGTTCGGTTCCGGTTCGGTTCCGGTTCTTCGGTTCTCATGAGGATCCCTAATACTACTATTAATAGTAGTAGTCCATTCACTATTATCCTCACTATGATATATATATTAGCTTACCATAAACAAATGGGAATTGTACTGTTGACGAAGCGAAGTCAAAAATGTGGTACAGGCTCCAATAGCCGCGCTTTATTTTCAGTTAATAATATAAATATAACAAAAATTGTCTATCCTGCTTTCCCTTATACCTTCAAAGGCGTGTTATACAATTAATTTTTTTAACAAAATGTGGTTTTTGGGCTGAGATAATATATATACGTATGTATTTTAATTAAAATATTTTTTGTATATGGTTTTATATCAGGGTGGGTGTACCACACTTTTTGACTTCGCTTCGTCAACAGTACAATTCTTTAAAGCGAAATGACACCAAGAAATAAGAACACCAACTGAAGCCGATTTGTCTATGTGGGACACAGAAATTTTAGTAAAATATATCAAAGACAAATGGAAACAAAATAATCACTTAACACTATTCGATTCACAAAAGAAAGCCATAATTGTACTCTGCTTGGCAATGATGGCCCATCCACGGTGTTATATCAATAGAAATTTAATGAAATAAAAGAGACATTAAAAAGTCAACGAGATCCAAAAGAACAATAATTGAACTGAAGTTTATTAAAATAAAATATTATCTCTATTTATATAAATCTTATTATCAGTGGGATATATTGATATGTGTATACATCAGATTTATCTTTGTCATGGCCGTGTGAATTATGAATATAAGATTAATGATATTAAGATTAGACTTTGAGCAGTTGACGATATGATATAACTATGCAGCTGTTATCTTATATCATTATAGAAGATGGACTTCTGTGTTCTTATAGATCATGGTCCAAATAGGGAAATACACGAAATGTCAGCAAAGCATAATTAAAGATATGCTATATTTTAATAATTAGAATGACAAATAATTATCTTTATGAATAATATGTGTTGGATACAATAATTCCCTTCCAAAAAGATTTTTTTTCTTCTTTATCAAAACTTTTGTGCATCATCTCATTTGTAAACACTCAAGCTCTTTATGACACCATGATACTTCACTTTCTTTTTTTAATTCTATAGCCATACTGTCTTGCTTCGCTCGACTAAATGAGCCCCTATGCTTCGCTCCGGGTCATTTAACGACGTCGTTGCAAGGGGTTCCCCCTTGACCCCCAACGGCGCTTCGCGCCAGTCTGGAGTGGGCCCAATGCTGTATAATATGTTTTGAGTTAATAAATATATAAATAGGAAAACAATATAATAGTAATAATGATGATTATAAAATTGATACATAGTAATATAATTTTATTAGATTGATAATAATATTAATAATGATACTAATATAATACTGAAAATAGCAAAAAGTAAGAATAATAATAAAAATAAAAATACGTAATGATATTGATATTGGTAATAATAATTATAATAGTAATGGAAGTAAAGATATTTATATATGGTGCATTTCACTTGTAATCACCCAATAATTTATTTTATTTCAATTTTTCAATTTTAAAATCCGCTTCTTTATTTGGTGATTTGTGTGACAGTTGTTACCTTTACATATAGTTGTTTTTGTGCCATAAAGTTGTGTTCTATACTAAAACTTTTAATAAGTTTTACTACTTCTTTTGTATGCTTATGGTATGATTATGTTCTGATAAAACACTAATATGTATTTGTAAATTTAAGCAGATAGATACATTACATTACTCAATAGTCTTATATCATAGCTTAAAACTTAAAACTGAGGACTCCCTCCCTATTTTACATTTTTTCTTGTGTTTTGCATAAACCAAAATCAAGAAACTTGTCTATGTACCTAGTATTACATTGCCTTTAGTATTTAATTCTTTGCAGAATTAATTATGCAATTAATATTAGCACTTAGAATTTAGAGCTCTCTATTTTCTTATTTCTTTTTAAGTAATAGCAAAAATAACTACAGTACACTACTGTAATAAGAAGAAGCTTATACATGTGAGGAATATAGCATAGTACAGTCAATTTGTTTAAGCATTAATATTAAATGCAGTAAACTTTATCAAATATATGTATAATTTTAGTAAACTAAAAATTCTTTTCCATAGTTTCTTATCTTTATATAATGGCCTTAGATTCCAATATTGTGATACTGTGATACAGTGCATTCTAAGATTTTCACCTACTACTCATATCACGTGATTTGCTCCACCTATGCTTAAGAACTTCGATGTAGTTTTCATCTTTCAATTTTGTCTCTTGCCCAGCCAAAATGGTCAGAAATGGGCTATGACCGACCAACTTTGACAAGCTTCAGCTTTTTTTTAAAACATTTTTATAACTTTCTAAACTTTAATAACTGTTTATAATAAGCTTAAAAATAATAATTAAAGTGTGGATTTAGAAAATATTGATTTAGTGTGAAGCTGAAGCCTCTAGAAACCAGTGGAAATTATTGGCGATTACAAGTGAAATGCACTATAACAGTAATACAATATATCATAAATAGAGATATTTATGTCACCGATGGTAGAAGAGCTTCACGATAGACTACATTATTAGTTTTTGGAATAGTATTGTCTTTTTGGTTGGAAAGATTTAATGCAACTTTAATGTTTGCGGAATTGGTAGCCCTGGAAAGAGCAACATACAGTTGACTATGGGCAAAAACAGGTTCATCCAAATATATACCAACAGTTGATAATGTCTGTCCTTGTGTTTTATTACTAGTCATTGCAAAGGCAGCTCGTACAGGAAACTGACGACGGCACAAAATAAAAGGATATTCGCCTTCTGTAGTACACATGTTGATTATTCTTGGTAAAAAATATTCATCACCGCCATATCCTTGATCAATTCTCCTTACTCCAATAATATGGTCATGTAGGGCGGTAACAAATAATTTAGTACCATTACATAATCCTCTATCAGGGTCAAGATTTCGCAAAAGTATAATAGGCATCCCGATCTTGAGTTGTAACATGTTTTGGTACTGCACTTGTAGCAATACTATATAAAAATTCAACGGGTAGGTAGCAGATGCACCTTCAGGATCATCACTATCAATAATTTTATTATTAGAAATATATGAGCGGCCTTCACCTGGAAATATACTATATGCCAAATCATTGATATCGTCAACATTAATATTTTTTGGTGCCAAAATTGCACGACCGTCATAATGAGTTGAATGGGATTCAGGAGAGCGAATTAATGGATACACCATATCTATTAATGCAGTAACATCATTAGAGTCCATAAGCCATTCTTCTGGAATTTCTACTGTTTCGTTATATGGATGGTCACTATTTCCAATTGACAGTAGCTTTTGAGCAAATGCTGTAGCTTCAGGGCCCAAGTTACGAATACACATGTTTTGTGTTAGATGCAAAACTTGAATTTGGTCCCAAAATGTAGCCTGTCTAATAGATTGTCCAACGACTTCTGATCTAGTTCCCTTTCTGATAACTGGAAGAATTTGTCGGAAGTCACCACCAAAGACAACTGCTTTAGAGCCAAATGGAACATCTTGCAGTCTTTCATCTACAGCACCCATGATATCTCGTAATGCATGATCAACTGCATGAAAATTATATTTGCCACACATAACTGCTTCATCCCAAATAATGAGCTTTGTTTCTTGAATAATGTGGGCATATGGTCCAGTCAGTGGTAGTGTACATGTTGTTGAATCATCAGCATTAAGCGGAATTTTGAATCGGCTATGTGCAGTTCTGCCTCCTATTTTAATAGAGCATTGGTTTTATTGTTAGTAAAATGAAACTTTCCAACTATAATTTTTGTGATGTAATAATATAATAATAAAAAAATAGAAATACCTGGTAATAGAATAGCAGCTATTCCAGACGTTGCAACTGGTAGAGTTATATTATCTTGTGAACGAACTTGAGCTAAAAGTGCTTTGAATAATAAAAATTTTCCAGTACCACTAGGACCATTTACAAAAAACAATCATGCGGTTGGGTCATCAGGCTCTTTATTTAAAGAATTGATGATAGTGTCAAAGGCATGGTGTTGTTCAGTGTTTAATGTTGAAAGCATGTTGTTAAGTAATTGTTGTTGTTCTTCAGAATTATAATCTTCTTTTCCACTCTTGCTAACACATCTATGCCATGAGGAGGGGCATTGAATTGCAATATGAACTGCTGAGGTAATGTTGGAAATTCAGTGGGATGGTGACCAGTAGCTTGAAGCTGAAATTCAATATCGCCTAAAGTGCGTTGATATAGCTGCTCATACTCTTGTTCAGTAAGTTCATATTGATTATTTCGCATATTGGCATGTAATTGAAAAAATAATCATCTGACATTCGTTCATGGTACTTGTTCGAAAGTGTCAATGGATTTGCAGGCATGCAATTTATAAGAATATATACAAACAGTGAGCGAATCATTGAAGGTACTGGTGCAAATTGACATGCCTCTTACAGACAATGATCCCATTCATCATCAGATTCTAATAGTCCCTGGGCAAGAGCGGCTTGTTCAAAAGTATCATATGTTATGTCATTGAAAGTCTTTAGTTTATTGAAACTTCTTGGACCTGGAACAGATAGCAGTAAGAGCCATAAAAAAAACAATTGCATATTTGATAATAATATGCTACATATTCTGCTCACCATGTTAGCTATGGGTGGATTTGTTCTAGGGTTCCAAGTTCGAGATGATAAGTTCCAAGTATAATGCGCCGGTATTTCATGATAACAATATTGACGCGCTTGATTATCATTTATACATAATTGAAAGAAAGCTAAAAGTTTTGTTCCTCTTGCAGCCTCTCTTGCTCTATCTAATTCTTGTTCATCCATATCGCCACGAAAATAGACAATTTGATCATTTGGTAAATGCAAATTAAGACGAATTACTGTTGAATGATGCATGTGAACTAAAACCTCCAGTGTTCGCCATACAGCTTCACATGGACCTATATAACGTACATTTTGATACTGGGTCACTTCATTAATAGCTGGTTGTTCAGTATTGTTGTTGTTGTTGCTTGCTATACGATCTATTTCCATAGTTTCACTGGTGGTATTGGCTGTAGTAGCAGATGTTGTATTATTGATATTGTTGATTGTAGTAGTAGTAGTAGTAGTAGTAGTAGATGTAGAAGAAAAAGCTGTAGTTGTTGCTCTATTATTTGTAGTGGCTGTTGCTATGTTACTATTGTTATCTGTTGTAGCTACAGTGGTTCGGATTGCTTGTAATTGTGCTCTATCTGATCCTTTTGTAATATACTTGCATAGATACTTAACAGCTCTTGCTGAAGTATATATTTCCACATTGATATGAGCATTATAACGGTGACTGAGATACAGATTATAAGGAACAACATGTCGATTATCAGCTACAAATCCAGAATGGTGAAATATATGTGTATGATTATTACAGCGTTGTCTATAGAGAGGATAGCCATCATTATTCATTCTTGTTTCTTCATTGAATTGTTTTGGATATCTTTGCTTGCATTGGCCATCTTGCATACATACAGCATTAGGCTTTTGATGCCCACATGGACCATGAATCATACAGCTTGTAACAGTATTATATAACTGAGGATGTGCTTGGCGGTCTGGAAGCTCTGCCGAAACAAATTGATCATAATCTGTTGGGGTATGAGGTCGATCATCTGGATTTAAAATCCATATCATATGAGTATGAGGAAGTCCACGTTTTTGAAACTCGGTAGTTGCCAAGTATCCAATAACTCTGCCAAATATTTGTGAGTCCTTGATATGATGGATCGTCTCTTTCATTTTCATATGAAAAACCCTCATGCAAAGATCTGGGCGACCAGAAGCTTTTTTCCCTGGAGAAAGCTCAGCTTGAATTTTGGGCCAGTATTGGTTGCAGGTAAACGTAATAAATGAAGTAGGAGTTCCTTTTTGGCATACAATTGCAAGGCCATCCTGTAACATTTGTTTTATATAACGTGGACCACCGGTAAAGGAAGAAGATAAAATAACAGATCGACCAATTTGCCTTGGATTAGCATTATCGACCAGTCCACTATACACTTCAGCTCATATATCTTCTTGATGTGTAGTGATAAATTGTAGACGTGCTGTTTCAATATGTATATAGTTATTTACCAGAAATTGTTGAAATAAGCATCCAAAATGGTTGTGATATGTTTCTCTTTCTTCTTGCCGTATCATCATTATATAAGCGCAATAGTTTAAAAGTGTAACATTTGTATCATCATTAGTTGCTGTTGAAACAGATCGTAGACTAAGGTACCATCCATTATCACCATAAGGAAACATCAAAACGTAATGTAAAGGTGTGTATGAAGGATGTAGTGAGCTGACTTGTTGTAATCCATGTTCACGATCGTGAATAACAACATCATACCGTAATACAGAACCATCCATAGTATTTTCAACAACCATAGTGGCAACCTCAGGATGAGCTGGAACATCATATCTTCTACCCATATCAGGTGCAGCACAGATGACAACTTGTATGGTTCCAACTGTTTGATTAGCATAAACTTCAGAAGCAGTGCGAAGTGTACGTGCAAATGGATTATTTTGAGTAATCCAGGTTTGAATTGTCTGTATAATGTTCTCATCAAGACCAGTAAACATTGTTTGTCGTCTTGTTGTTTGTTCAGTTTCATCACAAAAGTAAATTTGTGAAAAAGATGCTTGTGCTGGGTCTGTTGCTCGTAAAGGGCCAAGGCAATGATATAAAGTTCCATTGATGCAGTATGTTGAAACACCATCACGTCCGCTTGCCAACTGAGGGACATAATTAGCACGAACCGAAGCAAATGCAAATAGTGAATTATACGCACGAATATTTGTGTGAAACTGGACAGATAGAGCATTGATGGGGTCATGATTTGTAATTAAATTCAATAGTTCTTAGGGTGGAGACCGTGGAATTGGCAAATTTATTTTTTCTGATAGGCAGCATAGACCAAAACGCGGGTTTGTTAAAGAGGAAGCTGTCAGTCGTTCATCAATCCACATTTATGCACCACATGATGGGCAAGGAGTATTCATACGTGGAAAAATATGGCGACGGTAAAATCGGCTTTCTTGAGTATATGGTGCATTCTGTCTTAAAGCGTCAATATTCGAAATTTGAAAATATTTTAAATCCCGTCGGATAATATTAATGCCATGGTTAAAGCCATTAAAGGTATCAAGTACTATGTTGACTATTGAGCATATAATAATGCCCAAAAAACCTTGGATTACTTTTATTGTTTTATTAAGAAATTTCAGTGACCTAAAAAGATAACAAATATCTATATATAATGTATAATAGAACTAAAAAAATTATTAAAGTATAAATAATAAAAAGATATATGTAAAAAAAAGAAAGAAAGAAAGCAAGTTAATCACATATATAATAAGTATAACATATCAGCAGTACTTAAGAGGCCAATGGTTATTATAAATCCAAATTAATCAAGATGAAAGATGTAAAACTATTATAAATAAAAAAAGTGGAGAATCTTTATTTTTAAAATAGAATAACAACTCTTTTACCTATATCTTTTTCTATTTTATCTTATTTGATTATTATGGGTAGCTAAACTACTGTATCTCATAAAGATAGATCAAAGGTTCTAAAACTATGTATTTATAATTGTTGTCACTATATAGTCATCTTTTTTCTATCAAGTACCTTTTTATTTAACAGTAGCATATTAGGGTGTCTCAAGCATCAAAATTTTTGCAAATATTCACAAACAGATATTCGCAGCGGATTCTGAAAGTAGCCAATCAGAGAAGAAATCGCTAGGAAGTACTTTGAGACCCCTTTTTGGACAAATGTCTTTTTGCATAAAAATATTATAATAAAGATTTCTTGATACTTTGTTTTTTCTTTGCTTTACTTCATTTGAAAACTCTTTTTTATTATGCCTAACATTTCAGACCGTAAAAAAATTCTTGATATGACTGCAGACTATATTGTCGCTGAAGCTATCAGTGATTTTTTATTCAATGATGATGACGATGATCTTGATATAGGCAATCCATTTAATAATGATTCAACTTTCATGTTGGACGACGATGAAATGTTTGATGACATTGATGAGCAAGACATCAATATGGATTTGGACTACAGCTATTGTAGCAATAATGATAAAGATCTTTTCGATTTAACACCCACGCAAATGATTCATATTGCTGTAGCAAGTTCAACATATTTAGAATCAAAGGGCTGGGGAACGATCCCTACTTCGAATTATATGAGTAGCGTTGTATTCAATCTCCCAGAAAAAGAATTCAAACAAGATGCTCGTATGACCTATGAGGCATTTTATGATCTTGTGGATAAGATCAAGAATGATCAAGTCTTTCAAAGCAACCCTTACATATGTCAAGCTCCTGTTAGAGAGCAGTTGATTGTTGCTCTTTATCGTTTTGGGATGTACGGCAATGGCGCTTCTGCTGGACAAGTTGCTAGACATTTTGGAATTGGAGCTGGTACGGGTGATTTATATGTCAACAGGGTGATCACTGCTCTTCTTCGGCATCGAACAGACGAAGTATATTGGCCAACACCTGCAGAAAAACGCAATATCAAGGAAACAATTCAAAGCTCTTCAGGATTTCCTAATTGTATTGGTTGTGTTGACGGAACTGGTATTGTATTGTCATATGCACCTGTTGATAATGAAGAAGACTTTTTTAATAGAAAATCTGAGTATTCTTTGGCAGCTATGGTCGTTGTTGATCCTGATATCCGAATTCGGTATGCTACTTGTGGTTTTGTTGGCTCGGCTCATGATACTCGTGTCTGGAACAATAGTGACCTTGCTCTAAATGCGCAACGATATTTTGATGGCGAAGAATATTTACTTGGTGATAAAGGCTATCCATTATGCAAAGAGATTATTACTCCATATAAAGAGCCAAGAGCACAGCATCCTGATAATAAAACCTTTAACTTTTGCTTATCATCACCTCGTGTACGAGTAGAGCATGCTATTGGTGTTTTAAAAGGGCGTTTTCAAAGCCTTCGTGGTTTACGAATTGTAATTGGAAAAGGGAAGAGTAAGAAGAAGGATCAAGCACGAGCAGTCTTATGGTTCCATGCATGTGTAGTATTACACAATATGTTACTGAAATATAGAGACACCGATGAGTGGTTTGATCCAACCGTAGAAGAAGAGGATGAAGTAGAAGATAATAATGAAATACGAGGCTTCCGTGCAAACTTTGCAGATGCAGATATCAAACGAGAATATATCAAAAGCTTAGTGCTCGATTTTAATTCTGATCAGGAAGAATAATAAAATTTTATTTTGAATAAAAATCTAACTATGTATCAACATAAATATAAATATAATGTTTTATTGCTATTTTAATAATATTTTTTTACTCTTGGTTTTCTCTTCTATTCTTTTCCTTCAATTTTTCAAGTTCAAGTTCTAGTCGTAATGATCGTTCTTTGGATTCCTGAAGTCTTATTGCAACTTGCTGTCGCATGATTTCCATTTTTTCTTTTTCCAACTCAAAGCGCTTATCATCTATCTCTGCGCGATACTTTATTTTATCCTTTTCTATCTCGGCCTTTGCTTCAACCATACGCAGCAAAGAAGCTGCAATATTTGCAGCACCTTTTCGTGGTTTTTTGGCTGTCTTCTTCTGCAATTCATCATCACCAGATCGTTTTCGGCTACTAATATTAGTAGCTTCCTCTACTACTTCTACTTCTACTCCGTCATTATTATCTCTCGTTTCTTCTTGGTCGCTTGATTCCTCTTCTTCATCCAATTCATCTACCCTATCATTGTTGAGGAGAAACGTATCTGCTTGTTGTGCGAGATCAGTTGATTCTGAATCAGCGTTAAAGTGTGGTGTTGCTTTAGGCCTATCACGAATGAGTGGATCTAACTCATCAAAAAATGGTTCAATATTCAAAACCTTGGCTATATAAGAAGAGTTAATTAGCAACATGTATTTAATTGACACCAATGTATACACTATATAAAAGAAAGCTAAGCTATGTATAATTCTAACCTCTTATCGTTTCAATTTTGAGCTTTTCATCATCATCATCAATTCCTTCACCTGTAGACCGAAGGTAATCACGAGCCTTATTGTAGCCCTCATTTAATCCCTTTATTTTGGACTGGACTTGTTGATCAGTTATGGAAAATGAATCATGATTTAGTTTTCCTAATTCTTTAGCTATTTCTTTAGCCGTTATTTTTTTTGGTGTAGTTGTCTTGGAACCACCTTGGTACTTGTCATAATAGTTGAGACCTTTATTACCAATGGATTTACCAAGCACCTCAATCAAGGACAAAATGTGCTCTTTTTTCCATTGAAAATAGTTTTGTTTGTTGCTACTTTTTATTGTTTGTTTGCTGTTAGAAGACATTATATAAAAAATAAGATAGTGAAAAGTGTATATTGTAATAAGGGACAATAATATTATGTTTTATTTTTTTATTTCTTTATATATGTGTGCATATATTTCTATATAGATCAATAACAATACACTTCTAAACATAGATGTATCATAATAATAAGCTCTCATATATAGAAATTTTTTTTATACGAATATTCGTAAAATTCATCCTTTTTACGCCGATTTTCAAAAAGCACGAATATTCGTACACCGACCAATCAAAATCGCTCCTTACAAATATTGAAAATCAGCTGATTTTCAATATTTGCAAAAATTTGGATGCTTGAGACACCCTATTATATTCTTGATAGAAATAGTATTTAAGTGGATGATTTTAAGTGGATGCAGTATATTTATTTATTAACTGGCGAATAAATATTATCGGATAATGTATTACCCGTCAGTTGTTTCCTCCTGTTACACACTGCTTTTCCCTCTTATCTCCCCTATATACCCTGTATCGAAATCTTGGCATTACTTAGTAAATTTTCACATTCCGATAAAACTTTGAAGGCTATGAACTCGATGAAAAATAAGTTTTTTTAAAAAAGAAAACGAGCAATAGATTTAGAATACAAAAATAAACACATTCCATGTGCCAGATTATTGATTACTTGATGTCAAAAATATTTCATAGTGATCAAGTTTTTATGTCAGGACTCAAATTATTTGACGGTTTAAGACAGAATGCACCGTAGCAGATATTATAACCAAATATATTCTCTGGTTGAAAATGTTCTTGACAGGCTATTCTAAATTGAACACCATGTTCAGAAATCATATTTTGATAATTAAAACGACAATTTGCACTTGTTGCTCAAAAATAACCAGGACCTCCACGTTTAGGACAGCGACGTGCCGGGAAAGAAGGTGGCAGTATTGGTGTTGAAGCAGCTCATAGAGCATTATTGCGACGCCCTTGGTTAGCACCATTCAATTCTTCTGTAATACGATCCAAAACATCACCGTTGTCTTCTTCTGCAAGGTTTTCCAGCTGTTCTTCAGCAAAAACATCGGCATCTGTTAAATAATTTTAAATAGTTTTATGTTAAAATAGATACTATTATAATATTAGACATATACAAAACAGGGTTGCTATATATATATATATTTATAGAAAAATTTGAATATATATCTTGCATTAAATTATTGTTGTTATTATTATTACTATTTATATTTGCGCTTGTACACTCATCATGTGATGGATTAGAGTGTGCTGTTGAGTCACAATTTGGGCATGAAATTGTATCCTAATAATTATAATAAGTCATAATAATACAGTTTTCTAATATTAATACATCTGTCGAGAGAGGAAATATAAAATTTTAACATTGGTGCGACAAATATAAAAAAAAGTACATACATTGTTAGATGGATTTATTCTAGGTCTCACATTTCGTTCACTATTATTGCTTCTTCTATTCAAAGGACAGTCTCGATTGTTGCAGTTCAAATGAGTAGTAGATCCACACATGCATTGAGTTCGACGTTGTCTTTGTCGTGAATCCTATATTTATGTACTTTATTTTTAATTACATGTATCTTACTTTTTTTTAGTATATATATAAAACACCATATTTATATCATACCTGTTGCTTGTGATTCATAATAAGGTGCATCCTGATTTAAACCATCATTTGTCCAAATTTAAGGTACTTTCAGATACGGCCGAGTAATAATACTACCACCAATGAGGCTGCCAAACTTTTACTATGTAGTCTTATGGAAATTTATTATATACTTTATATATAAACAATTAGAACCAGACTCTCACAGAAAAATACTGGGGAAATAGCAGAAATATCAGATGGTACTCTGAAAACTTAGCAACAAAGAAAAAGAAAAAGAGTAGGATACTTCATAATATTACACACATATATACTATTATCTCTTTTCACCTTCTTAATAAAAATGACGGATCATGTTATATTTTTATTTGGTTGCTATGCAGCAACAGTCTGAAAATCATTTGATTTTTTTTTTTTGGTATAGATAACAGTATCTTCATCCAAGTAATATTTAGAAACAATTATTTTTCGAGTTTTATCCTTGTTCTTATATCTATCTTGTTTATTATTGAGACTTCCTCCCATAGTAAAATGGGATAGTAAAAGTCAGTAGCTATAATCAACAAGAACCTCGTGTAACCATAATTCATACACTTTTATAAATTACACAGTGCTTATCCCTTTGTTGAAATATTAGGTTTACTTAGTAAAATATCATATTTTGACAGAATTTTGAAGTAACAAATCTTGATGGGAAATGTTTTTTTCTAAAAGCAGTTCTGTAATATATCTTCAGAAAACTTTAATTAACAGATATTATGGCTCAAAAAGCTTGTACCTTGATTTCTGACAATTGTTTGTCAAATTTTATTCACCACATATTTTGATGGTTTAAGTCAGAATGCACCTTATCTCAAAAATATAAAGAAAACATCCAGTGTGTAAATTCAAGAAAAATACAATATAATGTTATTAATTAATAAATCAATATGGTGCAAAAATAAATATCAAGTAAAGTGAAGTTTATTTCAGATGATAGCTACTCTTTATATTTATATATTTTTTTAAATTTTTTATTAACAAATAGGGCCTTTTCAAGATATACATCTATATCTACATCTATGTATAAAAATTATAACATCATCGGCAATGATGATTACGCGTAATTACATCTTATATAATATATAAGGCATTACTATGTAATATAGGCAAATATAGGGGTGCCATAATTTTTGGGTACTTCCTTTTTCATCAATAGAAGTAAAACAGTCATTTTTTCTAAGAGAAGCAGTCTTATTTCTTTCCCTTTTTTTGTTATCTTCTCCCCCTTTTCCTGATCCCTTCATTGTCTTCCAGCATAAAGTATAGTAGCAAAAATGAATGCAAACATGAAAACTGAATTCGAAAGATTTATTGATGGCGACCAAGAAGTGAGAATTACTCTTTGTGTAAAAGACGACAAGGAAACATTTAAGCGACCAACTGATATTGGTTGGCAGCTATTTAAAACAAATAGCAAGCCTATAAAAAATGGCACTGGTATCAGCACAACCAAAACATGGCTTGGATCGCTACGCTGTGTCAACATTAGTTGTAAACGACATGGAGTTGATCTTAAGCCAGGAATCACAATGTCAATAATTCAGGCACAAACTTTGAAACCTTGCACATTATGCAAACAGGAAAGAATTCAACATTTTGAATATAGCGTTCGCGTCAATTTTAAGTTCATAGACAACATCGGTTTTTTAGAACATAAAGGGAAACACACGCATGGAAAATATGAAGCAGTACATATAAATAAAGAGTCTATTCTGAAGTTTACTCAAAGAGTACTCGAATGTCCCTCAGAGAAACCAATGGGACTTCTTCACAGAACTAGCATTGATAGACCATCGAATCCACCGCAGCCTGTACGTGGCATTGACGAAGACTTTCAGTACTTAGGAAAGATAGGGTACTACAGACGCAATGTCCTTGCAACATATGGATTTACTGTTAATGGGGTTGCTCACATTGAATCACTTAAAGATCCAATTGATACGCTTAACACTGAGTTTCCTGAATATTTAAAATCACCAATGGATATTAATCCAAAAACATTTTACATACCATTTGGGTCTCCCATCATTGTTTATCATGCAAATTTCCACGATCATCCAATCATCACAGACGTCACATATGCTTGCTTCAACGATGGCTACTACTTGTGTAATTCTGTCATCTTTATGGAAGAATTGGAAAAATATGTACCTGTTTTCCAAGCTGTTATTGGTGGTTTGACTACAACGCATTTCAATGCATACTTCATTGCTATATTTAAAGAATTATAAATACCCACGAGTGAAGATGGAGATCCGTGTATGTGTGGTATCATGATGGACTTCTCACAAGCTCAGAGAGCTGGGCTTTTTCAAGCTTTTGCATCATCATTTCCTTTTTCAAGAATAAAACCAGAGGTATATCTTAAAGGAGGGGCTAGCCCCAAAGAGTTGGTTTTCGTGCTGCTTCCTAACTGCGATGGTCCTGGGTTCAACCCCCACACCAACAACACATACAAGAGTTTTGATGCCACTTCCTTGGTGGGTTTTCTCTTGGTTGATATTGTCCTCTTTCCGCGCTGTGTCTACTTGATCTCCTATCAAGTTTCTCTATTCTACATTACTACTCTTATGGGTGCCACAAGGGCGTTAATTCGATAAATACTACCAGCAAAAATCTAGCTTAATATCTTTCATTATTTAATTCATCTTGTATTGTATGCTTTCTCTTGTAATCTCAATCAAAGTACCGCAAATAGCCGGCCAATTTGCCTATAGGACACAGGCCACTTAGTGCTATAAAAAATAAAAAATGTTTGAACTATCTCTGAAAGGATGCTATTATCATCGGAAAAATTCCATTGAAAGAATTTCGAAAAATGGTCAATTGATTTCTATAGATCAAGTTAATTCTTTCCTGGAGTATACTAAAACAATGTATGAAGCAAATGTTCCAGGAATTTTTGATGCTGTTGTTAAAAGACTATTAAAAGATTTTCCAAGTATCCAAGAGTGGGTATCATGGTAGCTGAAGCATGATATTCCGATCTAAGTCATTAATGCGAGACTAACTTCTTTGGAATTCAACCAAAACAACAAATGGTGTAGAAGCTTTTCATTGTAACATATATCGTCTTATACAAAAAGACAAGCCAATCCTTACCACACTCCCCCAACTGTTTAACTATTTGCGTACTGAAGAACATAATATTCAACGCGTTCTTTTAGGCAAGAATATTAATTATAAAAAAGCATCATCAATGTAAGTTTTACTAATACAGATATACAATTACAGTTATCTAATTTCGTTTCGTTAATCGCGTTGCTAAAAACACTGTGTATAATAATAGCCACTGTAAACCTAAGAAAGAATTTGTCAATGATGGACGTGCTCCAGATACCTTGAAGCTGCTGTTGCCTAAAAGAAAGCTTTCTACTAAAACAACCCAAAAATCAAACAATGATGAAAGTTGTCTACCAAAAAAAAGATTGAGAAAAAATTTAGGAATTACGTCATTAAGTGTTCAAATAGTTATTTGTTTACCATTATTGAAATTCATATACAAATATTTATTTGGAAATACGTATAGATACAGTAGAAAATCATCAACATGAAAACAGTCCCGATAAAGAAGACACGACTACGATTATTGATGCACGTGTGTCGTATTAAATTGGGCGGATCAATACCTTAGCCAATAGTAATAGAATATAACAAATGATAATAAAGAATAACAAATATAATTCAAAAAGATACCGGTTTATTATTTTATGAGTAAGGACTATTTATATGTTTTCTAATAATGATAATAACGTATATAATGTGGATGACATGTAATTACAAGCAGAGGTATAAAATGTGAGTCATTGAAGTAAAGTATATACTGTCTGTGATGATTACTAGAATGGCAACAGGAAGTTGACTCATAATTATAATGCGTAGTGTGACACGATTCAAAAAAGGAAATGATAATGACATTGTTTTTAGGCTACGACAATACCCCCTCCCCAGATGGTTGTACGTCCTCGGACAACATAGCAATATGACCACCAGCTTTCAATTCAGCACGGGCAGCAGCACGGACAGCAGTAGGATGGAACCATGGAGAGGTAGGCACAGTCGAATTAACATGAATTGGGCGGAGGCGATCAGTATGAACCCAGGAACGATAGAGCTGGCCATATAAATCTTGCAACTGATATACATCAGTATCCAGATTGACAGCAATTACTTGGAAGGGGCCTTTCCAGTTATATTCAAGACTTAGCCTGTTTTCATGGCGCATAAGGACGTGATCGCCAACAGAAAATTTTTGTGGTTTGAGTATGGCATCCCATTTGGCTTTATCTTTTGCAGCATTAGCAGTTAACTTTTGTTCAGCCAGCATACGAGCTTGACGTAAATGACGAACCTCGCGAGCACGACCTTTTGCGATGGCTGATTCTTGCGGTTCTTGTTCTTTGACTTGGAGGAATGGAGGTAGGATATCACCAGGTAGTTTGGGATCAACACCATAAACCAAGAAATAGGGGCTGTAACCATGAGTACGATGCTTACGTACTCGACAAGCAAAAACGGCAGGTTGAACAAATTGATCCCAACGATGGATTTCACCATGTGCAAATTTACGTAGCATTTGTTTTAAAATACCATTGGTACGTTCAACTTTGGAATTTGTTCTTGCGTGAAAGGCACTAGTAAGTAAATGATTCACTTGCAGACGACCCAAATAGAGATTTAAGACTTTGGACATAAAGTTGGCTCCTCGATCAGTCAAAATTTCATGGGGGCAAGAGAAAGGCAACACAATTTCTTCGTAAATGAAGTTTGCAATAGCTTCACCAGTGGCGTCTGGGACAGCACGAGCAATGGTCCAATTAGTGGCGTAATCAACAGCAACAAGGAGCCAGCGATTACCATTAACAGTTGTGGGTAGTTCACCGACAAAATCCAAATGCCAACGAGAGAAAGCAGGAGGGACCGTCAATGGCTTCATAGGCGCATGGTGGACCTTACGATCAGCATTAGCAGCAAGTTGGCATGGAGGACAAGCAGCTAACCAACCTTGAATATCAGAACGCATATCCGGCCACCACCAGCGGTTGCGCATGAGGTCAAAAACAGTAAGATTACCAGCATGACCAACTGACTTGTGAAAATCTTGAACCAGATCCGCACGACGAGCAAATAAAACAAAACGGACTTCTTGAATCTGGTTACCATTTTTCATCAAACGAAAAACTTGTTGATCCCGAACCACAAATTTGTCTTTATGTTTACTCAAGAGATCTTTGTACATAGGAGGCCATTTGTCTTCATCCAATGCATAAAACATAGGCCAATCTGATTCTTGAATGGATTGAACAGCATATAAAAACTCAGGCTCCATGGATTTTTCTTGAGTGATACAAGCAGAACCATCTCTTCTTGATAATAGATCGGGAACATGATTATCACGACCAGGTTTATATTGAATATCCGGATCATATAATTCTAATTCGGCAATCCATCGGGTTAAACGTGGAGTAGGCTTGGTTTGGGTGCAAAAATATTTAAGTGGGTGGTGGTCAGAAAAAACTGTGTAAGACGACCATCCACAAAACAGCGCCAAGTGCGTAAAGCATGTAGAATCGCCAACAATTCTGTTCTTGAGCAGGATAGTTTCGTTCAGCAGAGGATAACTTTTTGGACTCATATGCCAATGGATGAAGATGACCATCTGACCCCTTTTGTAGCAAAACGCCACCAACAGCAAAATCTGACGAGTCAACCTCAATAATATAGGGTTCTTCTGGATTGGGAGCAACTAAAATAGGAGCGTCACACAGGCGGGTCTTGATTTCATCAAAAGCGGCTTGGCACGCTGGCGTCCACGCAATACTTCTTTTCTTTATTCCTGTTCCTTTTGTTAAATCAGTCAAAACAGAACTTAACGACGAGAAGCCACGAATCCACCGACGGAAATGTGATGCCAGACCAATAAATTGACGAACCTCTTGAACATTTTTACAAATGGGCCAGTCTTGAATCGCCTTCACCTTTTTTTTTGAAGGTAGAATACCAGCAGCAGTAACTTGATACCCAACAAAGTCCAACTCGGTCTTGAAAAATTCGCACTTCTTTTTATTAGCAACAATCTTGTTTTCCTGGAAACGACGCAATACTTCTCGACGTGACGTTCATGATCTTCACGAGTTGGGCTCATAATCAAGATATCATCGAGATACACCATAGCAAACTTATCGAGACAATCACCAAGGACCTTGTTCATCCATTTTTGAAAAACAGACGGCGAGTTCTTCAGACCAAAACTCAACACTAACCATTCAAAGGAACCATAACGTGTGTTGAATGCTGTTTTTTCAATGTCTTCTTCCCGGATCTTAAGCTGGTGATATCCTGACTTCAAATCAAGTTTCGAGAAGTATTTCATACCATGAAGACGTTCCAGACACTCGTCAATACGTGGGAGTGGCACGTCAATCCTTTTAGTCACACGATTGGTCGCCCTATAATCGATACAGAGTCTCAATGCCGGTGGTGTTCCAGATGATGGATCGCCTGCCTTGCGAACAAATAAAACGGGAGCTCCCCATGGCGACGAACTCAGACGAATAAGACGTAGATCCAACAACTCTTTCAACTGCCTTTTCAATTCATCTAATTCCAAGGGACTCATTTTGTATGGTGGGCGAGAGATAGGAGCAGTATCACCCGTATCAATTACATGTTCGATTCCGCGATCTGGTGGTAACCCGGGTAATGTGTCTTGAAAGACATCAGGAAATTCCGCCATCAGTTTTTCACCATCGTGAGTCAAAGCAATACCATCATTGTTATTATTAGGATGGACATAACAAACAAACATATCGTCAATCCTCTTGCGGCGTTCCAAACGCTGAACTTGACGATGTGAAATGAGGTAAGCTAATTCAGGAACTTAACGAGTATGAAGAGGACGAAGGGTATAATCTTGACCATCCTTGCTAATTTTCCATGTATCTAGATCCCAATCGGGTATCGGTTGAACTTGCTTGAGCCAATCGCGCCCTAAGATTAGATCGAACTTGGTGTCAAGGATGTAAGCATCAGTTTGGTGTTTATAACCTTGTGCGTCTAATGGAAGAGTAACTTGTTGATTGATCGCCAATACATGACCACCAGCCGTTTCCACTTCACGATTTGGGACCAAGCGAGTTGATAAACCAGCAGCAATCCGTGGAGCTACATAACACCCACTTGCACCCGAATCCACCATAACATTCACAGAGCAGCCATTACACAACATTAAATACAGTGGCAAATCAGTTTCTTTTATTGATACTAATGAATCAAAATATTTTCTATCTTCTTCCAAAGTTTGTTGTAACACCGACGATTCTGCATTATGATCATCTAATAAATTAATCAAGTCGCCTTCGGGCACCGTGGACGAAACAGGCTGGACCATATTAATGGATTGGTTAAAGGATGGAATTGTGCGCGAAGGAACTCCTTTTAATCCCGACGCGCTTGACCTTTTCCCTGAAACCAGCTGCCTTGACCATGACCTTGACTTTGACGACCTTGTTGGTTAATGTAACGGCCTTGATTAGCAGATCGGCGAGGAGAAGAACAAGTATGAGCAATATGACCAACACCACCGCAATTGTAGCATTCTTTGTCATAATCATTACTTCCGCGTTGATTGCCTTGTGAACGCCAATTGGAACTATCACGACCAGACGAACGCCACTGTCTTGGTCCTCTTGTATGAATAGCATCCAGGTCCATTGGGGCAACACTAGAGGTACGTAAATATTCGGGGGTCAACTGATGTTGCATTGGTTGTTGCGATTGGGGAGGAAAACGAGAAGCTTCGCCTAAAATAGTTTGACTACGTTGCTGGGCAGCTTCTACTGCTAATGCCAAATTCATAGCTACATCTGGTGTTTCAGGAAAACGAGTCATGACTTGTAATCGGATTTGAGGATGCAGGCCACGTTGAAAACGGTCCAAAGCTTCTTCTTCTCCCATCGTAGGTACGGATGACCAAGATGCTTGGAATTGAGTTACATAGTCTCCCACAGTACCAGTTTGGACCAATGCTGCCAAACGATCACGAGCCAATTGGCAATGATTAGGAGGACTAAAATTCGCCAAAAATGGTTTCTTGAAGTCCACCCAGTCATCATTCGCATGTAACAATTCTTGTTGGCGCCACCACGTATCAGCCTCTTCCCGAAATAAGGTAGCAGTATAGTCAATCCAACGAGTTTGTTCCAATTCCACCATTTCTAGGTAACGTTCCACCGAGCGTATCCAACCAATTGCGGCATCCAAATTGCGATCACCATGGTATGTGTCAGGTTCACGCACACGCGCACGGAAACTAAAATTAGGCTCTTGTTTTGATTTATCTTCTTGTGGTTTATCCATTTTTTGTTGTTCTAATAATGTTTGTAAGGCCTGCATAATCAATGCATTTTGTTTTGCTAACTCTTCATTCATTGTTGGGAACGGAGGGTCAAAAGTGATTTCTTGTTTTGTTGTAGTAAAATTTTCTTCGTCTTCGTCGATTAATTGATCAATAGGGTTTGTACGATAGTTTTGGAAATTAGGATTCTTGTATGGATTCTTGTTATCAGACATAAACCTCTGTCGCTACCAGTTGTCGTATTAAATTGGGCGGATCAATACCTTAGCCAATAGTAATAGAATATAACAAATGATAATAAAGAATAACAAATATAATTCAAAAAGATACCGGTTTATTATTTTATGAGTAAGGACTATTTATATGTTTTCTAATAATGATAATAACGTATATAATGTGGATGACATGTAATTACAAGCAGAGGTATAAAATGTGAGTCATTGAAGTAAAGTATATACTGTCTGTGATGATTACTAGAATGGCAACAGGAAGTTGACTCATAATTATAATGCGTAGTGTGACACGATTCAAAAAAGGAAATGATAATGACATTGTTTTTAGGCTACGACACGTGAAGCCCGTGCAATGAGACAGTCTGAGGTCCATGATCAATTTCAAAAGGAAAAGAAACAAGAGTATCAAGACAAAAAGCAAGCAAAAATAATGTATGTAAATTAAAAGAAGGTACTACATCTGTTTAATAATTCTTACTGACCCATTATTATGTAGATCTGTTAATGATCAGCCTGAGGTTGATTATCCACATAATATTGTTCCAAATAGACAAAACGCTTGTTTTATTGATTGTATCTTCAATATTATATCAAGATCAGTTATGCCCTATATTCCTGAGCCTCCCAGAATCGACGATAACCCAAGAGCTCAGCTTTTTGCTAACTTTTGGAAAGCTGTATAGAAGCATGACTTTACAAGTGGTATATTGTCAGCACGGGAGTTTATATGGGATAATGAACGAAAATACAGATTAAGAGAGAGAGGATCCTTTGGCGACCCAGTAGATGTCTGTGAATGTATTCTCGACCCTCGCTGTACCAATTTATTTCTTGGACACTTTCAGTTTCACACTAAAGCTGAAGTCTATAAAATCTCAGCTCCAATAAAAAATGAATTAAAAGCATGGATAACAGAAGATACTCAAAAATCAAACAAGATCAGAACAAAACGAGCCATGTTTTGTATAAACGATGAGAATTTTGTTGAAGAAGATTTAGGCGATTGGCGATTAGTAAATTTGGGTGGACTGTTGGAGGAAAGCATTATGGACTGCAAAGTTTCACTTGATGATTCACTACTTATACAATGCCAGATTGTTGAGTATGCTAAATTTATTATTGTGGTAGACAGAACCTAGGGGCATGGTGTAGAATGGCGAGAGAAACATGGGGAGCTATCAAGAAGCATAACTTATTACCCATTGAAAATTAAAATTGAAAAAGCCGAATATCAGTGCTATGGACGTGTATTAGCTATAGCGTTCTTCATCTCATCCGACATCCGCTCATCCGATCCGTATCCACATCCGCAAGTTCGGATTCGGATGGGTCTTTACGGATGCGGATGCGGATGCGGATGGGTGTATCATCCAATCCGATGATGTAGTCATCCGAAAGATTCAAAGTAGTAATGGGTGTTTTTTTATAAGTGTTTATAAAAAAAACATAAAAATATTGGATTGAAAAAGTATGCCGCATTTTTAATGTAAGTGTAGCAAGTCAATAAATGTGACAAATATTATTTTATCAACTCGAAGATTCATCAAACTTTTTAGATCTAAACTTTTTGAAATGATCTAATCCCAGAGATGTTGAAATGTTATTACTTGATCCCTATTCATTATATTTCTTATAACATATTATTCCTCAAATTATTTATGTCACAACATTTCCTATAGTATTTCATAATAATACTAATATTTGTCCCTTTCCAAAACAAAGAATAGCAAATAAAAAAAAATAACCATTGTTGAAGAAGACATCTAGAATAGTTTATTTGATATTTGTATTACCATAGTGATATATATAATATAATTATAAACCACAATACTCTCTCTATTTTGTACAGTCCAAATGTTCATCATCCAAATCCAAGTATATAAACCGTAATATTAACCCATATCCGCAGCACTTTTTTTTCAATGATTATTTGCATAAGTTATAAAATCTACTCAAAGAAAAAAGAAATAAAATACTACCACCATTAGTAAACAAATACATTATAGTAATGTAATTCGGAGAAAGGGTATGTGTGTAAAAAGAAAGAGTAGTACCACTTACCAATCGTCAAGCACAATGTCCGGTTATATAAAAGCAATTATGTCAAAGATAGGGATATATAAAAAAAGAAGGAGCTTTGATAATAAAATTGAGTAATGCTAGTTGTTTTGTAGGGTTATCAAGGTGTATATTAGATAGTTTTATTGACCAAGATCAAATAAAATATTTGTTAAAATCCATTGATAAGTAAAGTAGATTGTTGTAAAGAATATATTTGTATATAAACTCGATCCACAATAGTTAGTGGAGGAAAGATGTAATATTGTAATCGTTAAGCTAATAGATTCTTATTGGCGTTATTGAACATGTCCGTTCATGTGTAAAATAGATACGATGATGAGTGTTTAAAATAATATAATAAAAAAAAGACTACCAAACTTAGTTGTTTCATTTGGGATCATTATTTTCCATTATTAAAAAAGAAGATGACTGTATTAAATGGAGTAACGAAGATTTGATTGAAGAAGCTTAGTTTTCTCTTTTTTTTTTTTTGGCTGTCACACATAATTTTTACACACACACACACACCTTATATACTCACACGCACTTTATATTTTTTTTTCTTTACTTACAAATTATTCTTTTCCCTATTTTTTATAATTCTCTTCATAAAAAGCTTTCATCTACTATATTATCTTATACATTACGGATTTATTTATTTTATTTTTACATTTATAATAAAAATTAACATGTACTTTTCTACAATTGCCATCGTTTATTGAAATATGCTTCTATTTTGTTTCTTTGAATCAGTTTGAAGTACAATATTTATTCTGAACCAATCTAAACCAATCGCGCTATATTATACTTATATACGAAAAGACAAATCAACCACGATAACAATTTTTACAGTATCCAATACCTTTTTTTTACATTCCAAATCAAAACTTATAGATTATTTCACTCTTTTCTTTGATTCACTACAATACGACGGTTCTTCCTACTTCGACTGTATTTCTGCCAAAAAAATATACATACACACTTCATCTACCCATCCGATCTGCATCCGCATCCGCATCCGAACATCCGTATCCGCATCCGCATCCGTATTTGCGGATGCGGATGTGGATAGCCCTATCATCCGATCCGATCCGATCCGTGAAGAACGCTAATTAGCTACTAGATCGACTGGTTTTCACTTTAAAGCCATGTGCACAATTCCTAATGGAGATGTGTACGAATTCGACAACATGAAATCCTCTCCTAAAAAAGTAAAACGGATTGATGGCAAGATTAAATATACAGGATTAGTCATATATCGGCAATTGACACCTGATCAGGAGCTTCAAGAAAAATAATGTAGTATTATCCCTCTTTCTGGATTTTTCTCTCTTTTCTCTTTTCTCTTCCTCTTTCTATTATATTTTTTTATCTTTAAGTATTATAAATACTTTTTATTATTATCGTTATCATTATCACATTTCTTTTACGTATAAATTTAGATAAAGCAGTACCGAAGTTTTTTTTACAATGAATAATACGTAGTCAAGTTTACATCTGTTCAATGAAGCTCATTTATATTTACAGAATCATTTTTACATGAAATTGGATCTGGTCTTACCTAACAAACTGGGATTCTGATTAAGGAAACAGATAGTCAATTATTTAGAATACGTAGAATAGCTACTTCCTTTCTCTGTAATATAACAGTTAGTTCACTTTTTCTTCATTTTATTTAAATACATTCCCTTTCCTGACTATTTGATCGGTCGAATTTACTAGTTGTAAAAACCGCCCTTCTACTTATTCTTTTCTTTGTTAAATAAGTTACGTGTTTGACATAACTTTCTTTATCCCTTATTATATTGATATGATCCGAGCTATTCTGTTATCGATTTATTCTTATCTTGTTTAAATTAACACTTATAATTATAAGTATCTCAACTATAACAACTTTTACAAAGATGATTATACGTTCATATAGAAAATACAAAGAAGTATGTGCTAATCATTTTAGAAGTGCTTACTTTTTCCGGTTCAGTCCAGGTTTATACCCGGGGTGACTGTTTTTCCTCTCTGTGACTGTTTTTCCTTTTTTTCAAAAAGATATATTTTTAAAAAAAAATGAAAAATTTTTCAAAATTTTTTTTTTATTTTTTTAAATTTGTTTTTCTTTCATTTTTTTAACCAAACATAGGAGCCGCTGAAATTTCGCGACAAGGTCTAGCCGGGGTAATATTTATCCGGATAGAATTCGCGACAAAAAAAGTCGCGATCGGTAAAATAATATACCGACGTAAAGAAAAGGATGTTTTTATTTATTATTTTTGATATGGTGCATTTTGATCAGGATGGAAAAAAAGTTTATTATAATAGTTCTATGTTTTTTATATTTTCAGCATATTTGGAGACAAAATCTAGAGGAAAATATATGCAAATAGATAGAAAGTGATCAAAAGCCAATATTTTAATTTGAGGCTTAGAGGAATTAGAAACAAAATTTTGGTGCCAGCATTTGTTTGTCTACTGTTATTCAGTTTTATCATTTTCTTAATTACTATTTTATAATGAACACTAACAACAATCGCATTCCCAGCATTCGTAATCCTCATGTCTTACGCCATGTTCGTAATACCACAGATGCACCAACAATTGCTGAAGCTCGTCAAGAAGATTCTTTTGACGAAAATATCATGTATTTCTGCCACAGATGTTATCAGGTAAAAGCAGGAACGGCTTTTTTGGGTAGAGATACACCTAATAAAACCTGGGATGCTTGCCGTGGACGTGATATGCCTAGACGTGTGATCCACCTTGATGACATGGTATTTTTGGATTCTCTTGATGAAGAATATCATGGCACTAATGACGACTTTCATCAACCAGATGACCAAGTAAGAATACTTATAACTTATCAAAAAAAAATGCTGTTGAATAAAGCTGATTAAAAAAAACTATAATATAGGGGATGTATACATTCACTTGTTATGTCTGCATTGACCCTGAATTGGAGCTCATGGGAGACAGACAAGTAATGGATCGGATTCTCGATGTGGTTGGGCAGTGTGACGGGTATCGCTATATTCTGCGTAATGAAGCTAACCCAGAGCAATCTTTTGATATATCGTTTACTGGATATTGCTCCCGCTCATTGACATACCAGCAGAACAATCCAGACAGAGAGCGTGTCCGTCAGCATGAACGAATGCCAGTATACGACTGTCATGGTCATATTCAAGGTATCATCAAACGCCAGCTCGGATATGTGGAGCTCGAAGTACGCCATAAAAGTCACCCGCCTGCTGATGCTGTTGAACGGTTACACTACCAGCAACTTGAGCGTAATATTGTTCCTCGGGAAATCCGGGAAGCAATTTCAAGAAGCTCGCAACTAACAAATGCAGCGAGTGTTTATCGACGCATAATCCGGGAATTTCCAGATTCCAACATATCCCCAATGCAAGTATACTACTGGTGGACAAGAACCTTTGAACGCGAGTATCGCTTGCACCCTGACCAGTTGCTATCAGCAAGAATGCTAGTTCAGCGGTATAATAATCAAGGATTTTATGAGGTACGTAATAAAAGAAGAGCTACTAACACTAGACTTATTTTTTTTTTGCTTGAAAAGCTCGTGGCAGTTTGTAGTTGTGATATTAGCAATAGTTGAAAGGATATAGCATAAATAGAATCTTATATAAATACAATAAATAATAAAAACTAGATTGCATGGAAACGTACAATATACTATGTTGGATTTGGCTTTGTTACCCCCTTTTTCCAACTTCTTATTGAAAATGACAATGTTCATGAATATGTAATTGACTCTACTTTTAAAACAAATCGTGCTGATGCCGAATTGTTTGGTATTGTTGCAAATGTCAACGGAGTAGCATTTCCAATTGCATACTTCTTATATACAAAACTCGAACAAAATGCTCCTAATGGAACAAAAACAAAGGCATTAAAACGTTTTTTTGTGAAGTTGCGTGATCATGGATTCGTTCCAACTTTTATGTTCTCTGATAAAGATAAAGCTCAAATGAGGGCAATTGAAACAGTCTGGGGACGCAACCCTATCCGACTTAGGCTTTGTCTTTGGCATTTGAAATGAGCAATCGATAAAAAACTATCTGAGCCAATAAGTAGAAATATTCCTTCATATGACGTTATAATGGCATCCACCCTCTTCCCCGATTTTCCCGATATTTCTACTTGGACACCCGGTATTGGTGGTCGTGGAGGTCGTCGACAACCTAGTTGTCCAGCTCAAGACCGTGAAACAATTCTAAACATGGTTACTAAGCATTTCCATATGCATCCATTGATCGATGGTAATGGGTGTTTAAAATGTTATAATGATTCTTTTCTACGTATGGTAAAATATATTATTTCCATTTCTAATTACAATTTTATTGTATATTGCTTTATTTAGTTCCAGGTCATCGAACGCCAGCCCAAATATATATTGGTGCTGTGCGCGAAATTTATCTATTCTGCAATCACCATGGATACATTGATACTTGGGTGTATCTTTTCAATGAATGGTATAATCCTAGAGCATGGAAAACTTGGACGCGCTGTACTGCCGGTGATCGTATCCCAATGGCAAAAACAACAATGTTAATTGAGGCTCATTGGAAAGTATTGAAACGTAATCATTTATACCACTACAATCGTGCTCGTTTAGATTTATTGGTATATGTTATTATGGATAGGTATTTTCCAGACCTTAGATACAAATTTAACCGCGATACGGTTATCGGCAGCCACGCCACAAGATGGGCCAATGAGTTCACAAAAGAATGGAATCGGCTTGTTGGTCGAGAAGAAAACTCGAATGCAAATGCATTATATGAACCATCGACTGAAACATGGACCTGTGGATGTCCTAGTTTTCTCACTAGTCGATACCTGGTATGCAAGCATCTTGTCCGCCGTTCACAACATGGAAGATTTGGTCCTAACCACTTCTTCATTCATCGTCGAATAACAGCACCATTCATTCAAATTTTGGATGTACGTTGTATTTTTTTTTCTGTCTTATCCACTATTCATTTATCGGTTAACTTAACATGTGTTAATGATATAAAAATAATATCGTATATAGAAAAGCGAGAATTGTTTTAGCACGATGAGGTTGGAGGAGAATGTTGGCGCCCCTCGCCGTCTTACTCCGGCAGAGAGTGCTGCATTACCCCCAATGCTACCTGATGACAGTGACGATGGAAACGATGATGATAGCGACAATGATGATATCATTTTTGGCGATCAGATTCCCACTACTGCGCCTGGATTTGATCAGCAAATTACGACACCACCACAATTTGATACGTCTATTGTTGCAGATCAAGAACAAGATCTTTTGCGTCGCGAAGAACGCATGCAACAAAACCGCCAAAAACGTCGTCGATTGCTTCAACGCATCGACGAGCTAGAAAATGAGTTCAACACTCAAAGAACTGAATACCGCCCCCTTCTACGAGATACCCAACAAATACAAGACTTTGATTCTGCTGTTGAAAATAACAGTGTAGAATTATATGTTGACCGTACTCGTAGAATGAGAAATAGAACCACCATACCTAGAACAAATAGGCAATACTCACATCATAATTAATTTCAGCTTTTGCTCTCGGTAAGTTATATTTTCCAAAATGTATTTTTTTTTGTATAAGACTACTAACTGAAAAAAAAACGTCTTCTTTAATTAGATATTTCCTATAATCATCATTCTTCTACTTTTCCCTTTTATTTGGACTATTTTACGTTTTACGTTTTACGTTTTTATTTTTTATTTTTATTATTCCTTTTCATTTTATTGTTTCATTTTACTTTATTTTATTTCTTTTCTTTTATTGTGTCTTTCTATTATTTTTTTATTATAATTATTATTATTTACTTATAGATTGTTTAAAATATCATACCAAAAGATTTTTAGGTGTTACTTATACTAATGTTTCCAAGACTAGTGCACAAAATTCCATTTGATCAATGCTTTTTATAGTTTCATGATATTTGCAATTACTACAATGCATTTTTTTATTAGGTTTGCTTTTTCTAGACCGGTACATTATTTTACCCATCGCGACTTTTTTTTGTCGCGAATTCTATCCGGATAAATATTACCCCGGCTAGACCTTGTCGCGAAATTTCAGCGGCTCCAAGGGCAGGTTTTTTTTAAGAAAGCATATTGATAATATTTTTTATTAGAATATTTTAATTAATAATATCTAGTTCTTCTTCTTCTAAATTAGTCCTGAGATATACTATATCTTCAGTTTCACTATTAGTGCTATCACTATCACTTATAGTTATAACTTGATTATTATTTTGATTATTTTCAGCTAGATTATTGGTATTTCTAGCAGTAACTTCATCCAGACTAATTCCACGGAATGTACGACTTTCTTCATTATCATTATCATAGATGAATGCAATATTTGCACAAGCATTAAGAAATTGACCCCATAAGTTATCCGCATTATGCCGTTGCCACATAAACTAATTAAGATAAGCCTGGCATTTTTCTTTTTTACGGGCTTGGTAAGGAACAAATCTTTTAATACCAGTCCAAGTACCTAATTAATAATATATTAGATAAAATTAAAAATACTTTATAATAATGAAATAGATGAGATATACCTTCTATTGTATTATTATGCATTCTATCTTCACGTACATACTCAATAGTATGATTTACAGACTCATGCATATATCCAAGTTGTTCCAAGCGCTCAGTATTATATACTGCCCATCCATCAGAATGAAGCATTGTTTCAGGCTTAATATATTTTTGAATCAACGGAATAAGTGTCTGTCTATTACGTCCCTCCACCTCAAAGACAATACATTGGCGTTTATCGGTATTTGCTTCTACTGCACCAAAAACCCATACACCTTCAACATGAGTACCCCTTAAGTTATTTTTGGTTCGACCAAACTTACTCTCATCCATTTCAACAATAACACCTTGACCACCAATAGGTTCTTCTATAAATAAAATGTATATATTAGTACGGTGCATTCTGTCTTAAACCGTCAATTTTCGAAAATTGAAAATATTTTAAATCCCGTCGGCTAATATTACATCCACGGTTAAAGGTATTAAGCCCGTATTCAGTATATGTATAATAATATAATGGTCAGAAAAGCTTGAGTTACTTTCATTGTTTTATTAAAAAATTTGAGGGAAATAAAAAATGAATATTTATATAATGTAAAAAGAAATAAAAAAGTAAAATAAAATATTATGCAAAAAGAAAATATAAATAATAAAAAGATCTAAAGAAAAAGAAAAAAAAATAAAAAAAAAATATTAATCATGGACACCTGGTTTGCGGTGAGAAAGATATCTTTTTGAAGTAAATTTTTCTACAAGTGTAAACGCTTCGTTTCCATCTTTCATATCATTATATGCACGAATATAACGCCAACAGCGATTATAGTATCGTCTTATTTTAACAGGTGTGGTATTTTGTGGAGAAACTTGATCAAGAAAACCATCAAGGTTTTCTTGCAATGCTTTAAAAGAATAATCACATTCCCTTCTTGCTATTCTTTTAGCTGCGCTCCAATACCTCTCTATCCAATTGGTTTCACAATGGTACTTTGGATAGAGTGCATATAAGTGGCCAGACTTTGTTACTAGTTCTTCCAATGCAGTTTTTTGAGCACGAAAATCGGGCTGATTCTCAAGCATGTGGTATGGACAACAAGAATGATCAGAATTATGTTCCTTGTTACCACATTTGGCTTTCCAGTACTTTCCTTGTGCTTTATATTCATCCCATTTTCCAAGACCTCGTTCTTTCAAAATTGTTTCTACTCCTTTTCGATACCAAATGCGTCGTTCATTTTTCTTTCCTTCATTCTTGATTTCTAAAGTATAAAAGTTTTGAATTTTTCTTTCACCATCTGTTCCAATATAGTAGCCAGGTAGAATTACACGTTGGTTTATTGAATCCAATCTTGTGTCCTTTAAATTAAAGCTATTTACACGCTTGGCGCTAGGTGCATAAGCATTATGATTAGATGATTGATCAAGTAAAAACAAAGCTTGGCACCCAGGATGGAGTCTTTCGAATAGTGGGATCACATCATCTTCTAGTTGTTCACGCATGTCTTTCCACGTCCAATATCCATCACGATTGGTACCAGCAAAAAACAACTTCCGTGATTTCCAATTTTTAATTCGCATTGTTCCATGGCAAGGACACTGAAATTCGCTAACCATGATTGATCCACCAGGGGACTTATTTCGGATTGGGTTTTCATCTTTAAGGAGTCAGAGATTAGCTGGCGACTCATTGCTGTAAAATGTGCTTTCATCCTGAGTAACCATAACTACCTGCTTTTGACCTTCTGGTAAAATTGGTGGAGTGACTTTGGTCACATCATTTTCATCATATGTTTCCATAAAATGGCTGTATTGAACCATCTTAGATGCCCATTCTTTTCTATATTCAACAACATCAGCACGTTCATGTCCATCATAATATAGAATCTTCTTATTTGTGCAGTAGCTATACCCCCATTCAACCATATAGTTCCAAAGTACTGAAGCTGATATATTTCCAGGAAGATTAAATATACGTGGTACAACAGTATAGTTTAGATATTTGAGTAATTGCGGGATACCTCGTTTTTCGACTTTAGTAGTAACAATCCATTTTTGTGCTGCTTCTTTTATATCCTCATTACTTAAAAGTGAAACGCGTTTGATATGCTTTCCTTGCTGATGTGGTGAGATTCTACCATAACGGAGGTATTCATTTGCATAGGATCTAATAGCGCGAGCACGGTAATGGTTTGATGGAGTAATCCATACTGTTTTTGCTGCTATTTGAGATGCTTTCATTACTGGGGTTTTTCTAAGAAGTTCACCAAAATACGCATGAACACCAGAATACTTTCTAAGTTCGTAATCACGCATTGCCCTTTCATCATCTTTTTTAACATTCATAATAGGTGCTACTATGGATGTTAGTTGATCATATGCTTCTTGAATAGTCATCAAAGGGGAAGGAGTCTCTAATTCACCATTATCTTCATTATCTTCATTATCTTCAAGATTCTTATCCATAACTGCTTTTTTAAAGAAGTCAGTGATCTCATGGCTACCCTTCTTTTTCTTTAATGCTTGCTCTTCACGATAGTATTTAATATTTTTACTATTGCCCCAATATTTTCCACGAGAAGAACTTGCTTCACTTTCATTCCATTTTATAGGATAAATAGGTTTTGTATTATCTCTTATAACTTCAGCTGGTTCGATTGCTTCAGATACTTCTAATGCAGCAAGAATCTCAAAATCATCCTCTACTGTGGTTTCAGAATCATCCAAAATCTCATGTTCATTATTTTCTTCTGTACGGACAAGTTTTGTGAAACGACCATTTGTTAAATTCTTCAATTGTTCTCGAACACGTTTTTGTTGTTTAGTCAAAGGACCCATAGTAATAATAAATAATAATAAAATAAAATAAGAATGTAAAACTGTTATAAGTAAAGTAGTTGAGAATTTTTATTTTTAAAATAAAATCACCACTCTTTTATACCTTTGCTTATTTTATTTTATCTCATTATGGCTAAACTATTTTCATAAATATAGAATAAGATGACCTATTATATTTGATTATTACATCATTCTTTCTAGATCATTCTCTGAAACTATTTATAACAGTTATTACTACGTAATCTCCATTTTTCTATAATTTTCTTTTTTGTCCGGATAATTAGTAATAATATATAGTTGTATTTGATTGGTTTTTTATTTATCCTTGACAGAAATAATGTTTTACCGATTAATTTTAAGTGGATGGATTATATATTTATTTGCTGACAAATAGGCACTGACGGGTAATTTATTACCCATCAGCTATGTACTGTTACATACTGCTTTTCCTCTCTGATCTCCCTTATAATCCCTATATCGAAATCTTAGCTTCACTTAGTAAATTTTCACATTCCGCCAAAACTTTGAAGGCTATGAACTCGATGAAAAATAAGTTTTTTTAAAAAAGAAAACGAGGGATAGATTTAGAATACAAAAATAAACACGTTCCATGTGCCAGAATATTGATTACTCAATGTCAAAAATATTTCATAGTGATCAAGTTTTTACGTCGGGATTCAAATTATTTTGACGGTTTAAGACAGAATGCACCGTACAGAGTAACTATATTAATTGCTATATATTAAAAAGTTTATTACCTTCTAAAGAGTGAGTAATATCCTGTTCAATTAAATCAAATAGTTCATCCCGGATTTTTTCAGCTGCTTCCCATCCTAATGTATAGTCTTGACGCCACTCTGTTGCCGTAAAACGACCTGCAATTAAACGACGAGCTACAGCAAGGCAGTTATGAACCTTGAAATGGTGCTTACTAAACCAAGAATGAGTTCGGATACTTTTTTCTTGGTTACAAGTATAACAACGGAAAGTACCATTAGCACCACGGTTCCAGTTTAGATGTATTGATTGAGAACAAGTAAGGCATTCCATTTCATGGTAAAAAACACCTTTCTCAAAGAGATAATCAACAGCAGCAGATGCGGAATAAAAGATTGGATTATCAATCTTAGGAAGTTCTTGATAAATAGGCATAATAGTGGTTAAAAAAAGAGAGGTTTAAAAGTAAAAAAAATATTAAAAAAAAGGGGAATTAACAAAATATTAGCTCTTTTTATACTTTTTTTTTATATAAAACTCTATTTTTTTAATCTTACTATATATAGGTTAACAGTAACAACAAATATGGCCTGAGTCAAAACCCCGAGTCAAAAAAAAAGTCTAAGGACCATAAAAGGTAAAAGTTAAAAGTTTCATCCATAACTTTTTTTTTGTTATTTTTTACTATTTTGAGCTATATTTTTAAGGTTTCATATATAAATAAGAAAGATATCCTATATATAGAACTTCCTTAAAGGGTACTTTTATACAAACAAAAATATTTTAGAAAAAATTAGAAAAAATTTTTGAAAAAAAAATTCCAAGCCACAGCCAAGCCACATCTAAGCCCCGGGTATAAACCTGGACTGAACCGATGACAAATTTGTTCGCTTATGATCATAATTTTGTTTGCTTATGATAACAGTTATTTTTTGCTTATGATATGAGTTTTTTTTCGCCTATGATGACAATTTTGTTCGCTTATGATATGCGATTTTGTTCGCTTATGATGGTAATTTTGTTCGCTTATGATGACCGATTTTGTTCGCTTATGACGGGTGATTTGTTTGCTTGTGAGGGGTAATTTTGTTCGCTTGTGAGGGGTAGCTTTTTTCGCTTGTGATTGGGTAATTTTTTCGCTTATAACAGGTAATCTTTTTCGCTTATGAGTGCTAAGAAAATTCGCTTGTGAAAATTAGAGATTTACGCAAATGATAGGGGGAGTTTTTCGCGAACGAAGTCAATTTTTTTTCGTACTTGCCACACCTGCTTTATGCACTTGAAATATACTAATTCTAAATATTGAAAAAAGCAGGGACTTTTTTTGACTTTTAGCAAAAAGCGTTTCATTTGTTTCATAAGCCAAATATATTTTATTCCGTCAGTTTGTTTCATTAGTTATTAATTAATTTATTGCCGGTGACAAATGCATAAAGTCGATGCAGCTAATAATAACAGTACCAAAACTGCGCGAAATAAAGCATCAACTAGCGCCGTTAAAAAGAAAACCCCAAGACCAACAACCAAAGAACTAGAAGAGGCAGCGAAGGGTCTTCACTCATTGACCGATGCGATCAAGAGAAGAAACATAATGAACACAATTCCTAACGATTATGATATTGGGATTCTGGCTATAAAACTTTCTCGTCTCAATCTGAATTCAGGTACATGGAACTACATTAGTTATCCCAGTGAAAGTGTCTCGATCGTATAAGCACTTAAAATTAATACGCTGTTATAGATACCAACAAGTAATGCACTGTTTTAGGCATCACAGGAATTAAAGCATGTACTGGAAGCTGTGTATTTTACAGAATATTAAAAAGCTATACAATAATGTTATGAAAGATAAATAAAGCAATAGAAGCTCACATTATATATACCTCTGGTGGTTTATATTATTACTGTAAGATATAGTTGTTCTGTCTGACTAATGCAGTGTTTATATAGTGTGTTGCGCCTCTTACAGTTTACTGTTCTATCTTCTTCTTTCCCATTACAATAAGCTATACAAAAAAAAACTTTCTTTAGAATCTAAACTATGTCATCCCATAAAAAAGCATTCAATCCCACATCTCGTGCAACAGGGAAAAGAAAAGAACGTTCGAAGCAACATTCTACTATTGCTACTAGAAAATCGCGTAGATTATTGGAGAAAACTATGAGAACACTAAATATAGATCGCGGGAATGAAGCAGCAGGTATAGTAACTACTTTTACAGAGCATTTTAACCTACAAAATATTTTACAGCTTTTTCAGGAAATGTCGAAGAGGAGGATATTACAATGGTTGACTCAGTCGCTGTTACGCATGAGGAAGATCTTGACACTGAACCTTCAAAGCACCAAATTCATTTTCCAGTCAATCAAGATCGCCTAAATCAACCTGAAGATGGTATTGATGAGAGTGAAGATAAGGACAATATAGGTAGTGATAGCAGTGACGATTCTGACGAAGAGGAATCAACTTTGGTGTCTATTGCACCTGAATCTTCTGCTATTTAAAGAGCACCTATGATACCACAAGTGGCAAAGAAAAAGCGCATAATGAAAGTTGTTAAAAATCCTCGTGGAAAGTATGTCAATTATGAAGCGGATTTATTAAGGGATCGTGCACTGAAGTTACTTGGATATAGATGGACTCTTAAAGACATTGAGCGAAGGTTGGATATACCAACATCCACTATGTCAGACCATTACAAGCGGTACAGAACCAGAGGTGGTAACACCGCCCCTATAAAGCAAAAGGGTCCTAAATTGTCAAAGATTTCCCAAGATAGTAGCAAGTTCCTCGTCAAAACAGTACTTGAAAAAGAAAATACAGCTACACTTCAGCAACTTGTACGTGCGTACTATATGCAATTTCAAATAATTTTACAACCATCTACGATATACCGCCATCTAGTCAAAAAGTGTGAAATCACTATCAAACGCGCCCATGTAGCCGGTGTGGATGTTTTTATATTAAATTTATAAGCAGATATATTTATTCAGCTACAACAGATGCTTATGTATTTTTATAGTGAGCACCAGTAATATTATCGTATATTACAACGTAATTGTTTATTAAGATTTCTCAAGTTCTTTTGAGATAATATATGTTAAGCGATAATGATTTTAATATAATCAAATCTAGTACAGAGATATTATGTCTGTATGTATTGAGTCTTTATAATGTGAATTCAGTTGTTATTAAATTCAAATACTACGTTTAATATGTAGTCAACAAATAAATATATAAAATAAGTAAGATAATGATCTTAAGCTAATCCCTTGGATAAATAAAATAATTAAAACAACCCAATATACAGTGTTGAGTGATCAATAGAAATAAATTTAAAATAAAGTCAAATTGACTGAATAACAGATTGATAATTTTTATTTGGTTTAAAAAAGTTGGGGTTTATATATCTTTTACAATTGTTCCGCAGTAACTTTCTAATGTTACGCAGTTAAATCCGCAGCAACTGTTTAATGTCGCGCAGTTATTACATGTGATTGTTTAATTAATTAATTGGGGGGATATTTATATTAAGTTGTTGTACAATAGATTGATTCGTGTAAAAGGTAATAGAATGAGAATATTCTTATATGAATAATTATTCTGAATATTCGTGTATAAAAATAGAAAATAAGAAAAGTTGTTTATGTAAGGGTTACACTAGTACATTAATATTTCTAGCTTTAAGAGAAGGTGACAAAGTCCCTAGTTTTTTTAATAAAAGCAGCAAAATAAAGACTCGATATATATATGACAAGATAACAACACACAATACTGAAAGAGATGTTTTTTAAAATAAATCATTTTTATCTACTTAAAATAAAGAGAAATATCTTATGAAGGCAACGGGGTCAAATGTTAAACTATGGGAAAAAATAGAGAGAAAGAAAATCAACACATGTCATGTTGGATTACTCTGAATAAAACAGAAAAGAAAAAGACCATGTATAATAAATAACGAGGTAATGAAAGAAATAAAACATAGCTCTATAATAATAATAATAATAACAATATTACTTATTTTTTGTTGATATTTCCAAAAGAAAGGGTAAAGGCAGGGTTTACATAAATCTTTATGTTTGGTTTGTGCACTAGGGGCTAATCAAAATAGTTGATCACACGATGTCATTTGTTTGTGTGACGTATACAAAAAAGAGTTCGTGTTACGCGAAGAACAAAATAATCCATTTATTGAACAAGTCTCGTCATGTAAATAAGAATCTAATTTACAAGTTATACAATTACAAAAAAGTGATAATAAATAATAATAATGCTGAAATATTATTTCCTGTTAATGCTGAAATTTGAATGCTAATAATGATGTTGTTTTTATAGGATAAAATAATAATGACATGTCTTGAGAAATCGTACAGCCAAAGAGGGTATGTACAGCAACATTTATGATGGACAATCTTCTGTTCGTGATAATCGATCCATCATGTTTGCATTGAATATTGATTGATTTAAATCTTTTGAATATAGTGCATCATATTCTGTCAGTGCATGTTATTTTATAAACAATTCCTTGACAAGAGACGAGAGGCTCTTGAGCTCTGATGTAAAAATTGTGTCTGATTATGCCTGGGCGGTATGAAGCCTTGACGCATCGAAGTAATCATTAGCGCAAGCCAGTAATCGATGATCTTGAACATACCCATTTTCGTGCTGCCCTCCTAAATGGTGCTTGTAGTCTGGACACAACTGAGAAATACTTTGGACGACATGGACCTAGATTCACCATCAGAAAAAGCGGAAAATAAAAATTCTTCCCCTTTTCCCCCAAAAATATTACCACACAACAAAATAGTGGAAAAACAAGTAGAAGGAAGAAAGCCAGTAAACCAAAAGAAAATTATTACTCAAGAAAATAATTTAAAGAAGTCTCAAAAAGGAAAATCAGTTCGGAGAAACAAAAGAATCCTTCCCACCCATAAAATCGTAAAAAAGGAACCATACGACGTTTCAGCAGACATCCTTAATAGAAACGCAGACGTAACGTTTGCCCAGCTTTTAAAATTGGTACCATCCATGAGGAGACAGTTTTCCAGTGTATGTAAAACTGCCCAGTCACTCGCAGTATTAGATGAAGAAACAGCTCCATCACCAAGTACCACCACTCTATATACAAATTTTGTCATAAATTCGCATCATATAAATAGTTTACTAGACACAGGAGCAAGCAAAAGTTGCATATCAAAGAAATTAGCCCAAAATCTAGGATTAAAAATAGATGAACCTTCCACAGCAGTATTCATGCTAGGAAACGGAGACCGACATGCATCACTAGGCATAATTAGTAATGTGCAATTACAGCCTAATGGAACCAAGCCAGTATCAATAGCATTAGAAGTGTTGCCAACCACACCTATTGATCTGATCATTGGAAATAACTGGTTGAAAAAGGCCAAAGCTACAATTGAATATCAAACAAGAACAATGTGGATTCACCACGACGACGCTCGAGCAATTCCAATAAGATATGAGAAACAAATCGACAGTAGTATACCTTGGTTCAATAACGCGGAAAATTCCAACATTAGATCAAGTTCTGAGCAATATACCGAAGATGAAATCGTTTCATCAGGTGATGAGTCGTACAGTGAATACACGTCAACTTCCGGGAACGATACAGAAGAAATGTTGACAAATGAATCATGGACAGATGATATATTATTTCCTATAATTGAAGATATACAACCACTCGAATTAAAGCAAGACAATAATCAAATTATAATGAAAACAAACATGGGCATTACCATTCCCAATGCAAATTACCGAACTTTTGATATACCTCGACCAGTATTCTTAAAGGATTCGAATACATATATTTTTGAACCCAATAACAACATGCCAGAACAAATAAATATCCATGGAGGCATTCTACATCCAGCAGATGAAATATATCGAGTATCTATTCTCAATATTACTACCGAATCCGAATACACTATCAATACAGACTTGGTACTCGGCGAAATGAGAGCCATTACTACCAATGACAAAGGATATGAATTAGTAGACCCTCGAATTTTAGACAACAAGCCACCTACCATACCAAGAAAGCCTCTCGCGAAAGAACAATTGGAACAAATAAACGAAGGAGAGTTAGATCCAAAACTTAAGACAGAATTCCGAGCCCTTATAGAGCAGTATCAAGATATTTTTGATTAGGATAGAAAAACAATCAGATGTACTGACTTGTTAAAACATGAAATCAATACTGGAAACCATCCACCAATTCGACATCGACCATATAGAATGAGTCCAATAGAATTAGAGTTTTTAGAAAAAGAACTTGACCGATTTTGCAAAATGAAAATTATACAACCCTCAACAAGTCCATGGGCCTTACCCATATTGTTAGTCAAGAAACCATCAGCAGCGACATCGTCCTCATCCTCAAAACCGGCTGCCACAGATAATTTACGATTAGTTATCGATTACAGAAAACTTAATGCTTTACAACCATTTTGCCCATATACGACTCAAAGAGCAGATGAATTACTAGATGCAGTAGGGAACAAAGCAAAAGTCTTTTCAACATTGGATTGTGCATCATTTTATTACAATATTAAATTAACACCTGAATCAATACCAAAATCAGCATTTACATGTAAATTTGGATTATACGAATTTCTAAGAATGCCAATGGGCATGCTTAATGCATCTGCCAGCGCCCAAATGCTTTCAGACATAGCATTTCGAGCATTATTAAATAAGTGTGCCATAGTATATATTGATGATTTATTCACATATTCACCTGACCAAAAACAACATCTACATGATCTAGCAAAAGTATTTGCATGTATACTCAAATCAGGCCTTGTATTAAACCTAAAGAAATGCAAGTTCAACGCCAGTGCTACAGTGAAACCCCGTTTTTTGCACATATGGGATTTTGGCCAAAAAGTGTGCAAAAAGCAGGGGTGTGCAAAAATCGGGGGTGACACGAAGAAGGAAAATAGAATAACTGTTAAGCTATCAACTATTACTAATAAAGTTATACACAATTAAAAAAAAGGTACCAGATAAAGGTACTAATATATTGCTACGTTGAGAGGATAGTGTATTCTTTAGTTTTCTTTCTATTTCGATTTTTTTTTTCATAATGTCCTTAAGCGCAAAGCAGAATATCAAAAAATCCCCATTAGCTTACAGGAAGAGATTGTTGATCACTACTTGGAGCTTGAAAATAATGATAAAAGAAAACGCCCAGTATTTCTGAGCTAATTACTTGGGCAAAAATTAACCTTCAGTTGAAAGAGCCCTTTCCAAATAGGACAACAGTTAGCCGATGGATTGCTACTAGAAGAAAAGAGCTAGAAGGCGGTATAGATAGAAGCAAAAAACAAAAAGCTCAGGTAAAGTTCCCAGTATGTTGATTAATAAGTATTTAGATATATTATTTTAAGCTTATTTTGATAGTTGTAGAGTCTAATCATTTTCAAACATATAGCTCTTGAAGATGCTGTATATATGTGGGTTGAACAGCGCTGCATGAGAATATACCAGTCAATTGGGGTATTATTAAGCAATGTGCTAAAGATTTTGCCCCATTACTTGGCGTTTCTGAAGGGGAATTGGAGTTTTCCAATGGATGGGTTGACCGTTTTCGAAAGAGATTTCATTTAGGAGTGAAAGACTTCATGGTGAAAGTAGTTCAGCTGATGTTGCATTAGCAGCAGCAAATTACCAGAAATCCAAGAAAAGTACAGCAGTATGACCCTAAAGATGTATTTAATATGGATGAAACAGCTTTGTTTTATTCCAGTGCACCTAATACTACAATTGCTCCAAGATCTTTTAAGGGCATCAAGCAGGATAAGTCCAGACTTACAGTAGTAGTAACTGTAAATGCATTAGGTCAAAATGTATGGCCATTATGGTTTATTGGAAAAGTTACTAAACCTACATGTTTTAAAAAGGTAACAAGCTGCATTATTACTCATTACTATTAGATAAAATATATACTTACTTGCCGTTATATTTCTTTTTTTTTTGATTTTTAGAATACAAAAGTTGACGTTTCCCACTATGAAGCCAATTATAATGCTTGGATGACAAAGGCTATTTTCTCGAAATACCTTCAAATGCTAGACAGAGCCATGAAAAGGCAAAATAGAAATATTCTGCTACTTCTTGATAATTTTTCTGGCCATTTCCCTGAAATATATGAGCCAACTAATGTTGAGCTTCTTTACTTACCTCCAAACACGACATCTATCATGCAGCCACTAGATGCTGGCATTATTAGAACATTCAAAATTCATTTTAAGTAAGTTTTAGTTCAAAATGTTTAAAAAACCACTGCAAAAAAAGTGGTGTATCAAAAGGGTCTCAACAGGCTGATATCGTTATTTATATCTCAGATATCAATAGGATATCAATAGGGTATCAATAAATTTTTGATATCTCATATATTACAAGGGTATCAACAGGATATCAATAACCTGATAGTGAACTATTAGGTCACCTTGGCAAAAACGCATAGAAGCTGTGATATTTTTTACATGAAAATAATAATATCTAAGCTCTAAACGATAAAAGGAGTCTTTTTTTTTTTTTTTTTTGCTTTTTTTACATATAGGAAGACTAAATTAAACTAATACTTTTTTAGCAGATTACTTTTTCTTGTTTAAATTTACGAATGTACAAGTAGTAAATCGAAGTGAAGTACAAATAATGTTTAGTCGATATACTCAAGAGAATAATACAATATTACTTTTTTATATGAAGAGTGGAAAATAATTTTACTGATATTTTTATACGAATAGTGAAAGAAATAAAGGATTCGCGTTTTGCAAACTCTCTTTAAATCTGTTCTGGCGTAACATCACTAACACTCCACACGCCATCGTCATCGCCATTTTCTTCTAATTGTTTAACAATAATAGAAGGGAGGGAGAGCAAGAGAGTGGATGAAGAGGAGAGGAAAGGAAATGAGAACGAGAACGAGAATCAGAGTTTTAATCTTCCAATCAATACAACTGCATTTATCTAGGTACTCAAGGGAGTGTTGGTGCAAATAATGAAACACAGTGATTTAATAGTAATGGAAAAGTATAATAAAAGATATTAAGGAATAGAAAAATAAAAAAAATATTATTTTTCAAAAAACCGTGTGTTGTTTTTAATTGACCCAAAAAAGAGACAGCTTTTGAAATAAAAGTGGCTACTTAGAAAAAAACAATTGTGAGAGAGGAGCGGAACTTTTTTTATATGCCTTTTTTTTTTTTTTTATATGCTCCTTTTTTATATGCTCCTTTTTTATATCTTTTTTTTTCTATACCTCTTTTTTTGTATGGTCACTATCTAATATGCTCTTTTTTTATATGCACCATCTCTTTTATATACTCACTATTTTTTTTCATTCCTTTTTTTTAACCCTATAACATCAATATTGTTTTTTGTTTTCATCCATCAATATAAAAATTCATATATTCAGATTTATACTTTTAATACTAAACGAATTTCGATTAGTTTTTTTTTTATTTTAAAAGAAACCCAAGCTCAAACCCGACCACCCTCCGTTTTTTAATTATTTCTTCATCCACCGCGGCAACTCCTCTGGAACTGCTCGTTCCACCAACATCACCGAGCGAGGAATTCTAGTACTTTGGTGCCGTCTTATACGGCTACTCACAAAATGCAGCTCGTCCAATCTTTCTAAAAACCGATTCGCCTATCGACATTTTGTCAATATGTTGTTTTCCAAGTAAACAATTAACAATAGAATTTCGACATAGTAACTTACATTATCAGATCTGTATGATGGACGAAGTACCGAAATAGGGCTTGTTGTTGGATCTTCATCGTCTGATTCTTCGTCAGACGTGTATTTTCGGTTCAGTAACATTTCCATACCAGCCGTTGGGAATTCCTCTTCCAAGGATCTTTTGTGGCGATCCAACATGTTTCGCCGACGTGCAAGTTTCTAATCAACATATTAATGATACTGTAAAATATCTCAAGGCTATAAATATTATTTATATTATTATGACACTAACTTTTTCTTTACGATTCCTACGGCGATTGCGGCGATTGATAGTATCTTGTTTGGTAGGATCACGGGAAGAAAGCGCCCGTTTGTTATAATAGTGATCCTTGCACATTTTTCGCAATCTCTGTGCAAAACCGGGTACATCCGCAAACTCTTCTTTATATCCCAACAGGGCGAGGCGCATCCTACTCTGAATAACCTTGTTGGTACCTTGTAAAGCAGGCAACGAGAAGTCGTACTGGAGCTTGTCAACGTGGACGATCTCATCATATGTATCACGGATGTATTGCTATAAATATTAAACAGAATTAGGGGCGAAAAAAAACAGTAAGAACTACTTGATTGAATATGGTAAATATTGAATTACTTACACTAAGTATGTTTAAACGGGAATATGGCATAGGATCGCCCTCGATAAAATCGGTGTTATTAGTTATCCATCCTTAAAAAAAGGTAAGTTGTTAATATTCAGTGTTGATAATTATAATGACAAAAAAATATTGCTCAACTAAAACAAATATATCAATTACTACATACGTTAGATCCAAGGTAAAAAAAAATAGAAAAGGATTGATGTTAAGGAAGAGAAAGGTTATTATCGAAATATATCGTTGTCTTCTTGCCTATATTTATACTTTTGCATTATACGGGTTATACTTGAAAAGTATCATTATTTTGATACCTGAGACATCAATAATAATACAAATTTGGACGGCTGTTGCTTTAAATCTGAAAATGGTAATTGATCAAAAACATTGCCTTTTCCTTCTTTTTTTTTTCTATTTGAAAAAAAATCCCTCTTATTTTCTTTTCTTTCACTTTTTCTTTCTCATTACTTCATTTACTTTTTATTTTTCTTACACATTTATACATATCATGTCTAGGATAAAGAACTTAACCAGTACGGCATAATACAAGACTTATTTCTATTTTGTTCTATAATTATATGGTGCCTTGGTATGACCCCTTTGGCTTTATTGTGGAGCGGTAAGAAAGTACTATTATTATTTTATTTTTTTGCATTTTGACACTTGCTCAATCTAGTGTATTTTTTTTATCAAAAACTAAATGTATACTCTTTTTTATACTATTCCGTAGTGTCAAGTAAGCATCTCCTTTCCTTTTCTTTTACATCTTATACTCTTTTATATTTATTGGTCATCTATATTCTAGTTTATTATGCTCAGGTAAGCAACTATGACTTTTATGAGCTTAATCTTTATATGAAAACATTTTTTTCATATACCAAACATCATAGCTAATGGACTGCATTCGTAACAGCTAGCTGTTAGGGCCACGTCATTGGGCTTACTCTCGGTATCGTTCCGTAAAGGTGTGTAACATAACAATATGCTTACGTGTGGTTTACTTTGAAGGTATGTTGCTACTCTCAATATCTTTTTCAAAACCATGTGAGGGTTCCCACATTCTTACATTGCTTCTACTATTTTTATAAGCTATATATCTTACGGATTTTTTGTTAATATTTTATTCTATAGTATATATTTTGGTACAAGAGCTTTTTTTATCGTTTTCAATAATTGATTATATCAGTAAGTACTTTCAATATCATATTTCTTCTTTGCCATTATTGACTAACTAGTTTCATTAATTTTTTTAGCCTTGTTTTCATACCAAGTACATCTATTGCTTATATAATTAATCAATATGTTTACCAAAAGTTATATTATGACAGGTAGGTATAATCCCAGTGAGGAGCATCGTGCACGTTTATGTGTATATATATAGATAGTAAGATAGATAATAAGATAGATAATAAATAGTTTAGAAATGTTCTATTTGAAATCCTCCATACTATATTGTCAAATAAAAAGTTTTTTTTTTCCAATAATATTTTTGTAACGTGTTCCCTTTTTTGGATCTGTAAAAACAATATAAAAAATAAGCAAACCTATTGGAAGATAATAGTGTGATATTCTATTGAGTACCAAAAAATATAATATTGATATCCTACAGATATTTAAAAGAACAAATAATTGATATTTGTAATATGAATGTATTGATATATGAAAAAATAAATAACTGATATTTTAAATATAAAGATATTGACATTTGAAAAATAAATACGTTGATAGATGGAAAAGCAAACAATTGATATACGGAATAACAAACAATTGACATTTGGAATATAAATATGTTGATAGAGGGAAAGACAGATTATTGAGAGGTGGAAAAAAAGACTATTGAGAGGCGGAAAGAAAGAATATTGAGAGGCGGAAAGAAAGAATATTGATATTCCAAGCATATCTGAGATATCAATACTTGATATCCTTGCAACACCTGGAATATCAACAGGATATCAATAGGGTATCAATGGGATATCATAATTGTAATACACCATTTTTTTTGCAGTGGAAGTCGCGTAAATATTTTGGTATTACAATTGCTAAGACTGGTAGGACGCCAATTTTGTAAATGCATGTTTCAGTCCATAAAAATGGAAAAATTCCTTGAGTAAGTGCATCTTTATATTTGTTAAGAATTAAGGATTTGGCATCTAGATGTTTGAAGACCAGTCGCCAAATTCCATAGAGTAAGCCATCAGGACCTGGGCTACTAGTTCGTGTGATTCTTTTGATTCCTTCTTGTAATTCAGTAATGGTAAAAGGAAGTAGTAGTAATGTTTTATGATCGGGGGTGAGTTTTAAATTAGAAGAAACTTGTTGATGGAGTTGTTGTTAATATCAGTAGGTGAATAAAGCTTAGTATAAAATGCTGTTACTGCTTCTTATATAGAGTTGATAGTGTTGAATACTTCCTCTATATGTGGATCTTGTATTTGTGAAATATTCATTTGAGATGTACGTGTGGCAACTGTACGTTTGAGATATCCTGCTGAAGTTTCCCCTAATTCATGCCATTGTTCTCCTGCCTTTCATGCAAGTATATTAGAACCTTCTTGTTGTGCAATTGATATTTGTTGTTTGATAATTGGTAGATACCACGCCCGTAGAGAGAGGAAGGGGTTGGAGCGAAGAAAATAATTGCGTTTTGATTATAGTTTAGCCAAAAAGGTTTGTGTTGTATTTATCCAATTCCCACTATATTGTTGCATGAATTTCTTAATGAATTTTTTGAGATTGCCTATTGTTGTTGTGGTGTTGTATTAGTGTCATGGAGTTGTTGAAAAGAAGTGGTGACTGTTGTTGTAAGTTGTTGGCAAAAATCCTCAAGATCTAATAGTAGGGGGTTACCCTGCCATAAACCTTTGCCTTTGGAAGAAGAGCCCATTTTAAAGGTGATAAATAACAGGGCGTGGTCCGTCTATGATTGGGCCATAAATAATACTTCGCTGGTAATGAATTATTGTGAAAGAATGCTGATGCAAAAATATGATCAATAGTTAACATGATTGAATTCCCTCGTCTTAAAGTGGGTAAAGATTGTTGTTGAGGATTAGGATTGATATAAATAATATATTTATTTTCAAGCATAGCAAACGAGGCAGGTGGAGCATTTCGAAGAATAAACAATATTTAAAATTTCTATTGCAAGCAATAATATTTTATTCTGTCAAGCTAAGCGTCGATCTAGTTGGATCTAGCTCAGAGGAGGGATATGCTCATTACCATTCCGCTGATTTATGAAGGCTTTATGTTTATAAAGATTACACAAATCTTAAGAAATTACAAAATTGTAAAATATAAGTGATAAAAAAGAAGATAATATATATATATATATATATATATATTTTGAACTTTTTTAATATTATATTATATTACAATTTCTTAAAAATTTAAAACTTTTTTATATTTCTTTAAATATTATTTATTTCCCTTTGATGAAAATCGGGACGTTGATAGCTATAATTAAAGTCTCTTGTTATAATCATTTAGTGACGATATGATGAGAGATGATCAAAAATGGGGGATTGATATAGTGTGGTATAGAACTGACGACGTGCTATTGATGATGTTGCTGGGGCATATATGTTGAGTAGATAAAAGGTGAGAAAATATTGTGTTGGTGTTCAATACGAACAAAAAGGTGTCGATCATTATTAAGTATATATATATTGGTAATAGTATTAGATCGGGGCACATAGAGATTATGCCACAATGTCGAGTCCAGAAAGATTGAGATGCATTAAAATATTTTCCAAATCTTTCTTCATTGTCAGGGGTTCTAATGTGTGTTTCTTGTTAAGTAATTATATGTGATTGTTGCTGTTTAAGATAGCGAATAAGATGTGATTTTTTTATTGGTTGTTAAAAGTCCATTACAATTAATGGAAGCTATTGAGAGACTGTTGTTGTGTAATATCATATTTTAATGGTTTTTTTTAAATATATATATATTCATATATACCTTGATTGTTGATTATTTGGCATCAGACAATGATGCTGCTGCAAATAGAGTTTCATCATATTCTTTTATACTAGTTAGTCTTTGGTAAATAAGACGGTTGTATAGAACCATCTTGAGAGTGCTTGGAAGTTCTGGGTCCAGTATAATTTCTTTGGCTGCATCTGAGAGCTCCATGGTGGTGATCCAATCTTTTGGAAGATTTCTATTCAAAGCGTGTTCTTCTTCTTCGGAAGGGATCATGATGTGATTAACTTTATAGTTAGCAAAGTCAAAAACAATATAGTCGAGTGTTTCTTCAAGATAGCCCCTTTTTTTAATTTCAGGGGTATCATCTGACTCAGAATCATCCTCAGAGTCTTCTAAGACAGAGAATTGATTGGTGGGTGTTAATGGTAATGATTTTTTTTGGCCTTTTTGAGGGGCATGAATCGATTTTTGTATTTCCTGAGAGGGTAATGCAGTTTTTTTAGTATTACTGATCTTGCGGCTACTTTTTTTGTTTCCATCAGGTGACCATTCTGAGGTGTTACGCTCTTTGGTGTCGATACTGTTGTAGTGGTCAGTTTGTCCACAGCTGTTACATTTTTTGTTTTGATTTCTACAAGTTCTCGGACTAGTCTTCATAAAAGTGGTCGAGTTGATGGCACCAAGAGCAATGGAGCAGCATTCCCTCGAAATGAGCATAGATCAAGTCATCTTCATCTCCACACCATGATATATAAAGACTGAGTTTTTCAAAACATTGGTCAGCTTTGGCGTGAATATTCAAGACAGCAAACCCGTTTCCCATATAGGCTTTTGTTTTTGGATGATGATTGATCCTGATGTCAAGTATTGTTCCATACTTTTGAAAAGTAGCATGAAGGTCTTGAGTAATTTCTTCATCTGGAAGAAGGGGTAGATCAGTGAGCAACGTTAAAAATAAAATAAAAAATAGTTTTTAAATTAAATAACATTTTTTGTAATAATAATTTTTTTTGTTATGATACTTTTTATTGTAATTTTGGAAAGTTTGGCAATTAACGTAAAAACAAGAAATTGCAATTATTATACAAAACTTATAAAGGTTGAACTTTTATATGATTTTTTAATATAATTAAACGTTTTTTTTTTTGATAATATTTCGCACCAGATCGAAACGCTGTTGTGCGACAATTTTTTTCTTTTAAAATTGATTAAAAAGCACGTCGTAAGTTTTTTGGCAACTTACAACTTGAGAAATAAAGAAAACTATATAATTTTAATCAAATAATTTAAAAATAATTATAACATATATACTAATTAATAATGGTATGTAATGTTGCTCAGTAAGACGAAGTTTATTAATTGTTGCTTTTTTGTGAAGTGCTCTTGTAGCTCGAATAGTAATATTGCAAGTAAAGTCAATACCAGTGTTAAGAGCATGAATGCGTTTTTCTTCATTTTTTAAATTGATTTTGGCTAGCACTCTCGCCCCTCCACGTTGTGTCAGGATACCATTGTTGATTGGATATGCTTTCATTAAAGTATCAATATGGTCATCAATGATACCAGAACAGAGGCTGATATCGAATATGACACTTTCTAGAGAACGACCAGTTTTCCAAACCCGAGAATAATACCAACTGCGATCAGGTTCAGTGATGTTGATTTGACGGTGAGTGTGTACTAATGATACTCTTTAAGTTTGAGCAATACGAGCCCAAGTTAAAACCGATGGTGGTGAGGTATAAGGTCAAGACTGGTTTTCGGTGTCCTTAGCGTGGACAGCCATTGAAAAACTGAAAGAGATGTGACAACTACTACTGACGACAGCTGGCTATTAATAGGGTGGACAACAAAAAACTTTCAGAATCAGTGTTTACAATAAATTAGCATTATTTGTTGCATACCTACAAGTCGGAGGAATGATTAGGGCCAATGCCGCACTATGCCGCATTTTGCATATAGAGAGTCATAGGGGAGTTAAAATGATGTGTTCATTCTGTGTGAAATGCTAGAGCTAATTCAGCAAATGTCATTGTCGAGATAGCAGCTATTAAAAGAAGTGTATAACTCAGCTGAAAAACTTACAACGTCACCATCCACCAAAATCAAGTACTGGATATCGGTAGAGGACTTTGGCAAGAATCGACAGTGTATAGTAGTCAAAGTCACTCACTTGTCAAAATAACTAAAGTCAACACTGATCTAAGCTGGACTGACTCATGAAAGCTAAAAAGCGTCAGTATTTTGGTTTCATCTGAAACATATTTTCTCATGAATATAATGCTGTCAAAACCTTCTTGGTGCTGTGGACGTACTCGAACTAGTTGAAATTCTAGCTTATAACCTTGCAGGACTAGATTTCCACGACTTGCATGATGTGTCATTTAAATAAAAAATAGTTGGTTTTGCTGGTATAGTAGGAAAAAAAGGTTACAGATAGATCATTGGGTCTCAACTAGAATGGTACAAAGGACCACCAATTGACTACAAATTAAAGTCATTGATATAAAACTTTTGTGATAAATTTGATATATACAATGTATAAATGAATATTTGCTGATATTGATAAATATTTTAGAATATAAAATTGGATATTTGAATAGTTTTTCTATATGTAATGGACTTTACGGTATTAGCAAAAGATGTATAAAGTGAATCATAGTAGGTATAACATATTTTATCAGTATTATATCCGTCGACTATTTTATAATCACGTCGAATGCTTTGTAATCTATATGCAAATACCAAAGGCATAAAGACTCTAATGTGATAATGACCTTTTCTCACAAAAAAAAAATGAATGAGTGGTACATTTCTACGTCTACCATTATGTGGAAAAAAAGTTTTAATAGTAGATCCAAGCGTACAATATAAAAAGTATCCCACAAAAGCAGCATGGCTATGGAAAAGGTTAAAAAAATTCGCCCGGGGAACATTGTATTCATTGGTAAATTATATTATTGATATATAAATAGCTTCACTAATGATTCTGATATATGAATGATACATGTATGCGCTCATAAGGGCTTATTGTTTTGTGTAAAATAAAGAAATTATAGAAAAACAATTAAAAACGACATTGATGTAATGCACATGACCTCGGAGTTACTGTTCAGGGACAAAGAAGAGATAACTTCATATACAATTATCTTATGAAATAAAACGCGAAAATATACACTTTTTAATTTTCTCACCTTTTTTGTTTACTTTTTTACTTTTTTTTTTTCCTACGTAAAGTTCATCTATCACAATAGAATACATTTCTAGATAATATTAGAATATCTTTTAATCAACGTAAGTATTAATTTCATATAACAATACAAAAGTCAGCCTATGTAAAAGAATGCCATTAGAGTTGTATTTCAATTAGAGTTGTATTTGGTCTGATATTTATTTTTATTAATTGGTCGTTTTGTGCTAATTATTATCACGACTATTTAGTTATCAACATGCTTTGTTCCTCTCATACGGCCTCGGACTCTTTTTCACCATTAATTAACAAAGTTCTCCAAACCATAAGAAGTAGAATTCAAAACATAGAGCACGATCTACAAGCCATTGACGAAAACGTCATTTCCTTTCTTTTTAAGAGAGATGCTCAAAACAATATTCAAGCCATCCAAGAAATCATGGTCAACAATATGCTCATCAATGACAATGAGCTCATCTCTTTGTTAGATTTAAATACGGCAACGCAAGAAAAAGCGCCATATGACACGACGGTGTATTATGTTCGAAGCTTCAGACTTACGTCCGACAATTTACGTAATTTACTTGAAATGTGGGGAGCAGACTCTCGAACAGAAAAGTGGAGACGTTTTTCGCAAGCTTATCCACAAAACGATATACATTTACGATATGTTGGCAAGGTCACAGGAAACTCCCCTTTATCTCGACACATAGATGACGCTAACAAAGCAAGCGGCTTTCTTGGAAGATTTTACAATACTATCAAGAAAATTGATCCTGGTTTAGTCAACAATGCTAAATTATATGAATTTCATAACACAAGGTTGAATAAATTCCGACACATCGAAAAAGATCTTCCTGAGAGATTAGCAATCGCTTTCTTTGGAATTGAAAATCTGTTAAATGTTCAACATGGAGGTGACTTCAACGTATACCAGCCTTCACATCAAGTCTTTGAAGCATTCAGTAGCTACAACTTAACATTTTTCCATGAGTTTGAATCAGATGATAAACAACAAGTTAATGCTAATGAGTTAATTCCGTGGACGAATGTTGTGCAGCAAGAACAACAAAAAGTTGAGCTTCAGACCCGTAAAACTGCTCCTCCATCAAGTTTGATCGAAACAATTCATCGACAAGCAATAATCCAACGCAAATACAATCATTGTATCTTGGTTTTAGTTGGAAAAGATATAACATATATGGATTATGGTACTGGCCAAGGTTTTTTTTCTGAATCTCGTGCCGGCAACCTTACAAAACGAATTCTTTGCCGTCAAAGATCTTGGGCAGATGGAATTGAAGTTACTGATGAACGATCTTTTGACAGTACACCATTTCCGTTTGTGGATCTGTTCCCATGGCCCTGCAAAAAAATAAATCTCGAGGGTGCATTAAAACAATTGCGTCAATATATGAACATAGTTCAACCCCTTATAACTGTTACCTTTTCGGTAATGGTAACTTCTGTTGCTTTCAGCAACTTTCTTCATTTCTATGGAATTATGAATCAAAGAAATGATTCATTCGTGGATCTGGTAGGCATTCCTTGTCTATGCTATATCTTAGACGAAAATTGGATGGATGATTCCACAAACGGCGGTATACCTGCCGAAAACAATTTAACGATCGTTGTACCACATGTCCATCCTGGTTTTGAGCGATACGGGGCATATTCGGCTGTCTTAAATTATTTGCTCGACTTAACTTGGACGATTACTTTGATTATTGGTGAAATCGCTATCAAGTACGCCAAACAGACTAACCACCAAAGTCGTGGACACTTAATTCATAAAATTTGGAAAGTATGTAACCCAGAGTCCGACAACCTCGATGTTCGATTAGCCCAAGCGTACGGTGCCTTAAGTGATATCAAAGATAAACTAAAGATGTACCGTGAAAATAAACGAAAACAAAATCCACCCGTCGTACATCGAGCAGCTGATGATACACTACACGAAGCTAGTATTCTACGTATGGGTCGATACGGTACTGCTCAAGACAAACCTATTGGTGACAAGCGACTTGATCAAGTTAATAAACTTTGGAAAATGAATTACCCAGCTTTACATATCCATATTTCACGTTCCAACAAAGATGCATGGTATAGCTGGGCAACAAATTTAAATGAAAATGAACATTTTTTTGCAAGTGCAATGCGTCATGTTGGTATGCAGAAACATCATCCATTACGAAATGCTTTAAATATTTTTCGACCTGCTGATCAGTACGACAGTGGAAGCGATATCGACGATGATGACAGTTGGCTATACGATGAGGACCTCGTTTCAGAAGCAGCTGAAAAATGGGGTAAATCAATGAAGCGTCATTTACCAGATGATCATTTTTCCTCAGAAAACCAAAGGCGAAGACGACAAAAGGCACTTTTGGACAAGGATACTGAAGAATACTCCTTTACTGAAAGAATAGAAAATCGACTAGTTTATGTCCCAGCAACAAGTCCCGCAATTTTTCGCTGGAATGACAATGGTTCTGAAAAACGATTGGAATTAAAATTCCCTAAATATATTGTACCACAACTTGACAAAGAGCATCGAATGTTCCGGGTACGATTTCTTGAGGACGGTATTGGTTTAGATGATGCAAATGGGAACCCTTTTATTGGTGATGATCCAAACAAGCGATTCATTATTACACGTGCACGATTGCAAGCTGTAAAACATGGTCATGATTTGATGCAACTTTGGAGAAAGGAGCGGGAGTATATTACAGGAGTACCAAGTATTGTGACACCTAATTTCGTTGGCCAAACCGCGCGAGGAAGACCAGCATGGAAAAACAATATCAGAAACAAGACTTTCGTTCTTCCAATCAATGAGAATGCGGATTCTCTTGGCTTATTACAACAATTCTTAAGCAAGGAGTTTCCAGAAGGTGGTCTCGTTTCATTAGTTTCAAACGACGTTGCGCCACATATAAAGAGAAAAAATGCAATTCCGATTCAACCATTATTAAATGCATTCTTAGAAGATAACAAGCATCATCCGTTTTACTATGAATGGAAAAATTGGAATGATGATATTGCAAAAGGTGGTCGTCATTATTATCCAAATATCCAGTTTCTACGTCCTGATGCTCGAGTCGATAGCGATAACGAAAAAGTAACAGTGAATGGTAGCGTACGTCGAGTATCGTATATCGAGTTTGGACCGCCTCAATAGTTTTTTTTTTAAAGAAAAAAGAAATTTTTAAAACAAATAAAATTTTTACTTTGGTGTGCATTGACTATTATTATGATACAAGTGACTTGAATTTCTTCCTTTAGTGCAGTAGTGTATTTAGAAATAATCAAAAAATAATGAACATAATAAATGTTACGTATAATATATATAGTTTTATCAATTAAGCAGCTCAATTCTTTTCTTATGTAGAACGCAATACTTATTAATAGAGGATTCATGACTACTGCATCCGTGTTATAATAGCAATAGGAACACTTCACTGTTTACCCCCTCTTTTTTTCTTTTTGTACTTAACATTAAATAATAGTCTAGGAAATTGTGATAATAAAACTTTCTATAGAACAAAAGAAGATGTTATTGTTGAAGTGTATGTATTTGTTTGTTCTTGGAGCAAAAAGAAATACGTAATTAAACTGCATCTTTTTCTTCTCTTCAAAAACAATTTATTAGTTTTACTGTAGTTACTACGTACTGCCAGACACAATAAAATATAAGATTAACTGTACTTTATTTGAAGTAAGTGCTATCCGCAACAATTGAAGTAAAGGTTCGACTCAAATGTACATCATGTACAATTATAGTAAACTCAACACACAAAATATTCTTTAGTTTGCATAAGATCACTGGTATAACTTTGACACTTTGTACAAATTGAAAGGATAATATCAATTATTCATTTGGTCGTATACCGAAAGTTGGGATCCATGGTGTTAAATTCATACTTTTATATTAGTAGTCTAATTGATATTATTTTCCTCATGGTATTAATATTTACACCAGAAACGTTTAAATTACTACGGTAGTACTAGATACTTGTAGTAATTTCAAGTTTATTTCTATTCTCGCTCATCATGATAGGACTTTATTTATGTATTGATAGATAATAAACATCAATAAGGGGAGGAACATAAATAAACATTGTCATATGAAAATATAAACATATAGTTTTATATAGTAATATATTTTAGAGATGTAATAAATATATTTGAATTGTAATAAGGAAATCAATCATTTATTAATACATGACTTTTTTTTGCCCTGAGAAACTACAATCTTGTCGAAATTATCAGAGGCCCTAATATGCCATTCGTGTACTTTTTTTTTTCTTTTTCACCATTGAGAAAGTTTAGCTAGATTTATCACTAACAAAACGCGAAAAAGAACTAAAGGTTCCCGTTCCCCTTTGAATTGTTGCCTGAACCAGAAAAAAAGTTGAACAAGTCACTTTTTTGTTGTTAAAGGTCCGTTTCAACATTTTGAACTACCAAGCATATTTTTTTGGAAAGCAACGCGAAATTGTGTGTTTGCTCTCTCTCTTTTTTTTTTTATACTAATTTGTGTTGTCCCTTTCCCGATCTTTCTTTTTCTTTTATTTATACATTTATAAATATATACCAGGCAACAATTAATATAACGAGCATATAATGCAGATCGGTGAAGCTCGTGAACTTTTTGACCATTTATGTCAGGCACGACTATCGACTGCCACTTCTAGCGCCAATACTTTACAACATCTTTTACAACTACACAAACAGTTGTTCCTTGATCTGTTGGACGATGAACCTAAAAATGCTCAAGACCGTAAAACACTTCAAGAAGGTAAATTCCTTATAACATTCTTTTATAAAAGCAATGAGAAAAAGGCTTTTATTATTGCCATTATCTCATAAAAGCATTTCAACTCTTAATATTTTCCTTAATTTTTAATTAGGTCGCGCCAATATTAATCATACAATCCACAAGGTCAATGACGAGTTTATCAAAGAAACGGTTTTTTTGTCAGATCAACTTGGATTGAACGAACATAATGCAGCCGCTTTATTATTGAAAGGTGTAGAGGATGCACCACGTTCAAATAGCACCACAATCGATGCTGCTATTAACGCCTACCATACAGAACGTGGTTATATTCTTGCATGTCTCGAAACCATTTTAATGACAATAAAGGACGCATCAGCTAATGACGATATTAAATGTGTATTCCAACAATTTGCTGCTGATCTTGTATATGCCAACGTGTCGGCTGAAGGAACTAATTGTACTTTTCCTGCAAAGATCATAAAGACGATCAAAAAAGTGACAGCAACATACAATGCATTAAAAACAACAGGAACTATTCCGCAGCAACCACAGCAATCTCAACCTCAACTACAACAGAAACCAGCCTCATCTTTATTCCAGCAACCAAATCAACCATTCCAGTTAAATCAACAACAACAACAACAGCAGCAGCAGCAGCAGCAGCAACAACAGCTACAACAGCAACCACAACCTGGAAAAGAGTTGGGAACAACAGTAGCAACAGGACGTTTGGGTGAACAAATTACTCACGATCGATTAGACCGCCTACAAGATGAACGTTTGGCATTAGCTCAAATATTATATCATATTGCATCCACATTCTGGCTGAACCCTGATGATGTATTGTTATTGGACGATGCATTGCAGGTATCTGACTTGAGGGATATTGATACTCCTTATTTATTATTGGCATTGGTCGGTACACTTTCAACTAAGGATCATCGTCAATGTGATGATTATTCTTCAGCACTTTACAACAATGTCGACTTTATGAAAAAGTTTCATGATCGTATGATCAAGAAGTCATGGGTAGTTCCCGCTTTAAAGTCGGTTGTCATGCTTCAATGGATTTTATTTCTTTACAATGCGGTACAATTAGATCGATCTATCGAAGCCAAATTGCCAGCTAAATTAGATGATAAACTTGATGACTTGGTGTATTCTGCCATTGATAGTAAAGCATTCGAGTTTATGAATGAATATATGTTGTATTTCCAGCAAAAGAATGCACGTATTGATATTGATCGAAGCTTGTTCAAGACCTCGTTATACGATGATAAGGATACAACCATGGTTGATCCTGGTGACTTTACAAAATTCAATGCTGATATTCGATTGGATTTCCAACTGTTTGTTATTCGCGAATTTGAATACTTGACGTCTGATTTTATTTTCCATTTCGAAGGTATCTTGCGCAAGTTGAAATACAAGGAAGAAGATGTTGGCCAACCTGTACAAACTTCGTTATCATCAAGAAATAATGCTATCACCAATGGTGAGGATGATGTAAACAAGTGCCGTGATCTTGAAAAATTTATGGATTTGTTGGCAAGTGTTTATCGTGGACGAATTAACGGTGGATGGAAATTCTGGGTGCGAACGGATAGCCGACTTTATCAGTTTATCAGATGGTCAATGGAAATTCGTCAATCGGGAACTGTGGGTGCTACTTATAACTTTTTGGCATCGATTTCTATGGGTGATGTATGTGCACCAAGAGCATTCAAAGAGCTGGATTCTGGTACGAATCGCACCGATATCAATTCAAGTACCTTGTATTCGTGGGGGAAAATCTTTGCCGCTTTACAATTTTATGCACCTTTGCTAAGCAAACCAACAGAAGAAGTTCCACCTGCACTACCTGAAAATGAAGAAGAATTGCTTGGAACATTTTTGATGTTGGTGCAACAAGTGGTACAATATTCATCAGAAGCACGACAAGCATTATGGATGGACAGTGTATTACGTGCACCTGATTCTATTGTAGGTATGTTGGGTAGTCGCACAACGTTTGCTTTACGTGCTGCTCTTTATAATGTTCTGGCTGCATTTTGTACTCCATGGGGTGGAGGTGTTGAAAACTCAATCGGACGATCCATTTCAGAACAAGTATGGGATATATTGGAGCATAGTGATTCATTTGTCACTCAATCTCAAAATGCTATCACACAGCAACAACAACAACAACAACAACAACTGCAACCTCAACAGCAATCTGGTTTATTACAGAACAATGATCAACATCAAGTTGCAAAATATACACCAGCAAAGCAACCAGCATTCTTACAGGAATTGGCATTAGAACGTGCAAACAAGGATTACAAGGAAACTCTTGCTGTTGTCAAGCTCTTGGGATCAGCCATTCATACTATTCCACGTCGTGAAGAATTGATTGGTGGTTTCCAACCAATTATTTCATCTGTACCATGGACATTAGGCAAGGGTAAACGAACACCTGGTGCTGAGCCTTATATCTCTTTGGTTATCGACCATATTTTCGTCGCTTTGGACTCTCAAGAATATTTGTATCCTGGCGCTAGATGGGAACTTGCCGAAGCTTGTCTCAAGGTATTCGAAAACAGTATTCTTTCATTTGATTTACGACAACTTCGTCAAGTCTTGGCTGTGACCAACCGTAAAGCACAAAGTCAAGCAGCAAGTTATAGTTTAGCATTACAGCGTCCAGGTGGTATTGGACAATCTGCTGCGTCTATGATCGAACCTTTATTACTCATGTACCTTGGACACCCTGGTTTTACTGTGATCATTCGACTTTTATCTGGCCACGCATTTGCTAATGCTATTTTCAAGATTCTTGATAGTAGTTATAATGGCATCGTGTACAAAAAAGAAAAATCACCTTATTTCGTTCAATGTGTAGTTCGAAGTTTACGTATCATTCATCGTGTATTGGAACTTCAAGACTCTTTCTGTAACCTTCTGATCCCGAATATTACCGGTTTATCAAGTCGAATGGCTTCTTCTCAGTTTAAACTTGGAGATCATACATTTCCTCCGCTTCCATCGCTCGCTCCATTTGGTCAATTGATGTTGGTGAATGTCAATACCATTGTCCAAGTTGCACAGCTGGTTAACTGTAATGATCAAGAAGAAATTTGCTATTTAAGCACTAAGATTATTCAAGCCTTATCATTGGAACCTCAAGATAGTGATCTGCCTTCAGGAAATACCGGAATTCAATCAGCTATGGGTGGTATTGGTGTCAAACTAACCAACGCACTTCGGGGATGCAAAGATGAGTCGCGCATTTTGCATGGATTCAGTGAGCGACTTAGTATTGACGATAGTGAAGTGACAACAGCAGAAGATTACGAATATGATATTAATAATATTCCATTTTGGCGTGCAACAAATACATTGGAAAATAAGTATGCTTTCGAGTCAGACTTTAGACCTACATTGTCGTCTTCCGTACGATTGGCCATCGTGGATCTATTATTAAAAAATTCGGCTTTGGACAAACCATCACCTACCCTAGCTAATTTCTTATTGGGTTACACCGGTCCTGCATGGCAATCAAGCAATAGTTTGCAAGGATTATATAATGATGAAGCAACTCGAATCTGCTTACATACTATTTTGGAAATGATGAATCGAGGTGTTACGAACAGCAACCACAACATGAATGATGATGAAGTACCAGATGAACATCTTATTGCAACACATCCAGTATTGGCAGAAAAATGTTATCAATTAATTTATCTTCTCTGTGCAAAGGTATCTACATCATCCGTCACCATGCGTTATTTACGAAGCACAGAGGATTTTTTTTACAACCACTTGAAAGCTTTACCTGCACGATTCAAGAGCTATTCTGATACTTATAAGCCGGAATTTCCTGGAACATTATATTGTACAGATGATACCACGATGGAAGCTGACTTTTTTGTCGTTTTGTCCCAATTACATCAGCGAGCTTGGCTTTTGAAATCTGTTGCCCTGGAACTTCATATTATGGCTGGTAACCGACAACGATCTGACGTACGAAAACTTTTGGATTTATTATATAATACAACCCAACAAACCAATAACACCAATAATATGAGCAGTGACGAGTTGATGATGGATGTCGATAACGATCCAGCCAACATGATGTTTAGTTCAGACCGTTTTGATCAACCTCTTGTCAAGATGCTGGAAATTGTCAGCTCATTGGATTTCATTTGGAAGGATTCTCTCAAGGAATCCACTCACCGCGAACTCAAATACTTTGCTGGTTTCAAGCCTGATGTATTTATAATTGAAAATGAACGTGGCTGTAATGTCCATGATATTCGGGCTATCTATCAAATCTTACGACAAGACCAAGACAATAAGCGACAAACCGGTTTGCTTTCTAGCGATCAAGATCGTGTTGAATTGGAAAATGAAATGGGATATATCTTAACAACGTTAATGGCTGAAAATCACGAACGAGAAATTGCCAATGGTAAACTTCATTGTTTACGTGCCTGGAAACAGGTGGTTCAAGTGACATTGACCGAATGTTTCGATTTGTTTCCCCATGAAGATCGAGAAAAGTTAATTTATAACTTGTTGGAGACGTTATTACCCAAGATGGAAAATGCCGTAAAGACGGATAGCGAGATACTCAAAGGATTCAGTGAAGTGGTCCTCACATTGTTGACAAGACTTTACGAAGATAGACTTCGACAAGAGATACTTTCAGCTAATCCGACAGCAAGTGTCGAATTTACACGACTTCCGGATGAAAAACTACGATTTATCTTCAATGGTATTTTGGCCTGTATTCAAGAAGAAGGTTCAACCATTGCTGTTCGGGGTGATATGTATACCGCTCTTGTGAATTTCTTACGTTATGTAGATCATGGCAAAAATAACCATCCAACAACAAGAAATAGACCCTATTATGATATTCAAAAACGATTTATCGATACCATTGGGAAGAACGAACAGTTTTTAGAATTATTATGTACGGATGCTACGGATGGATTGAATGTATGGAAGACAACGGCTTATGTTGCATTGGACGCTATATACATTTTGTCAGTTCAAGTGCAAAATGAATCCATCTTGTCATTCATGGTTAAAAAGAACTTTTTACGTTACAGTATTGATATGCTTCGACGAGAGGATGTGGAGTTACTTAATATCTTGGAACAACCTGATGGTAAGATTATCTCTCTGTTTGCATGTGTATCTTTTGGACGTTAGATGGTTTGAATCTACATAGCTAATCTCTGTTATCGTTTTTTTTACACAGCACCTGTGGTTCCTATGTATATTTATGAAGCTAAAATGGCACTCTTCTTACGTCTCGCCTTGTCTAAGGATGGTTCTAAACTTTTAGTGGATAACAGAGTTGTTGATGTATTGAGTCGTTGTCAGTTTATCAACGCACGACCTGAACAAAATCTTTTGCTTAATGGTATGTATACGTTTTCTTTCTTTTGGTCTTGTCTATCTAATAAATATATATACACTAACTTTAATTGTGAAAACGTGCTTATAGATCGAAAGTCCGATTCCAATGAACGATATGAACAATTATTAATGCCAGTTCTTAAACTGATCTCAACATTGCTTTGTAGTTTAGGTCGTGTTAATATTGTTGACAAGGTAACTTTTTTTTTCCAGGCCTAATAACAAAAGGGAGGGGATAAATTAAAACTTGTATTAATAATCAACAAATGGAATTAAAAAGGTTGAAGGCTGGACGCGAAAACAGCAAGAAGCACTTTTATACATATTAAAGGATGACCAACAGCAAGTAACAGTATCATCACTTACACAACTCAAGCTTGTTACATCGATTCTTTATCATTTAAGCGGTCAACCTGGATTCTTTGATGACTTGGCTACTCGAGGATTAAATCAGCTTCATACAGCAATGGTTCATTTAATTGCAAAATATCTTATTCCACAAAAACTGGCATCACAAGTGACACCCGTTACAGACGAAGAAAAAGAAATGGCACGAAAACAAGTATTTGGTAAGGTTTTTTGTTTTGAACTATGGATTCGCATATATAACGAATTTCTGGACTGGAAACTAATAGGGTATGATGGATGGGTGCTTATAATTTTATAGCTAATGGTGGCCAATCTGCATTATCAGCAAAAGCAGAGGAGCTTGTATTCGCGATCCAGATGAATTTAGCAGCCTATGCACAAAATGCAGCATTTATTTCGGATGTACAAGGAAATAATGTATTTAAGCCAGTCTTTAGTAATACATTGACTTCAGCAAATGATAACGGTATTCTTTCATTACGTAAAGGTAAATCAAAGTAGAAAAAAGGAATTGTATAATTATCTACTTTTATACAGTGTAATACTTACGCACTTTTTTGATATATATTATATAGTATCTACAAAAACTCCATCCTTATCAACACTTGCAGCATGTGTACGACAAACAGCGCATACATTGCATAACAGTGCGGCCGAATATAAAATTTTACTTTCACAAGAGAAGAATGTTGGGTCACTCAAATTTGAAGAAGTACGAGAAATTGCAGAAACAGCTTTCCCCCAAGGTCTCGGTATCCAATTTGACCATTTGAGCCCATCGCAACAACAACAGGTTCTGGTATCACAAGTTGAAAAACGTGCTAAACGAAAAGCAAAACAAATGAGACAACTTGTCTGTAAGTAGAATATTAATATTTTCAAACCAAGAAGAAAAATAGTGTCGCCAGGGAGGCAGTTGCTAAATAAGAATGATTTGTATATATATAGTTATTTTGGAAAACATTTTATTAGTATTATGGCGACATCTCGAATTTTATATGCAGTCAGGAGTAACAACAACATCAACTAAACCTTTGGACCTTTATTCGACTGATACCTTTGCAGTATCTCATCAAACAGCCATGTTCCAACCATCGATTTCTGTTGCAAGTAATTTGAAAACCACATCTGCAACTGTGCTTGAACCAATACTAAAGAAGATACAAGAATTGGATATGGGTATACCCCAGTTGCAATCCTCATCAAATTCCATCCATAATCTTTGCGATCGTATCAAAAAAATCATTGAAGACAGAATTTAACAATCATACTCCTCACGCCTATAATATACACACAAAACCACTCTTCCACATATATACATTTTCACACACACGTATTCATAAATATTTATAAACAATCCTTCCTTCCTTTTTCGTCTTTATCCACAAATTAAAAATAAACCGTTTGCATAAAAATCCAATTCAATTCAACTCGATATATCATGCGTCATTTATTGTTGTTATTCTCGTTTTTGATGTCGTTGTTATTGTTGCTTTTTATTTTGTGTATATGTGAGTGTGTATGTTCGTTGGACCAAAAAAAAAAAAAGAACATTGCATAAATTTTTTTTTGTAAAAAATAGATTTTTATATATAATAATTTTTTAAAATTTAAGCAGAGCTCGACTTTTGCATGGAAGAAGTACGACGTCTTTCGATCTTACGGTCCTTGGCTTCCTTAACACGCTTAGCCAAAAGTTGTTTGTATTCAGCTTCGGCTTCGGTCTTACGTTCAAGACGCTTACGCTTCTCCAATTTCTTCTTGCGTTGACGACGGAGGGTAACGGGAGTAACCAAACGTTGAATCTTGGGAGCCTTGGTATAAGGCTTCTTTTCAGGGTTTGAAGGTTGAATGGTACGACGAATGACATATTGACGGACATCATCTTCCTTGCCCAAGTTGAAGAATTTACGAATGTTGTTGGCACGCTTAGGACCGAGACGCTTGGGGACAGTAGTGTCGGTCAAACCGGGAATATCTTGTTCACCTTGCTTAATGACAACCAAGTTCATGACAGCCAAATCAGATTGAACAATACAACCACGAACAGATTTGCGCTTACGTTCACCAGTACGGCGAGGACGATAGCAAGAGTGGCCCTTGCTCAACAACAAGCGAACACGGTGAGGCAAAAGAACACCTTGCTTCATGGGGAAACCCTGCTTATCGTTACCACCGGAAATGCGGAAAACGTAACCCTTGAATTCATCACCAAGGGAATCGCCAGGAACTTCTTGAGCCATGCGCTTATCGTAGAAACCACGACTAACAAAATAATATACAGATGTGTATAAATATTTAATTAATTATGTTTAATTAATTAATTAATTTTCCATGGTAACGTATAAAATAGAATTTTCTCGTCGTTGCTAAGGAATAATAGGTGCATGTGTTGTTGTTGAGAAGAAAAAATACTTACAGACGACGCTCATCATCGATTTCAATCAGCTTTTGGCAGCCGGTGGCCGGGTTAGCAATGTTCAACTATAATATAATAAAAAAAAAGTAATCATCGTTTGTGTTGGTAAATTGAATCCATCCATCCGTTGGTCGTATCAATCCATCCGTCGATTTTTATTGTTGATTTTCGCTTTTCATCTATTCTTTATTTTCGTTTCTCTCTTTTTTTATGGCTCTATAGGCACTGTACGTACCTTCATGATCGAGCTTGAAAGAGGGTTAACTTTGATTCGCTAAAGGCCCTTTGCTTCACCCCTTCTCCGTCGGAAACTTAATTTACCATTCCCATTTTGGTAATTTTTATTTTTTTGGCATATATAAATAAAAAAAGTAATAAAGTCAATTCTTTTATGGTTTAGGAAAAAGAACAACAACTGAAAAATATATTGTATATGAACATTTTGTTTAAAATTGAAGGAAGAGATAAAAGAAAGAAATTATTCATTGCGTTAAAAAGACATCTTGATAATGACATTATTTGGCTGTTCTTTTCTTTTTTTTTTCTTTCAGATGAACAGGCACTGTTTCCAACAGAAAAAAAAAACATAATAGGAGAAATACAACCCTATTGTCTGCGTTTGAGATTTATTCCGGAAAGCTTTTAACTGTCACCGCACAACAACATTTGACAATTACAACAGTAGCGAGAAAGTTTTGTCGACGAGCATTCCCTTTTTTTTTTAAAAAAAAACTTACGTATTATTTCACAATGAAAGTAATGCCTTTGTATAAATATTATGATCAATTACACCCTTTTTTCTTGAATAACTTTCACGACTTTGATATGGCCATCTTTTGCATAAAAGAGAGCAAGTTTTCGTGTGTATGTGAGTAGCTTAACTAGTGGGAGCATATTTTATGTGAGTGAACAAATCTTTTGGATGCAAAGAAAAAAAAAAGCAAGAAACGCGTGTATATTCAGTTTTTTAATGATAACAAGAATGATTGATTTGTGATGACGCGATATATATATATAATAGGATGATGAGCTGGTAAACTAATTACTTTTTTCATGCGGTTATGAAATGATAATAAATGGCAGAGAGAGAAGGAAAACATGGATCAAACAAAGAATTGAAGAGAGTTAAGGGATTAGAGAAAGGAAAGAAGGGAAACATAAAAATTAATACTTTTTTTTATAATGATCTTTTTGCCCCACCACGTTGCCGTTTTGGGCCACCCCCTCTACGACCTCGAGTGGACAATACTCCATTAGCTACTGGACTTGCTGATCTTTTATGACTGCCTCTTCCACGGAACGAACCACCACCTCTTGAACTAGGTGATCCAGGTGCAACGGTTTCATAATCATCGAAGAAACGCCATTGATACATAAAGCATTCATTAGCACCTGGTAATTCTTGAATCATTTTGGTTACATTAGGATGAGACATGCCGAAATACTCTGGTCCGGATACAGCGAAATGAGTTCGCTGAGATTCTTTATTAGCTTCTTTCATTACAGTCGACCATGCTGCTGTTGGATTATCTTTTTCAATACAATTATCGGGTTGATCTCCGGGTGTGATACAGAACTTTTTTTTGGTTAAAATGTAATACAAAGAATAGAAAAAAAAGTCAGTTTTGATAAAGGATATTTAATCCATTCAACCCCTCATCCATGTCATCGTATATTTTTACCTTTGGTGCAGATTGGCCTTGCTTAATTTCACATGTATATGTCACTAAATTATCTGGATTCACCATGCTTTTATATACTCTAAATGATATAAATATAAATGTATTAAGATTTTTGCTTGGCTACCAAAGTTCATATAAAACTATCAATTTCTACCTTTCAATTTTATAACCCACAGGAAAAATATAGCGGTTATTATGGTAAGACGGTGGTGTTGTTAAGATTTGTCCAAGGCTAATTAATTTGATTGTTCCGAGTTGTACTGGTAAAATATAATCACCGGCTTCATCCTTTGGAACGGCAATAAGACGATATCGACTTTTTCGACTAATAGCTTGTGTATTTACTGGTCTCTTTCGTTTACGACCTATATAAAAAGTAAATTTATTGGATATATCAATTTACTGTCGATATTTGTAAAGATATCCGTTTTTTTTTTCCTTTTTGTTATATACCTAATGCATCAACAGCAATATAAGTTTCTTCTTCACTACTTGATTCTTTTTCAGAAGGCGAATCTTCTTCTGGTGTAGCAGGACTTAATTCTCCCAAATCATCATTTTCATCATATATACTACTATCATCATCATCTTCGTCACTTGCTGTTGGATTTTTTGATTTATGTGTTTCTGCAATAGAATCAAGTAAAGAGCTAGAAATTATATTTTTATATGTAAGCAGCCTTTTTCTTTTCATTCTATTTTGCCTTTCTTTTTTTTTTTTCTCTTAGATCAAAAAATAAGTAGATCTTACCTTCTTTGCCTACGTAACCGTGCAATCGTTTTTAGAGACTTTTCTAACTGGTCTGTCAAATCGCGATTACGCTAATAGAATATAACGCGTGGTTTTTTGTTTTTTAGGTTTCTTTTTCAACTTTTTATCCTGAAGATTTTTTTTTTCCTTTTTTTTTTTTTACTGCTTCTTTTTTTGACATTTATTATTAGCTGTTGATCAAAGATGGATTTGAATTATATATACCTCAAGTAATAATTGAGCTTCTTGTTCTTTTTTTTCTGTCTTTGATAAAGTATCATTTTCTTGTGTTGAAGCATCCTGAAAGTTACTGGAAGGTGACATGATGGATTTCGGAAGGAAAAGAAGCAATGCTCGAATGAAAGGATTTGTCATTCCGCTTTGCGTTATTTTTTATTTTATTTTATTTTCGTTGAACAGGAAAAATATTATGAGTTTAGGAAAAAAAAAAAAAAAACAGTGAGAGAATGAGAAAAAAAAATAAGCGTTTCCATTATTGCCTTTCTCGTTTTGGAATACAGTTTTAGTATAAATAATTATCATTGAATAGTACAAACTATATGTATTATATTTTTTTTTTGTAGAGAGATAACTATATACAAAAGATAAATGGACAAATGAATGATTCGGTAATGATAATGAGCTAAATTAAAATAAATATATCATTAATGATATTGTGGATAGTAAAGATAAGGTCCTTCGGAAGTAGATGTAGGATTTTGTTGTAATGGTAACGGGTAACTTATAGATTCCTGACGGGGCATTGGTGTTCTTGCTTCACTATTATCATGTGTTTGTTGATACTCCATCGTATTAGTTGTGTTACTACGTGTAGGATTATTTGCAGGTGTTGTTGGAGTTATAATGTCATCGTTATAATAAGCAAGAGATGGTGTGGTATTCGTTTGTTCTTGTCGCTGGGGCATAATATTACCATGATTACTATCATAATCATAATCATAATAATTTCGTCCATAATAATCCCCGGCTATAGTAGTGGGTTCATACATAACACGTGATTCATAATGATACATATTTGGTAATGTTGGTTCAGGTAAAGTTTGCTGTTGGGTAAGTGGTGTCGTTGATGAGTAGTTGTTATTATTTGTCAATATAGATGATCCTCGTGTTAAAAATGAGTTATACTGTTGTGGGTAAGAATAGGATACTGAAGATTGTGGTTGTGGTTGAGATTGGTATGTAAATTTATCCCATTTAGATTCTTCTTTAGGTAATTTTCCAGCCGATGATGCTCGTTTGGCAGGTTTAGCAAATATGGCGAATGGTAATAGTGCGAGCCACAATAGGCAGCTTATACACGCACCAATCCATGTTGCATCAATCAATAGGCACCTATGTAAACAAAAATGACGAAAATGCGTTATAGCTTTCTCTCTCTCTATTTTTTTTTGTTTTTGTATCCGAAAAATCTACATACACACCACACACAAAACGTACCGATGATAAAGTAGTGGATAAAAAACGTCATGATCTGAATCGAGCATACCACAATAGTGTATGAATCCTTTTGCTGGTTGTTTAAATTCGACAATACCATCCGTCCAAGGTTCTTGACCACCCAAAAATGTAACCAATAAAACGGTTACACTTAACATGAATATATTGACGATACTTAATGTTTTATCACCTCGTAATATATGAGAACGACGACAACATCCTGCATGAATACATATGGCTGCTGAACTTAACACAGATACTGATAATGAAATATACCATAGCAAATACTGTTTTTTTTTTACCAATTAACTTCAATGAGGAACGATCCATTATTAATTTTTTTTATTCATATCCAAAGGAAATATATAATATTTCTTACTTGCCAATGTCCAGCTTTAAACCAATCATTTATGGATGTCTATTATATTAAAAGCTGTGCATAAGTCTTATTGTTGTTTGAATGATCATCATACTCTATATATTTTTATTCCAAAGACGGAAAAAGTATATAGCTGTTATTATTATTTTACATACTTGCTTTTGATATATATTATACAAAACACATTGTGCAGCATGCGTTGTTAAGGTAAGTGCACTCGTAAAGAATACAAAAAATCGTAGAACATTGATACAAACGATTGTACGCATATATAATTAAAAGCAATTTTATGTATTTATATGAAAGAAAAAGAGTATTGAAATAGAAAAAAGGAGTGAAAAGGATCTTCCTTATGAAAATATGAAGAATAGAATATTTTATGTTGGCAAAAATTTATATATCAAAAAACTAAATTAAGGTGAAATGAAACCGATCTCGGGTAATTCCACTCTTTTTTTTTCGTTAACAAACATTAATATATATCACTTCAAAGTCACAATTGTTGTAAGGAAAAGATCTATGAGCGGATACATTAACAATACAATCAACTGAACAAAAGAGACCCTTATATATCCATAAATAGACCCTCCTTCTCCCATACAGCAATTTTTTAAACCATAGAAATCTCCCCCCCTGAACCCCCAACCCCCTTTTTATGTATGTATGATTGGAATTTTATATATAAATATACAATTTATCTTATTTACTTAATCGCGATCATATGTTTTAATTAAGTAAGAAAAACAGAATATAGAATAAAATAAATGAAAAGACAACACAATTGATTAATCAGTAAACAAGACCAGATGTTTTATTTTTGAAAAGCACACAACTTTATTTTATTTTTTTTACTCCATAAATATTTATTATAATTGTCAAATTCAAACTATAACTAGAAGGAGAAGTGAAGATGGTGTGTTTGTATATATACATTTATACCGAAGAAAACAAGGGATAAAAACAATAATAATCCTATACACGCACTATGTATAGATGATTTTTTAAGATTGTATGTGCGCTACGTAATCCTGACACGTGCATATGCTTTTAATGTAAATGGGGAATAAAAATGTTTAGTCCACGTTGTTATCATACGTATAATATTGTTTTACGTGAAAATGAATAGATTATTATACAGGTTTTATTGTTGTTTTAATATAATTACTAGTAATTCAGATAAAGAAAAACAAACGATAAATATATTTACTAATACATATACGTAATACAGTGGCAAAGTTTTTTCTTCGTTTCCTTTTTCTTTTTATTTTTAACGTAAAATAAAATTAGATACGCACAAAATCTATTACATGTCCAGAATCTGTTGAACAACAGATGGTCCAGTATCAGCAGGAGAAAGACTTGTGTTATTATTATTACTATTGTTATTAGTCACTTCCATCATTCCTTCTTGATTAACTGTCTTTTGTAATACTGTTGTGCGATATTTTGTTACGATCTTTTTCAATGCATACGGCAATGCAGACCATTCAAATACTTTGATCTATATATTACATTTACATATATAAAGTTAATTCCCTCATTCATCATTTTACTATATTCATGTGAAAATAATAACTACAATATAGCCAAAAACATAAAAATATTACAACTTACATCTTTTTCAATATTTCTTGGTTTTGGATTTGGGAAGTTCATAATCAATCTGAAGAAATCTGCCGTATCAGGCCGTCCTTTACTCACAGTAACTGGTTTAAAGCCTTCCAAATTACGTCGTATCCGATTCTTTTCTTCCATTGAAAGAGAGATATCCATTACAAATTGCAGTAAATTAATTAAATCTACAGAAGTAATAAAGTAATCTTGACGTGTTTCCCAATAAACGCAAGAAACAATGCATAGTCCTGGAATTTGATTCATTTGACCACCATGAGCTTCTTGTGCAACAGGTTGGAAACCACATACAATTCGATTATTTTTTTCACTGCGCCAAAATTGTACAAGTCGACGTCGTTGTGCCCACTCATCTTGTGCCCACTCATATTGCATTTCACTTAAGTCCCCTTCAAAGTCTAAATCGACAGAAGCAGCATTATTAGAATAAGCATAGAGTTGATATTGTTGTTGACGTCGTTGTTGTTCTTGTCTTTGTTGGTTTTGTTGTTGCTGTAAGGAGGAGAGTATGAATTGACCGCTATCATCGCTTTTACTACTAGTACTAAGGTATTGTGCTTGTGGATCTTCCAATGGAACAGAATCAAACATATTGAAATTAGGGATAGTACGCTGTTGATCATGTCGTTGGACTTCTGGACTTGGCATCACACGAGGCATTTCATTTTGCTCATAGGATCTTTTCATTAGATTATTATTATAAGGTGCGTGTTGAAGATAAATAGGTTCCGATTCTTGTTGCCGTTGATGCTCTTGTTGTTGCTGCTGTTGCTGTTGCTGAGAAACTTGTAAATTGTTTGATCGATTATTGTAATCAAAAGAAGGTTGCCTACCCCCTGGTCCTAAACCTGGTTGAGTAGGAGAATAATACATATCTTGTTGTCTATATTGTTGTCTTGGTTGTTGAAACGTCTGTTCTGCATAAGCTTGTTGAAAAACAGGTGGTTTGTGCGGTGAAGGTGGACTATAAGGTATTTGTTGAGAAAATGATGCTTGTTGTTGTTGAGGATTATAAGATTGTGGTAACAAAGAAGGTGAGACCATGCTGTTAGAGGTACGACGTTGATGTAATGATTGTGTTACATATTGTGTTGGAGAAGGTTGGTAAGGTTGTTGTTGTTGAACACCTTGTTGATACATCCCACTTGTATCCAAATCATATGGGCTCAAAGAATATTGTTGCTGCTGATGTTGTGGGGTTGATGAATCGTCCATTTTCTATTTAATTAAATTAAACCCTTTTTGCATGAGTAACACAGAAATAGTGAATCAGGAGAAGTGGTTTTTAATAATAAAACATGAGGTCTTACTCTAAAACTGTTTTTTTTTAACTTAAATAATTTAAAGGGTAAATAAAAGTGAAAAAAAATAACCAAGATGTTAAAAAAGATGTATGGGTAATTATATAGAAGGCATAAAAAAAAAAGAAAAAGAAAAAAGTTACTGGTCGAAAATTCTTTTACGATGTTTATTTTCATTGAATAAGTTTCGTATGAAAACCCCTGATACGTTGGTTAATTTTTTTTTTCTTTTCATTGCTAATTGGTTCTAGTTATTCGTCCGGCCCTATTTATTGTTCTCTTTTTCTCTCTTAGTAATTTGTAGACGGGGGAGAATATGCAAAGCGGGAAAGATAGTTAAAATAGAATCGGAGGATGGGGTGATTGATGATGAATGTCTATGACGACATGATTTCCATAAGAGCAAATTGTCAAAAGAAAAATAGTTTTTACAAATGGTTAAAGCGAACATATCTGGGAAAAGACCAATAAAGCTACTTGTAGTTTAAATTAGCATTGACATCATAAATAGTGAACGTTTTAATAAGATACGTCTATAAAACTACGAACATTACTGATATTACATAATAATAACATAGATGATGTCTTTGTTATTGGATAAATTAATAATAAAAAAAAAGATTAAAAGGAGAGTTTATGTTGTAAATATACTTTCAACCCAAGAGAACAATTGTGATAAATATAATTATGAAATAATCACACAATAAATAATAATAAACAACAATAATAAATAATGCATAAATAAGATAAAAAGTGTGGGGCCAGGTAACGTGAACGTTACCATGGAAACGGAAATTTGAATTACCGAAAAAGTTGCTTGCGGATACATAGAACATGAAGCCACCATATTGATTCGACCTCTTTTCCAGCATGTACGTATCAAAAGTGGATGGGTGGAAGAGAGAGCGACGAAACGAATCAATCATGTATATGCATATTATGGATGGATGGATAAAATAGATGGATGAAAACGTATATCGACGAAATGGATTTTTTTTTTTTTTTTTACATACACAATGTCTTCAACCATCTTTATATCACCCAACCCATTTCACTTATATGCATATATAATGACCGAACAAAAACGACCCATTTTATTTTTATTTTTTTTTTGGAAAAACCAATTCTAACGCATTACTATGTAAATAATTTAGATAGCTCAACATGCTCGTTTCCAAGCAGAACCGAAAGACCATTTACGAGACTCTCTTCAAGGGTAAGTCATTACTTTTTAAATTAATTAATTAATTTTAGAAAAGGGACGAACAAAGAAACCCGTTTGACAACACCTACACAAGAGACAATTCAATTTTGTTATTTGTTGCTGACGGATGAAATTGGATAAATTATTTATGACTATTATTTAGACGGTGCCGTTGTCGCTGCCAAGGACTACAACCTTGCCAAGCATCCCGATATCGATGTTCCCAACCTTGAAGTCATCAAGATGATGCAATCCTTGACCTCCAAGGGTTTGGTCAAGACCCAATTCTCGTGGCAATACTACTACTACACCCTTACTGATGAGGGTATTGATTATCTCCGTGAATGTAAGATATATATTTGATATTCTGAGAAGAAGAAAAAAGTCATGTATTTTCCGTTTGAAAAAAAAAATTGATTAAATATAATTATTTTATTTTTAGACCTTCACTTGCCCCAAGAGATTGTCCCTGCTACTTTGAAGAAGACTGCTCGTCCCTCTGCTCCTCGTCGTGCCTGTAAGTATAATATATATATAAGCTAATACTGCGATAATTGAGAAAGGATGATGACTAATGAAAAAATTGGTTTCAATTTTATTATTGTAGTCGGTGAAGGTCGCGAAGGTGGTCGTGGTCCCCGTGGTGACCGTGATGGCTACCGCCGTAAGGAAGGTGCCGATGGTGACTTCAAGCCTGAGTTCCGTGGTGGTTTCGGTAAGTTAATTTAATATATAATCTATTATTGTATATTCATATATAGTGAATCCTCCTTTTTTGTTTACTCATTTATTGTATTATTTTTTATGTTTTGTCTTTAATAATAATAGGTCGTGGTCGTCGCGAGTAAACCAATTAACCCAATTATAATAAAAAAAAGAAAAAACAGGGCTGTTGCAATTTTTCTGTCAACCTATTTTCTTCATCCATTTTTTATGTGTGTATACAAAAAATTTATATGTATAAAGCAAAAATTAACTTAAATGAAACAGTATTGGTCTATTGGGCTTGTATAATTATGGATTTAATATTTATACATTACATTATATATATTTATTTGTTTGCAACAAATAATTATAATAATTATAGTTGACGGAAAAGGGGTGGCTGTTTTGGAATATTTATGTTTTTATTTTTGGGACATTTTAAACAAAGTGGCGTGCATGGACCGTTATTGTTTGATGATATATTTCTATCAACGTGAAATTAATAGAACGATTGAATGTGTGTGTGTGTGTGTGTGTGACAACATAGTAGTACATAAAATATATGATAATGTAAAAAAAAAAACGATATTTATAAATTGGATCAATATAATCCTTTTACGGTTCCTGTGTTTAAATCGCAAGAATGCGTTGATCAGTGCACTCTCCTTGTTCCTATAAGCATGTAAACCTAATGAAAGATTTATCTTTTGTATATCTGCAAAACGCATTTTATTTTGTGTAGCATTAATAATATCTGTTCAGATTACACCCATAATACTGGATTCATGTAATATAAATAAGTTTGTTTTAAAAACTTCTTTTCACTCTCATCATTCTTTATTCGTTTCTATCTTGTATGTATGTATTTATATATATATATTAACGAGGAGCTCCAATTTTTTTTTTTTTCGATTAAAAAGGTTATTCAGGAGTTATTTTATGGTTGGCATGGGGGATTACACAAGAAAAAAAAAAGACGGGGTGGGGGGAGACAAAGATAGAAAGAGTTTTAGGGTTGCGTTATTGGTAAACTAATCCAAATTGAATGGATGAGAGTGAAAAAGTGAACAAGGAGGAAGGAAGGAAATGAAAGGAGAGTAAAGTACCGTAAGGTGGAGTAGATAGAGAGAGAGAGAGAGAGTAGATAAAAAAAAATTATTTAATCTGCAAGCTGCCAAGGTTAAGTAAAAAAAAAAATCGTGGGATGTAAATATGCATATTCAATATTATTATTTTTTATTATTATTATTACTAGAACAAACCATCAAGCTCTTTTTTTATAAGCCCTTTTAGTACTATTATTACTACGTATTATTATTAATTTTATAATTTTATTACCTCCCAGCAGTAATGATAAACTACCATAACAATATCGTTATGATCAACGCATCCTTATTTATCTTCTCTTTCTTTCTTTATCTATAAGTAATCTTATTTCTGCTTTTTTTTTTTAAAAAAAAAGAAAAGTCATAGCAAGACATTCTCCCTTTATAATCTTTTTTTTTTCCCTATTTTTTCTCCTTTCTCTTTCTTTTCTTTTAGATACTTATTTATTTTTGTGTTATAATAATTATTAATAATGAGTGTCCAGGCAGCAATAGCATTATTAAACAAAAATAATTCTTCTACTATATCATCATCAACAACAGCACCAATAACAAAACCTTCTATTACACCATCATGGAAACCAAATAATGTAACGACCCCAACTACACCTCCAGTCGATAACGATAAAAAGACAGATTCAAAACGAGGTAGAGCAAGAACTCAAAGTGGTGGAGTTGCTTCTATTCTTAGCAAATTCGATCAACAACCACCACCTGTCAATTCTTCCACAAAGGCAGCCACAACCCATATTGGTACCACTACATCATCCTCGTCATCCAACGATAGTAATAATGATAATAATAACACTAATAGCGTATTTGTTTCGAATAATAATAAAAAAACCAACAGTAATTGTAATTTCGCAGCTCTCGCAAAACCACTACCAGACCCATCTAGTACCAACAACACAATGACTCTAACAACAGAAAAACCCACCACTTCCTCATCTACGTCCACCCTGCCAACCAAACCAGCCATAATAACAACGCCTTCGTCGTCTACATCAACAGTAATAAGAAAACCACCGAAAATAGAAGGACGACAAAGATCAGCCACAGTATCAGCACATGTAGCAGCGATAACACGACGTAGTCGTAGTGCAAGTGTACGTGATCGGGCAGCAACTATTAATCGAAATGTGGTAGCTGATTCAATTGGACACGAACTTTTGGCAATTTATCAAGATACATTGAATAAGCTGCAGGCAGCTGAAGAAGAAATAGAAAAATTGAATCAACAACAACAGATAAACGCAATAACAACGACGTCAAATAGTAATGATACTAATAATAATAATAATAATAATGAAGTATCAGAGGATAAGAAGATATCCTCTCAATTGCGTGATTATGAAATCCGTATTCAATATCTTAGTGAAAAATTAGATCAATTATCTCAAGAACATAATCTACTCGAACGACAGCTTGATCAAGAACGAAAACAACAAAGAATGAACAGTAAAAGAATCACGTTAGATACCCCTATTTCTCCTGAATTTCGACCATTTTCCAAATTGTTTGATACACCCAACACGACGACAACGACAACGACTTCAACGACTACTGGGGATGAATTGGACCGACGACGTATTACTGTAGAAACAAATTTAACAAGCGAAGATGGTGAATTTTGGAATTGTTTATTGGATAGTTACGAAGACAAAGGAACTTTTATTTCTTCATTGAATACATCCATCGCAACAGGTGAAGAAGATAATAATAGTAGTAATATAAACAAAGTAATCAATTCAGTATCAGCAACATTATCAACCGATGAAAGTAATAATAATAAGGAGCAACAACAGCAATTAGTATTAGCGGAACTCCTTTTTGTCAAAAAGCAACTGACAGCAGTAGAAAAGGGGGCACAAATCATGCTTGAAAGACACTTGCGAGATCTTGAAAAAGAACGGCAACAATCACGAACACTAGCAGAGGTCGTGCACAAGCAAGATCAGCTCATTGCATCACTTGAAGTCAAAGCTTGTCCCAAAGAAATGAAAGTTGACGATGATAGTAATAATTGCAGTAATAATCAACATTTATTATTGGAGCAAGTTGAATTGCAACGCATCGAATTGGAAGATAAACGAGGATTATTAACCAGATTGTTGGATGAGCGAGAAGAGCTTTTACGTCAAGTAATGAGCCATAGTTCAAATAAATCATTACCGACTACTGGTATAAGAAGTCGATCAGCGTCTGTTCGTTCTTCTATTGATGTGTTATCTGAAATGTCAAAAACTAATCCTATTGCTAATCCAGCTACTAAACATCCGTTATCAAGAGCCTCGTCATCCTCTTTATTACAAACATCACCACGATCCTCGTTGGGTTCACATGCTCATGGTCGGTCGACTCCACCACCTACTGGACCACCTAAAAACCCACTACCACCTTTACCACCACGTACTTCATCTTCAATGCATAGTATTCTATCCCCTGCTACTTCATGGTCATCCGCTGATTATGCTGCTGCTACAGGACGTTATTCTGGTAATAATCAACAACCATCACAACAACACTATTATAATAATCATCAACAGCAGCACCAACAACAACGTGAACTTGTTAATCCAACCACTTATAGAGAATCTTCTCAACCATCCAATACAATGATGGAATCACCTCTTCCACCTCATCCATCTACATTTTTAAATCACTATTCTTCACAGCAAGAACAACCTGTATGGCTTGATTATCAATCAAACGAAAAAAAACAGCAACAATTACAACAACAACAACAACAACAATCACCCCAACCTCAACCGCAAACATCATCTACAATTAATCGTTCAGGAACAATTAAGTTAAAAAAATCTAATAGTAATGGTAATACCACTTTTTGGAAAGGTTGGAAAAATCGACTTGGTTCTCGGTAGAAACTAATGGTACGTATTATCGTTCTTGACCACCCCCCCCTTTTTTTTTTCTAAAAAAAAAAAACTGGCTTTTTTTGAACATCCCATCTACCCCCCCTCCTTCTTTCTCTCTTTTTCTCCTTCTCGAGAGATTAGATAAATCTATTTTAAAAAAAAAGAAACAATAATAATAGTAATAATAATATTATTATCACGGTTTACATCATTTCATCTATTTATTTTATTTCATTTGTATTGTATTTTAATGTATAAACTTATTATACATCCATTCCCCCCCCCCCGTTCTTCTTTCTTTAACCCTATTCCAAAGATAATTGTACGTATAGTTTTTTTTCCTTCTTTCCCAATAACTTTTTGCTCCTTTTTTGTCTCAACAACAATATTAATGATAATAATAAAAAAAAATATAAACAAGTAATAAAAACTTATACAATGATGATATTAATATATTAAAGAATAAGGATTTTTTTTAGCCCCAGGCTGCCATAGTACTATAATTTATAATAAGTTGTCCGTCGGTGTTAAAAGACTAGATATAGTTAAAGAGGATATTTAATAGGATTATTTATTATTGAGTATTGTTCTACAATAGAAAGATATGCTTACTTTAAATAAACTACCAACAATTTCATCTGGTGCAGGAGCAAATGCACTATTGATATATAAAAACTGAAATCAAAAAAAAAAAAAAAAAACATATCGTTCAGTTTATTTTGATTATGATTGTGTATCCAAGTAATAGAAAGAAATAAAAAAAAAATTACCAATGGATCAGAACCTTGATAACGTAATTCTTTTCGAAGAAATTGTATTACTGTTTGAAACTTATTGGATGCTGTAATTTTATAAAAGTTTTGTTTTAATATCGGTGCGTTGCCAATAGCTCTAAAACGAACAACCACTGCAAATATACACATAAAAACAAACACAATGTATATATGAGTATACGAGATAGTAAAAAGAGATAGAAAGAGAGAGAGAGAGAGAGCAAGAGACAAGATAACATTTGATATAAATATTTTTATATATTTAAGAAATAAAAAAAAAAAAAGAAAACCTTTGGAAGTATCTTTTTGTTTGCGAGATTCTATCACTTGTACAAATAATTCCTGTACTGATTCATTCGTAATGAGTAGATTAGCATCTAGTTCTTTTGATAAAGATTCTTCTGTTGTGCTCATTTAGTATTATTATTATTCTTATTTCTCGGGTCTTCTTTTCTGCAGGAAAATAGTAATAATATCAGCATAAAGACAAGAGAATGTAAAAAAAAAAAAATCTAGAAAGTCCGAAGTTGGAACACAAGTAGAGGGGAAGTGACGTATTCTAATCTCAAAAAAAAATGGAAGACGCGTGCGTAACTCTGTAATAAGAGTGGAAAAAGAAAAAAAAAAATCGGAGCACATATTATTAAACTTGTATAATAAGCGAACCAAGTAAGAGAAAAACTGTACGCGTGTTTCTTTTTTCTATTCTTTTTTTTTTCTTCTTATTCATAATGGTGAACGAACAAAAAAAGGATACTACCAGTCAAAAAGAACTGGATGCTAAAAAAGAAAATGAACCAAAGAAAGTCGATGATAAAGTCAAAGATAATAAAAAGGGACAAGAAGAAGAAGAACTTGTAAGTCCAGCGTTTTTTTTTCTCTACAACACGTAATCCAATAAAGTAGATGTTTAATTATATATTTATTAATATCTATATATTATTTGTTATATAGTCTGAAGAGGATCAACAATTAAAAAATGAACTTGAAATGTTGGTTGAAAGATTGAAGGTACGATATATATATATACATATATATTTTTTGTTCTATATTATATAAAAAAAAGAGACAACTAACAATATATGTATATAATATTAACAGGAAGACGATCGTCAGTTGCATCGACCTGCATTGGAACAACTTCGTACTTTGATTCGTACATCGACGAGTTCAATGACCTCTGTACCTAAACCTTTAAAGTTCTTGAGTCCTCATTATTCAACACTTAAAGAATTGCATGCTTCATGGCCAGAATCAACAGATAAGGTAAGTTATTAGTAGTAAGCAAATACGAATAAAGAAAAGAATATTAATGGACTGTTTTTTTTTTTTTTAATTTTTTTTTTATTAGCAATTATTTGCAGATATTTTATCTGTCTTGTCAATGACTTATGCAGAAGAAGGTCAACGTGAAAGTTTACGATATCGATTTATTGGATCAACAGAAGAAGATATCGGTTCATGGGGTCATGAATATGTTCGACATTTATCTGCTGAAATCATGCAAGAGTATGAAGCACGAGCTGAAAAAGAAGATGCTTCAACTGATGATTTATTAAAATTAGCATTGGAAGTTGTTCCCTTTTTATTAAAGCACAATGCTGATGCTGATGCTGTGGATTTATTGCTTGAATTAGAATCCATTGAAGAATTGCCACAATTTGTTGATAAGGATACCTATGAACGAGTTTGTTTGTATATGGTCGGGTAAGTTGTTTTTTTTAAAACTAGTTTATATATTAAGGAAAGGGAAATGGTAAAAGATATTTAATTATTACTATTGATATTTTTTTTTCTTTTTTAGATGTGTCAACCTTCTCGTTCCACCAGATGATATTCGATTCATGAAGACAGCACGTAAAATTTATCAACAACAAGAAAAGTTTACACAAGCTTTAAACTTGTCTATTCGTATGCGTGATATGGATTTGATCCGTGAGGACTTTGAATCTGCTAAAGACCCGTAAGTTATCTTTTATTTTTACTATAGAAAGTTTTCTTTGTACTAAACCTATTCTCCTCTTTTTTTTTTTTGCCTATATGAATAGTCTGTTGAAAAAACAAATGGCATTCCAACTTGCACGTCAACAAATTCAACTTGAAACTGAAGATTCTGAATTAAATGAATGTCTTAACAACTTGCACCTTTCTAAATATTTTACTGCTCTTGCTACTGAGTTAGATGTACTTGAACCCAAGACACCCGAAGATATTTATAAGACTCATTTGGAAAATCATAGTATGTTTCTTTTATTTATTTGAACTAGAACATAATTATTCTTTTCATATTTTTACTTATTGATTCATTATTAGGAATGACATTTAGTGCAAATGTTGACTCAGCTCGTAATAATCTTTCTGCAAGTTTCGTGAATGGTTTTGTCAATGCTGGTTTTGGAAAGGATAAACTTATTATTCCTGATGCTGAATCGACCAATAATTGGATTTATAAGACCAAGGATCATGGTAAATATCTTTCAAGTACAGGGAAATATGGAAGAGGAGAAAAATAATAACCGTTCTTTATCTATTTATTTATTAGGTATGATTAGTGCTACTGCATCCATTGGTATGATTTTATTGTGGAATATTGAACAAGGTTTAACAGTGATTGATAAATACATGTATTCGGATGATGATAATATCAAGGCGGGTGCTCTTTTGGCTATTGGTATTGTCAATTCAGGTGTTCGTGAAGAAACTGATTCTGCTATGGCTTTATTGACTGAATCAATTGAAAGTGGTAGTGTTACTATCAAACAATCTGCTATCTTTGGGTAAGAAATAAGAATTTTTAATCCCTTTGCATTTTCTTTCACTGATATGTGTTTGCGTATTCTTGGATATAAATTAACGTATATTTTTTTTTCATTCTTGCTTAGTATTGGTCTTGCTTATGCAGGTTCTGCTCGTGAAGAAATCTCAGAATTGTTATTGCCTATTGTAAGTGATACTGCTTTATCAATGGAATTATCATCTTTGGCTGCACTTGCATTGGGTATGGTCTTTGTTGGTACTTGTGATGGTGATATTACTAGTACTATTCTTCAAACAATGATGGAACGCGAAGATTCATATCTTAAAGATACCTGGTCAAGATTTATGGCTTTGGGCTTAGGACTTTTGTATCTTGGTAAGTAAATACTTGTATTAATATTTTTTTTTTCGTTGGAAAGGGTTCGATGATGGATGGAATAAAATGAAATAAACTAATAATAATGATAATAGGTCGACAAGATGCATCGGATGCAACCATTGAGACATTAAAAGCAATTGAACATCCACTTGGTAAACAAGCTGAAGTTTTAGTTGAAGTCTTGTCGTATGCTGGTACCGGAAACGTATTAAAGGTTCAAAAGATGCTTCATATTTGTAATGATCATATTGATAATGAAAAAGAGGATGATCAACATCAAGCATTTGCTACAATTGGTATTGCATTGATTGCCATGGGTGAAGATATTGGTTCTGAAATGTCTCTTCGTACATTCAATCATTTGGTAAGAACAAACAAAAAAAAAAAAGCACATTCTTATTGATTATTCTTGTTACTTTAAAAATGAGATCATATAACTCATTTCGCTACTTTTTCTTATCTATACTTGGTACCTAATAGATGCATTATGGTGAGCCCGTGATTCGTAAGACCGTCCCATTGGCATTAGGTTTATTATGTGCATCCAATCCCGTTGTCAATGTCTTGGATACACTTAGTAAATACTCTCACGACAATGACAATGATGTTGCTGTTAGTGCTATTTTTGCTATGGGTCTTGTCGGTGCAGGTACTAATAATGCTCGTTTGGCTCAAATGTTACGACAATTGGCAAGTTTCTATCATAAGGATGCTTCCAGTTTATTTATGGTGCGTATTGCTCAAGGTTTGTTGCATATGGCCAAGGGAACCATGACCTTAAATCCTTTCCATACCGACCGACAAATTATGTCCCCTGTGGCTGTTGCAGGTTTGATGTGCAGTATTATCACTATGACCGACTATAAACACTGTAAGTTTTCATGATATTATACTTTATAAAGAAATAAAGTAGCTAATAACACATATTTCTATAGTTATCTTTGGTAGATTCCATTATATGCTCTATTCCCTCGTCACTGCCATGTACCCACGTTTCTTGATCACATTTGATGAAAATCTTGAAAGCTTACCAGTAACAGTTCGTGTTGGTCAGGTAAAGTGTCAAAGAATGAATTTCTTTTTTATATCTTCTATTCTTCAAAAAATAAAACTAAACCTATTTTTCATGAATTTATTAGGCCGTTGATGTTGTTGGTCAAGCTGGTAGACCCAAGACTATTACTGGTTTCCAAACTCATTCTACACCTGTTCTTCTCGCTCATTCTGAACGTGCAGAACTTGCTACAGATGAATGTAAGTTATTCACTTTTTTTTTCAAAGTGATAATGAAATCAATAATATTAAATAACTAATCATAATATATATATTTTTTTAACAATATAGATATATCAATGAGTAATATTTTGGAAGGTATTGTTTTATTAAAGAAGAATCCATTAGCGATGATGGAAGAATAAAACAAAATTTTTAAAAATTTACCTTTTTTTTTTATCTTTCTTTCAAAACCTTATCCCCAAATGGAATATTATTATTTTCTTCTTCTTCTTCTTCTTCCCTCTTATAACAACGAAACAACAACTACAAATAAAAAGTAAACCCAAATGCATGTATAAAGGACACACTCACACTCACACGTGTATATACACATATACATTATAAATATTGAACCATGAAAAGAAAAAAAAAAGAGTGTGATTACACAATGAGTAAAGTATATTATTTATTGTTCTTAATGAAATATATTTTGTTAATCTCATCCACAAAGTCAATGAATACATTCAAATAGACTTGTTATAGAGTTTGGAATTCAGGTTATTTCTATATAACATATAATTTCTTTAGCTGATCATGGGGCATTTTATTTTATCATTATGATATCACATCTATCTATCTTGTACTTATAATACTTGTACGTAATTGTGATGTTATCCATCATCAAAAGGTCAACTCTGCCTTGATCTTACGTAACTTTACGATAGAATTAAGTGTATGTGTATATAAATACCCAAGTAGTATAGAAGATAGATATTTTCTGAAATAAACTAATTTTATACGTATATACGTATTACTGAATAAACATACGTAATACGCCACCATTAATAAAACATTGATATTGTCAATCCAGTTATTATATACATAAATAGACAAAGGATCGTCCTTATTATTTCATATCGATCATCAAAGATACTTTATATATGTAATATGTCAGTTATGCACATTAGATATATATATATATATATCATTACCTTTTTTTTTTTGCTCCCTAAAAAAAGTAGGGATAACCTCCTCTTTTTCTTTAAAATTTAGGAGTAATTGCTATTATTGTTCAATATAATAATTTATCATAACCATAAACATCACATGGTGAATTCACAATGATCACATGTATAAACGTATTACGATCATCGTTATTACAAATGATAGAAACATGGCCTCATTGGATCCTATTTAATCCAATTTTCCTTTTTCCCCACCTCCTCTATACTCATATTAAATATATATTCTTCTCCTCGTGGAAGCAAAAAGAAAAAGAGAAAGAAAAGCTTTACGTATTATTCGCAAAATAAAATCTGTCCGGGGGGAAGGGGAAATGGTTGGGGAAAGTTATTATGCAATCAAATTATACATCAAACCATTTTGTGAATTTTTTTTTTGGACTACGTATGGAGAAAAAGTGGAGGGAAAAAAAAGTAGTTATTTTGATATTTACGAACGTTCGCCACGAAGACGTCGGGCTAATTGAATATCCTTGGGTTGAATAGTAACACGTTTAGCATGAATAGCAGCCAAGTTGGTATCTAATAATAATACATTCATTTAGTAAAAAAATGAAAAAAAAAAAGTATCAGGGCAAAAAAAAAATAAAAACGCCTTTTTTTTTTTCCTTTTACCTTCGAACAAAGAAACAAGATAAGCTTCAGCAGCTTCTTGAAGAGCACCAATAGCTGAAGATTGGAATCGAAGATCCGTTTTGAAATCTTGAGCAATTTCACGAACAAGACGCTATATAATAGTAATAATAATAATAAAAAGAATGTTTAGTTTTCTTTGTATAAAAAAAAAATAATGAAAGGAGGAAGAATATTTACTTGGAAAGGAAGTTTACGAATCAAAAGTTCAGTCGATTTCTATTATTTCATGATTCATTAGTTTTTATTCTTTGTAATTTTCTTTTTTTTATTTATGCATGATTGATTTCAAATGGGTGTACCTGATATCGTCGGATTTCACGAAGTGCGACAGTACCAGGCTTATAACGATGAGGCTTCTTGACACCACCTAAAAGTTATATATATATATGAAATATAGTTAGAATCCGCAGCACATTGTAATTTTGTTTTTCAATTGAAAAACAAATGGTGGTTTCTTTATATATATTTATATATAATGTTCATGTATACAATGTTTGTTTGATTGACCAGATTGAAGAGAAAAAAAAAGAAACATATTCGTAATTTACCTGTAGTTGGTGCAGACTTTCGTGCAGCCTTAGTAGCAAGTTGTTTACGAGGGGCTTTACCACCAGTTGATTTACGAGCAGTTTGTTTAGTACGAGCCATTTTGTTTTTGGAAAAGAAAAAAGAAAAAAGAATATAATATGCCGCTTTTCCCACTTTCTTTAAAAGTCTAATTCGATTTCAAATTCCGCATTGGTTTCAATATTCCCACTTTTAGTTTTTTTTTTCTATTCTCTTTTTTCAGCAGTAAAAAAAATAATGGTCAGTAATACTGTCATTTTAGATAATGGCGCGTCAACACTTAAAGTAAATACTGTTGAATATGAATCACCACGGTAAAAATTATAAACTAACTCATTCATTTAAATAATAAAATACTCGCGATGTTTTTTTTTTAATTGTATTGAATTATTTATAATGATAGGATAATTCCTAACGCGATTATACGTGGTCGGACAGATAGAAGAAATTATATTGGTGATCAAATAGATCAATGTACTGATTTCTCTTCATTATATTATCGACTTCCTTTTGAAAGGGTAATAAATAATATATAATTTTTTTTTATTCTTTCCTTCACTTGACTCACCAAATCTTACTTTTATTTTTATTTTTTTACCCTCCCCCCAGGGTTTTCTTACAAATTGGGATGTTGAACGACCTATATGGAATCGATTATTTTCAAATGTGCTTCAGGTAAAAATTAATAATAGGAATAGGAATATTAGAAAGAGAGAACTTAATATGTAATGAGATGATAATTGAAAAAACAAAAAGAATAGATTGATCCAAGAGAGAGTCGATTATTAATAACGGAACCATGTTTCAATTTAAAAAATATTCAAGAAGCTTATGATCAGATTATATTTGAAGAATATGAATTTGCCTCATGTTACAGAACAATTGCACCTGAACTATGTACTTTTAATGATCTTGCGTTATTATTCGATGATCGCCCTGGATCTATCCCTGATTGTTCCTTAATCGTTGATTCCGGTTACTCATTTACCCATATTGTACCTTTTTTTAAAGGCAGGCCTATATCAAAAGCTATTCGAAGAATTAATGTTGGAGGAAAATTATTAACAAATCAATTAAAAGAAACTGTTTCTTTCAGGTAAAACAATAATTATAATCATTAATAATGAATTCCTTTTGTGTATTATGTGCTTATGTGTATACCTATTCAATTAATGTTAAAAATTGAAAATATATATATACAGGTATTATGATATGATGGAAGAAACTTCTATTATTAATCAGGTTAAAGAAGAATGTTGTTATGTTTCTCAAGATGTTCTTGGTGATTTAGATATTTGTAAAAAACCATATCAACAAAATACAATCATACAGGAATATGTATTACCTGATTATATTAATACAAGTAAAGGACATATACGACCTAAACAAGAAAATTCATCACATTCATCAACAGGAGGAGGAGGACGGCGTCATCAAAAGGGACAAGAGAATACAGAACAAATTTTAACAATGAATAATGAACGATTTATGATTCCAGAGATTTTAATGCATCCTTCTGATATTGGAATTCAGCAAGCCGGATTAGCTGAAGCTATTACACAAAGTGTTAATGCTTGTGAACCAGGTATTATATCCATTTATATGTGGAAAATAAAAATAAAAAACAACAATGATAAAACTAACTATTCATTTGTTTATTTTGTGTAACAATAAATAGAAACACATGGCTTATTTTATTCGAATATTGTATTGGTGGGTGGTAATACACTTTTTGAAGGCTATCGTGAACGAATGTAAGAATGTGTTGTGAATTTATGTGAAGATAAAATATCATAATCCAACTATTATTTTTGATACTAATAAAACAATGAGAAACAATTAATCTTTTTATTTTCTATACAGAATTCATGACCTACAGATGATGGTACCAAGTGAATATGATGTACGAGTATCTCAACCACCTAGGTAAATAAAAAATATTAAAAAGCTATTCATTACGAAAAAAAAAATCTATTATTAGAATTATATTCCTATGTATAATATATATATATGAATAATAATTATGTAAATTACTAATTGCATGATAATATAATAATCTTAGTCCAACGGAGTATGCGTGGCAAGGAGGCCAACGATTCGTTGAATTAAGTGGTAAATCTGATCTACAAAAGAAATTTGTTCAACGAAAAGAATATTTTGAATATGGCAGTGAAATTTGTCGCCACAAGTTTGGATCACTATAGAATATCAAGAAACTGTTAATGTTAACAAAAAAAAAGAGAGAGAGCAAAAAGAAAAAAAATTATTGTTATTGTTTGGGCGAGACCTTTGTGCTTCATCAATCCGTAAAAGGACAGCTGAAAAATATATTTGGGTAAGCGTACACGTGTGTACAACATGGAACTGGTCAAAAAAAAAAAAAGGCCAGGGAACCCAGCCAATATTTTTTTTTCTCGATTTATATGTATATACTTCTTTCTTATTCATTTGCATCATGTATATTACCATGAATCTCTTTATAAAATACATGGCCATATATTCAAATTTATAAGGGACACAAGAGTTTGTATTCTTTATTTTATAAAATGCTGCAGGAAATTCAAAAAGAGGTAAAAAAGAAAAATTATAAACCAGTTGAACCTGGCAGAAATCCAAAGGATAGATACTATATATAGTATACATTGGTTCCAAAATGATGAGTACGATCGAAATAAAAGCGCACTCAGAATTCTAATATGTCCATCGGATTTTAAAACCAGTTAAAGATGTTGATGTCCAATTTTTTTTTCGTTTAAAAGGAATTCATTATCTTTCTCTCTCTCTCTTCAAATTAAAAATAAATAAATTAAATGGATCTGGAACCTTGATTTAATTGTTGCTATGATACTTGTTTCTATGACAGAGAAAAAAAAAATCTAATTGAGGCGTTGCCAAAGTAACCTATTTTATTATGTCTGTTTTAAACATCTATATCTTTTCCATCTTGTCAAGTAAAATAATTACAAAATGGATGATAATGATAAAGAAAGTCAAGTGACTTAAAATAGCACAGCGTATAAGTATCAGTTCGAACTTCTTGTTAAATTAGCATTTATATTTAAAAACTCCCTTATATGTGTTCCTTTCACATAGTATATATAACATGCACACGTTTTTCTATTTTTTTCTAGTTCTTTTAGACGTCCGCCTTTTTTTTTATTCTTCTTCCTTTTTTCTTTTCTTTTCTATTATATTACTCATTTCTTTTCGACTTTCTTTTTTCTTTCTCTTTCACCTGTCTCTCCTTTCTTTTTACATTATCCTTTACTACTCTTCGTATTCTTTCTCTTTTCCCCTCTGTATAACATACATATAACAGCAATAACAAACATTCGTTTTCAATGCGTCAAACACTTTTATGGATTGCCGCGCTAACTGCTTCAGTTGTTGCTGATCCTCTTACTACTATCCCTCTTTATCGTCGAAATAATGACGGTTTTATTAAAGCGAGCGCAGATGAACTCGATAGTGGAGTGGTAATACATCCTCTTTTTTTTTTTATTCTTCTTCCTTTACTTCTGCTTCGAACGATACGACATGAGGATAGATTATTTATAATTGAAACTTATTATCACAACATTTCTACTTTTATTAGCTTGGTGGCAAAGTACTAATTGGTACTCCACCTCAAGAATTTACCATGGCATTTGATACAAGTAAGCAATTACATATAATTATATTATCTATGCGCAGTTGAACTCAATAATTTATAAATTTCTTTCTTTTAGATACCGGTTTTTCTTGGGTTCGTGGGTCTCGTGTATGTATTTATAATTATTTTATACTCATTTACTTTCATTTTTGTCCTTTAGTCGAAAAAAAGAAAGCTAATTCCATCTTTTTTTTTAAAAAAAAAAAAAAAATAATAGTGTAAGAGTGAAAATTGTCTTGATCGTTGTACATATTATTCTCGACGTTCAGAAACTTCTGTATCAACTGGTCAAAAACTCAAGGTTCAATATGGTGAAGCATGTGTTGAAACTTCTATTTATATGGATACTGTTGAGTTTGGTGGTGTTTCGGTTGAAAATATGCCATTTGGTGGTGCTTATAGAATGACCGCATTTGATGAAGGCTTTGGTACGCAGCAATATTTTTTTAATTCGATTATTATAATAGATACGTACACATATATTCTAATAATTTAAACCACTTGATAAAATAATTAGATGGTTATCTTGGTCTTGGTCGTAGCGTTGATTTCAATAAAACACGTATCTATTCTAGTGCAGCACAAGGTCTTGCAAAGCGTGATTTACCTGCATCGTCTTTTGTAACCAACGCCTATCAACAAGGTTCTGGTATGCAGAGTGCTCAATTCGGTATGGTCACTACTTCTTCTAGTGATAATGGATTCGGTAGTGACGGTACTGCTGGTAATACCACACCTTCTACACCTAATGATAATCAACAACCTCAACAACCACAACCTTTACCTGTGGGTAATAATACTCAACCCGGCCTACCTAATGATGGAGCACAACAACCACAACAACCTAATGACAACCAAAATCAACAACCACAACATCCTGAACAAGGTGATCAAATTACCTCTGGTGGTTTTGGTTTCTTCAAGCGTCATTATGATGAACCTGCTGGCTATCTTATTCTTGGTAAATATATATTTATATACATATATATATATATACTACTACTTTATCAATAGAGTAACAATACCAACTATAATTATAATCTTTTTTAGGCGGCATTGATAAGAGTGCCATTCAAGGTGATATTGCCTATATTGATCTTGTTGACAGCAGCTCTGGTAGTGCCAATTGGGAAGTCCCCATTTCACTTGTTCGTTTTGAAATGGATCTCATTTTACAACAAAAGAAGAATGCCAAGGCTTTGATTAGCACATCACAAAATTTTATTTCCATGCCATATGATCAAGCTGATATTTTCCATGAAGTATTTGGTGGCAAGTTCCAAGAAAATTCCAAAACTTATAAAGTCAAGTGTAGCAAGATCAAAGATATGCCTCGCTTGAAACTTTATTTGGGTGATTGGGCTGTTGAAATCCCCCCTCAATATTGGACTCGTGTGATTGATGCCCCTACTGATTGTTGTGCCACTCGTATTGCTCGTGGTGAATCAGATCGTGATTGGATTTTGGGTAGTAGCTTTACTAACCTCTTTTATACCACTTTTGACCCTGTTGAAGAAAAACTTGGTTTAGCATTAAAGAAGGGTCAAAAAGATGATGGTCTTAAGTTGGTTGATAAAAGTCATCTTCTTGATAATTAAACCACCCTCACCCTTTCCGAGCAAAACAAAATAAATTATTTCGATTAAAATAATTCATTCATCATTTTATTTATCAAGATAAATATTACCCACAACCCCTAAAACCAAAACTATAACAGTCGTTCTCTACTTCCTCTTTCTCCACCCTCCACCAACCCCACATAATACAATTTTTCTATTCCTTCTTTTTTTTTCTCTCTCTTTCTGTAAAGTATCGTTTTTTTATTTTCTTCTTCATAAGAAAAAGAAGTTTAATAATTCTCAAACATTTGATATTACTTCTTTATTTTTGCTTTTCTTAAAAAAAACACCTCATTAAAAAAAAACACACAGACACATACACATGAAGCCAATTTGCTGGGCAATTTGGAGCATATTTTTAATTTCTAGCCAACTTTTTTAAGTTCTCCGCTTATATTTTTGAGTATTTGATCGTTTTTTTTTTTTGACATAACTCACAGCTTTTTTTTTTATATATACAACTTTTTTTTTTATAATACACCATGGCAACCAAGATGGACGCTAATCCTCGGGGTATTCCTAAATCTCCATTCGTTGTATGTCTATATTTCAATCCAGAAAAAAAAAACATATTGACTATTTAAATAAGAACTATTTGTTTTATGATTTATTGTTTCAACAAAAAGATGATCTTGACTGATTTCCCCACCCTCCTTTCTTTTTTTTTTTTTTCATTGACATGACAGGAACGCGTTGAAGATTATGTTTCAGATGCCGAACCAGCAGACGTTGTATTGCGTAAATTTCAAGAAACTATCAGGTAATAATAAGAAGACTAATAAAATGGAATGTAGGATATATGGACAGGAGATTGTATACTAAATAAAAAAAATGATAATAATATTTAGTAAATACAAATTTATGGAAGTCAATATGTTACAACGTCGAAAAGTATTAGAAGAAAAGATACCAGAAATTGAAAAAACAATTGCTATGGTCGACTTTTTGGTCGAAAAGCAAGAATCAGATGAACCTGTTTATACTGATTATGAGTTAAATGATACATTGTATGCTAAAGCAAAAGTGGAGGCTTCTGGGACCGTTTATCTTTGGTTAGGTGTAAGTTTGAACAATATAACTGGAAAATAAGATAAAAATAACTGTAGATTACATAATTAAAACAAGGTTTCTATTTAGGCCAATGTCATGTTAGAATATACCTTTGAAGAAGCAAAAGATTTACTTTCATCCAAATGTGAAACAGCTAAAACCTCGTTACGAAATACTATTGAAGATCTTGAATTTTTACGGGATCAAATTACTACCATGGAAGTCAGTACGTATCATTTTCTCTATTCTTTTTATTTTTTTTTTGAAGAAAAAAATTGGATACTGATGATTACTTTAATTTTCTAGATACTGCACGTGTTTACAACTGGGATGTCAAGCAAAGACGGTTGGCTCGAGAACAAGCATCAAATTAATTATATAATGATGGATAATCATAATATTATAAATAAAAAAGTAGTAGAAACTAAAAAAAAGAAAAGAATTTGCTTTCATAAAATATTTCAACGTTATAGATTACAAAAACTCGAACTTTTCCAATATATAGACAACTATGGTAACAGTAGTAGGCGATGTTCATGATGTATTAAAGAAAACCACGGGGTCTTTTTCATACATCAAGCTAAAATTATGAAGTTTTGGTTTTTATTTTGAGGTTCTTTGAAAAAGTTTATAATGTAATCAAAAAAGAACGATAAACTATAAAGTTCAATTAGAGGTAATAGCAAATCATGGGTATAAAAGAATTATGGAATAGAAAGTCGCTTGACATTGATCTTTTAACCAGGGTACTCAATGAAAAACATCGGTTCCAACGGCAACGACTGCGATATTTCATTCTTTTTTTTTTTTCATTTACTCTATCACGTACTAAGTTATAAACGACCTTAATCTCAAAGATTTATCTAGTCAATTAATAACTTAAAAGTCTAGCAATGATTAAATTAGGCGCTTTTATTTTTAATGCAAATATCAACGAATATTGACTTACTAATTAGTCAAGCATTTATTTCGACCAACATACTTTTGGTGAGCGACATAGACATTAATGAATTATTCTTCGTGAGGATCGTTTTTTTTTTCTTTTTTTTTTTTTTGGCATGGATGAATAAACAGATACTTGTATTTTTTTTGTATATAACACTGGCATAATGTTACCAATGCATTATTATGATACCAAGAAGCAGCATTTTTCTACGTATGTACTACGTAGTAAAGACCATCCATCTTAAAATTTTTCATTCTTGGTAAGAATGCAGTCAAGTACTGTACCACTACGAAAAACAAACTCCTTGATAACAGTCAAGTCTTTCATTATTAAGATATAAGAATATAATTCAAAGGCAGGTCAATATGCTTACATAGGTTTTACTGTAATGTATTTCGATTATGGCGTTTCAAGATCAAATGATGTATATTATGGTTATTTTTGACTGAGAGCCACCACTAAGAATAAAAACATCTTTTGAACAAGATTCTATCTCGCAACTTGATATTCATTTACATAAAAATCTTTTTATATTAACATCTGGAAGTTCGAAAAATATCCTTCTCTAGTAAATGTCTATTTGTTCTCATATTTGCATTTCGAAAACCATTTCTGATTTTGGTCTTGCAAGAAAATTTTGACTGACTTTTAATAGATTGGAGTTCTAATCGCTTAAAGAAAAGACCAATAGTACCCTTAACAACCCATTATATATATTTTCAGGAAAAAAAAAAAAGGTTTGTGTAGAATATTACAACCATAAGAATAACCCCACCTTGTTCTCTCTCTTTCTCTCTATTTTTTTTTTCTTTCTTTTCCTCTTTCTTCTTTTGACAACTTGTTGTCTTTTCTCGAATGTCTAATCGTCGACATCCTCCACCACCTCCACCGTTACAACAACCAAAACAATATCAACAGCTACAAGTACAGCAACTACAGCAACAGCAAGCAGGGGTAGTAACCTCTTCTTCTTCCTCTTCTTCGACTTCTTCACATACCCATAATGCTCGTTTACAACATATAAATCGCGACCCTACCGGAATACTTGGATTTTCTTCTTCTCAAGGTTCTTCTTCATCCACACTTATAGACCACAACATGTCATTTTCAAATAATAATAATAATAATAATAATCCAACTTCACCCATCAATATACCCGCTGGAAGTCGACGACTCCATAATAATCGTAACCAAAGTTTAGGTTCAGCAAGTGAATTCCAGTCATCGCCCCGGTCACTTGGACCCGACGTTAGCATTAGTGGTAGTACTGGATCACCGACAAACTTTTTTGACGGATCTCCTGTAGAAGAAACAGCATCACCTATTCGACCTCCAACTATTCGAAGAACAACAACAACAACCACAATAGCAACAACACCTAGTAACTTACCCATTCCACCCACACCACCGATTCGAAAGGCTGGAAAGAGTTCCGACTATGCTTTAAGCGTTGTATTTTCTCAATTTGAAACAATTGCTGATAAAAAAATGAAATTGATATTAAACACGGGTGTAGTAAGTAATATTTAAATTCATGCGATATTCATTCGTTCTATAAAGTAGTATTAGTTTGCTGTATATGCGTTGCTTTGCGGAACGAAAAAAATGTAAAATTATTTTTTGACACTAAGACATTTTTATCAACTAACAAATTCTCTCTCTCACCTTCACCTTTCAATTATATATGAATAGGATATAGAAGTGGATTTTCGGAAAATCTTAGCATCAGATGCTGATAAAACTTTTGATAAATTAATAAAATCATTATCATCTCTTGCTGCTTCTCAACAAAAACAAGTTATTGATGCGGTAATGCGATGGCGGAGGGCAAAGATTGAACCTCTTGATCCTACTCTCGTACGTCGTGTCAGGTAACAAAAAAAAAACCCACCAATTCCATTACAAAAAAAAAAAGAGGGTGAATAGTATTAGGATGGTAACATATTGGATTTATTTAGTGAATCAGCACCACTATCACGAACTAAAGATGTTACTTCAATTCTTAAAGAGAGACAATCGGTTAGTTTCGTTTTTGATTATATTAGAAATACCTTGTCAATAACAGTAATGAATAGCAACTCATATCTACGTTATAGTTAGCATCTGTCTATATATTATGCCGAGCATTGATTGAAATTGTGAAGTCGTTTACACCAGAAACTTTACCGGAAGACTTGGGAGAAAATTTAGAGGAAATTGTTTTCAATCAACTAAAAAAGGCAGACCCGTAAGTTTTTCTATTGTTATTTTTATAAAGTATATATATTATTTTGGAAACGTTATTCAAATAATGGGTTTATTTATGTTTATCAGAGAAGCAATAAGAAGATCTAAAAACAGAACAGCGAGTATGGATCTATTTGCAGAATTAATTGGTGAATTATCCAATGTGCGATTTGCCTCTGTTAGTGATCGATTTATTGCCGAACTCGAGAAATATAACAGTCAAACCATTATGAAAGAGAGACAAAGTCATATGGAAATGTTAATTCGTGGAATGAGATTTTTAAAAATCAAAGTGAGTATAAAAAAAAAAAATGTGGGGAGGAGGAAAGAGACATTTGATTAATGCGGAACCCCAATTTTTTTATTTTATTTTTTGGTAGATATACCCATTGGATGCATTAGAAGAAACAGCAGATTTTCTATGTAGTTGTGCAAGTTTCTTTAGGAATGCACATGGGGCCAAAGTTAAGCATAGTTATGCTAAACTTTTTGTTCAATTGCTTTTACCAATAGCAGGAGTAAGTTTTTATTCTTTTTTATTAATTATATATATATAGACACTTACATGATATACTAACGTAATTTTTCCTGCTGGAAATTATTATTTGTTTTTTTTAGGTAGCTGTTGCTGAAGTGAATTTCCCTGCATGGGCAAAAGCAGTTGATATAGTATACCCAAGAGCGTGGAAAATGACTCTTAAACCACGACATGTACTTGTAAGCTCAATAACAATATATTGTTTAATGTGAAATATACAAATATGTTTGACTAATGTAATATATATATAGGCCGGATATCCACTTGTTACAACCTTATTATGTGTCGGCCGAAAAGAATTTTTTGCAACTAACTGGATGGGAGTTGTTGAAAGCTGTTATCAAAAATTTAGCAAGGTACTAAAAAAAAATCCATTAGTAAACAGTATCAATGAATAATATAAAAAGGAGGTTAACAAAATTAGTATATTGGATATATTAACAGGACAAATATACCCGACAATTAACTCTTGGATGTGTTTCTCGCCTTGTATGGACTTATTTATTTCGATGTGCAGAAAGTACTTCTATTGCATATAAAAAATTGGATGGTATTATCAAAACGTTATTTCCACCTTTTCGACGAGCCATATACCCCTCTGAAACACCTTTGGACCATTTTATATTAATCACCTATTTTATGTTAATGCGTGACGTTGACACGGCTATGAAGAGTGTTGTCTATTATTTATTGAATGCTGACAATGTTGCAACTACTTTACATTGGGAATATATCAACCCAGAACGTATGATTATTGCTCTTCGAGCATTCCGTCTAATGCTTTGTGATCTTGAAAAAGGAAATACAAGACCCCCATTCCCTGTCGATCCAGATATGCTTGGAACGGGTATATCGATGCATTGTAGTGCCAACATGTTCACGAGTCCCATTCGTGCTATCAAACCTGATGTCATTGATCGTATCGAGGACATTATACACAAGTCTCTGTTAAGTTTGGATCAAGCATTTGGGCGTCTTATCGTTTTGGATGATAAAACAGTCATACAAAAACCAGCAGGCAGTATGAGCTCAAATACAAGTAGTAGTGGTCTGGGAAGTGGCAATTATTCCGTCCCGATGTTCGTTAACAGTGTTGGTATTTCAGGCACATCTGAAAGTGGTCCACAAGTCCAACACCAATATGCAGCTTTTGCTATATCCTATTCCAAGGACAAGCAAGCTTACTTGGACGTCTTGAAGGCCATTTTTGATTCGATGCCACGACTCATGCCAGCTGGTATCCCATTACCCAAGCTAGTCGAAATGTTGTCACGTTACACGGTTCATGCAGATCCAGAACTGATTCAGTCAGCATCACAAGCTTTATTACGGATTGCTGAACAAATTGATAGTCAAACTGTGGTGACTGGTTATGCTCGTTTTGTTTATCGAATTGAAGACAAGTATTGTGATGTTCTCACATCACTTGCTGCTGGTCCATTAACGGGTGGTAATCACAATGGAAATGGTGGTGTGATGAAACTTTATGTGGATTTGCTTGCAACATGGGTTGATCATATTGATTTAACACCGCTCAAGGAATTGGACATGGGAACGAATGAAAATACGAATAATGCCAATGGAAAAAATACAACACCAGCAACAGAAGCAGCAGTATCATCATTAGCAGGTGATCTTGCAGCCGATGTTCATTCCGATGTATCTCGTTTATTTAGTATGGTAGAAGAAACCGAAGCCAACGGCTTATTATTCCTTTGTAATCAATCTTCAGCAATACGACGCTCTGCCATTCAAATAATCAAGCTAGCTGCCGATCTCGAAGAACGGTTACGAGGCTTAATCCATGATAGTGAATCAGAACTAGCCAAAAGATTAAATAAGCATTTTTCTTCGATGACGGACCGCAAATATATTCGATTATACAACCTTTTGGAATCGGCAGGACAAGAAATGATCAAGTTCGATAAGGATACCAGTATACTTTTAGGATCAAAAATTTCGATTGAAACACGCATTCGAATTCAACAACATCAACGTCGTGCAAATCGAAATGTACTAATTCAAATCATTGAAAGTGATCATCCATATGATATGATAATATGGAATATATGTTATCCAGAATTATGTAAACGGTGTTTTGAATATTTTCCTGGTACTGTAGCCCTATGTCGACAAAATATATGCACCCGTATATTACAAATCCAACCAGCCATTCAAGGCTCGTTCGAGACTGCCAAGGCGGGAGCGACAGGTACACTAAGTATGAGCAAGAGTAGTACAAGTCAAAAAGTTGCCAGCAGCGAAACAATAGAACAATGGAAGATGTATATCGTGTTTGCATGTGCAACGGCAGCATTATCAGAGGATAGATCACCAGTAGCAACATGGGCCAGTAGTGGTAGAAAGGGTTCTGCAGTTGTTCAAAAGATCGGATCAGCACACGACCTGTTTCGAATGACGCTTCAATATCTTACTTGTGAACATCGACCAATTCGAGAAGCTGTTATGCAAGGACTTGGTAATGTAAACAAGGATGCTTACAAGCTCCTAATTACTAATTTACAACACCATGTACGAATTATTCTTGACGATGGCAAACAACGAAACAACCAGAAACCGTATCAGAACAAACGTAGCAAAAAGCATGATCGATTACGTATATCACTGATGCATGTATTCGAATTAACAGCTGATTGTCTTCAGCGTCGGAAATATTTGGAAGACAAGGATGTGATGAATGTCATTATGAGCTATATCAAGGAAACAAAATCGTTTTTACAAGATAGCGAAATACAGTTCGAATGGGAATATCACAAGTTACGCGTTTATCTTTGTGGATTGGTTGAAAAACTCTATGAAAAATTGATGCAACTGGATGATCCGACCAGTGTGATGTCCTTTGAAACAAGATTAAGTTTATACAAGATGTTTGAAGAATGGTGTGGTTATGGTATCTGTGCAAATGCGACACGAAATCGTGAAGCTGCCATGATGCGTGACGTACTAGAACAATGTAAAGATGCCCAAGAACGTGCGAGTGCTACTCAGTTGATGGAAGAAGAACGCAAAGCTTTGGAGACAGCTTCATTAAGTGCAATGGCAATGCTTTGTGTAAGCTTTTAAGAACATAAATGGGAAAAGAAGAGAGAGAAAGATAAAAAGTGAGGAAAAGAGTATGGGATTAATTGTTATTATTATTGTTTTTGAAGCGTGGTCCACTCTATGCATTCCTCGGTCAAAAAAAAGCAAGGCAAGCAGTAATTCAGTTTGATATGCTGAATGTTCTTAAATGGATTGATGCTGTATTTGAAAGTCGAGACCCAATATATCATCCTATTGCAAGGTAAACAGGACGCGAAAAGAAAAAATAAGACATAGATACATGTTAGGTTGGAATAAAGTTTTTCTCTTACTCATTTACTACATATGGTTGTTTCTTTATAGACGGGCATTGGAAGCAGTATTGATTTATAACCAAGATCAACCTCTTTTATTGGACGATGTTATTGAGCAATGTTATGCGGGTAATCCAAAACTCGAATTTACTCAAGGCTATTTTCTTGCGTTAGCAGATATTGTCACCCAGGTGGAAGATTATCCATGTCATATACATCAAATTATGAGTCTTGCATTATTCAAATCGGGGGATGCCAAGAAGACTATTCGTAAATCTGCCATTAATCTTTTGAGGGTCATTGAAGACCGGGTATTTGCCGATTCGTGTGCAAAGGAATACGAGATCGGTATTACAAGCAATTTACCGACAATTTACAAGCATACACAAACATTACTATCAGCTAGACTTGCTGTAGATCATCCAGAACAAACATTTTCAATGCTGTCAGAAATTACCCAGCGGTTCGATAACATCAGCTCTAATAGTCAACGTGAAGTGCTTGTGTATTTGCTACCATGGTTACGCAAAATCGATTTATCTGTTGGTCCCCAAGATACCGAATTGAGCGCATCAGCTTATATGGTGTTATCTAACATTTACTATCTCACCATCAAATTTGGTGATACCTATGTCAAAGAAATTGGTGCTCTTTGGAGTCAAGTGGTAGATCATGGGCGTAATATACGAGCTATTATTATGTATTTGTTAGATATGGGTCTAGAAATGCGAAATCCTTGGTTCCTTCTTCATGCAAAGCGTGTATTTGTTTGTCTCGGCCGAACATCGGCATTTAGTAGGGTGGTGGAAGATACTATAGCCGAAATTACCCCTCGTTCTATGGTTCCCCAGCTAAAAGAAATTAGTAGTAAATATGCACAAGCGTTCCCGCTACTTTATGTTGCTGATACGGCCAAGGCACTTAATAAATACTCTAAAAGACCGGTTTTTTCAAGAGGACAAATGGCTACGGTATTTCTTGTCGACTTGGCCATTGAAGCCGGTGCTGATTTGGCACCTCATTTACCTTTGTTATTACATACAATCTTTGTACAACTGGACCATTTGACAAGCATTATCTGTGACCAATCTCGATGTTTCCTCATCAATTTAATACATTCCATTGTAATCCGGCAATCTATGGACTCGGAAGCATCTGCTAAAGCAACCGAGCTTATCCAATGGTTAACGGCCAAGGAAGGGAAGCGACTCTGGGCATACGAGAATATAACGCCCAAGAATAGGCATCTACAAAGCGCAGAGGAACTGGGTGATTTGTTACATAAGGTTGTTGATGTGTTTTCTCATGAAGATCCGGATCTTCGGCAAAAATGGGGAGAGACAGCACTTAAATGGGCTACATGTTGTTCTGTTCGTCATATTGCCTGTCGGTCCTTTGAATGTTTTCGTACACTTATGCCGGCATTCAATCAACATATGCTTGCCGATATGTTGGCACGATTGTCAAACACAATTGCAGACAAGTCTGACGAGATACGAGGGTTTGCATTGGAAATTATTTTGACTTTAACCAAAGTTACCAAGAATATGGATCGACAACAAATCGAACAATTCCCACAAATTTTCTGGGCTGCTGTGGGTTGTCTTTATAGTCCATACGAAGCAGAACATACCGAGGCTTTGGTATTATTGGAAGTGGTATTAGAAAAGTATGGATTTTCTGACGATCTAGCCGGTTGCTTTCCCAAAAATTGGGCGAGCGAGTTCGAAGGCTTGCAACCATTATTACTCAAGGGACTGCAGTTCGAATCAGCAGAAGAAAAGACTTTTTCGATTTTGTCATCTATTATGATGATTGAAAATCCGCCATTGATTGATCCATCAGAGACCAGGCTACTGTATCTTTTACTTGGATCATTATGCAGATTATTAAATGGTCTGGATGTCAGTGAATCTTCAAACAAGCCTGATGAGTCTGCTATTAAGTTAGCAAATGAATTAGCTCGATTGTTTGAATGGTATTCTTTACCTGATGTTCATCGGATACTTGCAACATACCCTAAACAGAAAAGCAAATTCCAAGAAGATTATCTTAAGCAACTATTGGGCTCCATTCGAGAAGTGTTTTTAAACAAATATGCTAATCAAGCATTGATGTTTGCCCTCTTACTGGTCAAGAACAAGAGGTCTTATTATCGCGAAAAGGGACTTATGTTAGTGGAAAATCTTATACCATATGTGAAAAAGAATGATCCACGATCTACTGGTACATCCATGCCTATCGATATTACGACCCTCAGTTCTTTATTGAACCTTGTTCAAACAGAATATGCAGATAAGGCACTTTCCATATTAAATGCCGGGATTCCAGTCGCCAACATCCCTCAACCGCCTTCTATTATTAAGGATCCGTCATCATTATCTTTGACAGCAGCATTAACATCAACAGGTGTATCAACAAATATAACGGGTTCAAATCATAATAGTATCCGCGCATCTACTACATCTGATACCACCAACGCAGCTAATACATTATGGGGCTTTGGTCCTGCAGCTATTAGTCTTGCATCACAAATCACTCGTCATAATGTCCATGCTGTCGTTTTCGAGTGTTCATCTGTCACCAATCAAGAGCCAATAGAACACAATATTCAATTCTCCATAGAAGACTTTTCAATGCTCACAGGTGAGCCTCCACGCCAAGAAGAGGATCGAGCTGATTCTATATCTGACGAAACCGAGGCACAGGCATCTACCAGTGCTGTTGCTGCCGCTGCTGCCGCTTCTGCTGTTACTACTGCTACAACAACAGGTGGTGGCGTTCCACGCCCTGCAGCTTATGGCGAAGAATTGATGAATGCACTTAAGGATCTGGATGACTTCTTTAATGAAGATGTTGAAACATCTTTAACACCATCTAGTTCTTCTTCTCGGAATAATGTTTTGGAACCTGGATCTCGAAATTCTGGTATTGGATTTGATTCTGATAATGAAGAAGAATTCTAGAAATATGTCGTTTAAATACTTATAATAACAATGATAATAATATATCCTATACATTTGATTGGAAATTTTCTTTGTCGTGTAAATAATATTTTTTTTCTACAAACACCAATAATAAGATGACACAAATTGCAACATCATTCCGCTTGTCGAATTATGATATAAATGTATAGTAGCCTGCATTTTTTTTAATCCCTCTGTTTTATATTATTTATATACAGGAATAGTTTGGTATTTCTTTCTTCTTCTTTTTTTTTTGTTTTGACATCAATGATACAATATTATTGTTATTATTATTATTAGTGGGGGTAAATCATATTGAAACTATTCTATCCATCCATGAAATTTTCTATCGTAACCGTCTTTCCAATTGACCTTGGGTTGATACGATTTTGCGATGATTGAATCCAATAAACGAGGGTCGCGTATCAAATTTATCAATTGTCCTGCGACGCAATATTATTTATTAAATTAGCATATTCTATATCTTTCCGAAATTTTATTATTGTTGTTATCGATATATTTAGCTCTTACATTGATGCCATTTGTGATTCCAAGAGAACATTCTTGAAAGGTTGAGCTGAAATAACGACGCCAAAGAGTGCTACAAATGCTGATAACAAACACTCAACAGCAATCTAATATGTAAATGTATCAATTAAGTAACTCGTTTCAACAAATAAGAAAAAAAAAAAAAAAGGCACATTTATTTCCACTGCATTTCAATTTACCTCAACAGGCAAGACTGTTTCTGATTGTTCAACCGCTTTCAAGTAGTTAAGATCTAAGTCATCAAAAACAAGTAGGTATAAATAATCCATCATTCTGAAAAGCTTTCAATATATGTATTAGACAATGATAAATAAATGACGTACGTTCATATGTTGAATATGCAGAATGAGCCAGGAATAAGGTGCCGATGAGAGCAATAGCCTTGCCAACAATTTGACTCATTGTGGTTATTTGATAAGGATAAAACGCGTTTGAACAAAAAGGTCGAGAAGGAAAGGAGGTTGCTCAAACTCGTCACTCCGCTATTATATGTAGAATACACATTATCAGAAGATTTTAAGAAGGATGTACTAGTTATATTCATACACTTTGAAAAGTTAGACAAGCAAGCTAGTTATATTTATTGTCATATATATGAATGGTTTCTATCCAAAGAAATACTCACCATCAAGGAATGATAAGCATTTAAGATAGCTGCTATTGCTGTGGCAACCTGCTGGGACTATTAATAATTCAATCAGTTTCCAATTTTTGTTTGGTCTTTAATTTGTCCTTTTTCCAATATAAACAAAAAATGAGTAGCTCGCCTGCAGGTGTTCTCCATTTCCTTCATATCATTCAAAATCTCAAGGTGAAGATTACTATTAATAGAAAAAAAGGAAAAAAAATGCGTTGAATTAACTCGAACATACATACGTAATTATATGTGTATAAAAGAAAACCAAACGTACTGGCTGGGTTGACAATGGAATCAAGGAACCAGAGTCGATCGCAGATCATATGCATCGGATGGGTATCATGGCAATGCTTATTGACGATCCTTCTTTAAACCGTAACAAGTAAATAGACAACTTACTAAAATGAGCTGGTCGAGGGGAAGGAGTTTCGCGATCCACTAAATGAATCTTTTTCTTTTTTTCTCCTTCTAGGTGCATCAAAATGGCGATCGTTCATGATTTAGCCGAAGCTATTGTGGTACGTTTTATCTGTATATTATCAGCTCCTATCTCTAAACAATCAAGTTGATAATAATATAATTTATCTAGGGCGATATCACCCCTCATGCTGGTGTAAGCAAAGAAGACAAATACAATATGGAAAATGTAAGTGTTCTCTATTGTCTATTAAATATTCTATTTGCAATGTTGTCTCATATAAGTATATTATACGATTCAGGGCGCAATGCGTGATTTTCAAGCTCTTTTGGGTGATACAGATATGGTCCGCGAAATTGTTAGCTTATGGCAAGAGTATGAAGAAGCACAAACTCCAGAAGCCTTGCTGGTCAAGGATCTTGACAAGTTTGAAATGATTGTTCAAGCATTAGAATATGAACGCTGTAAGATTTTTAATATTTGGTACATATATAAATATATCGTTGTTGATTACTTATACTTATCTTTTTCCTTCTCTTTCGATTGATAGCTGACAAGAAATCACTTCAATCATTTTTTGACTCAACACAAGGCAAATTCAAACATCCTGCTGTCAAAGCATGGGCTGAAGCACTTTATGCTGAGCGGTCTAATTATGACAATAGTCAATAAATCAAATTCAGAATCAAAATCAAAAAAAAAAAAAAAATAGAATCTGATTATGTGAATAAAAATCCATTACATTCTAACACACTAGAAAATAAAACTATTTCTTTTTACATCTATAAATAATAACCGACCATTTGAATCGCTTATGAGATCTGCAATTTGCCCTCGTGATTATCATGACTAACTATAAAATATAATAGGTTACTTCGATAACTATCACATCAACGTAAACATTGTAGAAGCTTTACATTTCTAAACCAGGATATTCTACCTCACTACCCAAATCAGCGTTTGCTTTCCCTGATTTCATTTTCATTATGTTAAAAAGTTTATTTAAGAATGGGGTAAAAAAAGAAAATAATTAACGAGCGTATAAGGTAAAACATAAATGATGTGAGGCTGATAAGTCTATTATTATCACATAAAATTGATCCATCTAGAAATAAAAAGAAGGATGGACATGTATGCTTATATCTGTGTACGTAGTATTATTCTGAATTCTAAAATATTGAAATCTTGCATATATTTTATTAAGTGTTGTAATAATCAAGCTTGCATCAGCAGGATTTTTATAGAAAACAATTTAGAAAGAAGATTCTTTGACATATACGTATAATATATAAATAACTCTCAAAAGTATTATAAATAAGAAAAAAGAAGACCTTCTTATTACCTCCTTACAAAAAATAGACGGACAATGTAGTAACAAACAAATATTTGCATTAATAAGAGGACTGATTTGGAAGTCGTTTCGATATTGCTAGTTATTATAAGAATAGTCTTGTTGCACTACTATCTATTTAATAATATTAGTCAAAGGGGGTATCCTTACTCTTTACGAGCATCCGAGAGTCCGCTCTGTATTTATACATTCGGCTCTACGATATAATATGAATATAATCTCATGCCCAGCTTTATGTACATATATTTTCATTATATGATTGCCATTATCCATCATTTTCTATTATTATACCATAATTAATATCTCTCTGTTTCTCTATTCATACTTTAACTTTCATTTGCTTTTCCCCCCAAAAAAGTAAAGATCAGCCGTTTTATTTTATACATTACTATGAACCCTTTTTCACCAGTTAACATTATTGTGGATCGGAAATACAATCTTATCTTTGCTGTACAACTCGATACGCTCTATACCGAGAATTAATGCAAATAAAGAAAGAACCATATATATTAATTTATACCAGAAAGCCCCGTATTTATGCAAAAAAAAATGAAGGTACACTATCTTTTTCATACCCCCTCATCATGGAGCCTCAAGTTTACCGGCTTCATATATATATATATATATCAAATATATATAGATAGATATGACGAATTTCTCTTTAGGTTTCGATTCTTTCCGAGATGTTGTTTTAATAAATCCTCTCGTTATTCATTTGATTTCATCTTTTTTTTTTCCAAATGATTTGAAAAAAAAAATTCTTTTCTTCTTATTTTTTTTCTTTTATCATTGTGCTAATTATTATATTATTTCTTTTATTATTTAAAGTCAATTATATATTTGATAACTACTTTGCTATTATTATTAGTATTATTATATATCCTTTATTTCCATTAACCCCGTTTAATATATATATAAATGAACCCATCATTAGATCAACGGCGTTCCTCCTCCACTTCAACTGTTACGACAGCTGATGGTCGTGCTACGATGATAGTCTCTTCCTCAACACAAACAATTGATGATGATGATGAAAAAAATCTTCCACATAATCATAACAATGCTATGATGGATGACAGTGCTTGGTCCAACGCTGAAAAGCAAGAAACTATTCACAATGACCATTCAGCATCTTTTTCCCCACAACACCAACGTACACATCCTTTAGCCTGGATTGCATTATTTTTTCTAGTTGTTTTACGATCTTCGGTTTCGATATTTCAAAATACGTTCAGTCCTATTCCTAATCTTGTAGCTAATTACTTGAATGTCAATTTGACAGGCGTAAATTGGTTGTTCAATATTCAAGCCATTGTTTATATTATATTAAGTTTTATTACTGGCTGGATGTTTGAGCGGCTCGGGACAAAAATATCGGCAAGTCTAAAAAAACATTGTGTGTACCAGCTCGAATATAATCTCAGTATGATTATTATTATTCATCATAGCTGGTACACACATTCTACTATAATAACTTTATCTATTGTTCTTTCATCTAAACAAAAGAAAAACAAATATTTATGTATACATATATAGCTTATTATTGCTGGTGTTATTACTGCTGTAGGATGTTGGGTACGTTTTGTTGCCGTTCTTATTCATCCACCTTCATTTCCGGTCATGATGATTGGGCAGGTAATTGCTTCTATAGGAAATCCTTTAACGCTTAACATTATGACAAAGGTAAATAATGCATAGACCAAAAGAAATATTTATAATAAATACTCTTTGCTAAAAAAAATCACTCACTGTACATTTACAGTTCGCAGCAGTCTGGTTTCCAGAGAACCGAAGGGCCACAGCAGGAATGTTTGTTGGTAAACCATTGTTTCTATTATATTCTGAAATACTGTAACGTCAATTTATGTACCCCGCGCTTTACACTTTATATTTTGATAAGCTTAACATATTATTATTGAAATACATCATGAATAATATATAGCATCTAATTATGGTGGTATCATTGCAATGTTTTTAATGCCGGCTGTGGCTACTGGTGAAGATAAGATCGAAACGACAGTAAGTGGCTGTTGCAATGTTTTTAGTTAATAATGATTATATTTAATTTCTAATCTAAAACAACTTGTTCCTTATATATATGTATTAATACGTATTAGATTATTATGGTAGCAGCTATTTGTTCAGCTGCCGTTGTACCTCAATTCTTTTTACCTGCTAAACCACCAGGAGGAAGCCATACCGCTACAATTCAAAGACCAAATGTATCTTTTTTGAAATGTACAATCGCATTGATGAAAAACTATCATTTTTGGATACTTTGTGGTAATTAATAATAGAGATAATATATAATATCTTAAGAAAAGAAAATTGCAAATCATTCATAGAACTATATATCCTAACATTTTTCATATGCATGTAAAAAATTGAAGGTATCCATGGTATCAATATCGGTCTTAGTATTGCTTGGGGCGCACTTTTGAATCAAGCATTAGCTCCTTATGGATATACAGATGGTGAATCTGGTCTCATAGTTGCTATTGCTATGGCAGCTGGTGCTATTGGAGCACGTAAGTCGCATAGAAAGAAAGTACATAATATTTTCATATTATTAATACTAGTAACACTTTCTGCACATTATCTGCGGAAAAAAATATACGTTTTTTTTAGTTACTGCGGGTCCAATGCTTGATATTACCAAACGACATAAACTATTTCTCAAGTTAATGGCACCATTCATGTGTAGCACTTATATCGCACTTATTTTTATCAGTTGAGTTTATTTTTTATTTTGGTTTATTGGCCTGTCTAATACATAATAAAAGTCAAAAAAAAAAAAAAAAAACTGACCATTGTCTGGCTCTTTTTAATATATTATAATAGTTAAACGTGATTCGTTTGCTGCTATTATTTATGTGAACGCATTAAACAACTTCTTCTTGTCATTCATGGTTCCGGTCGTAGTTGAGCTCGGAGTGGAAGGTAAAATTTTAGTCAATTTCTTTGTTATGATGCTCTCAAGATATTTATGCACCATGATATAATTTAGTGTCACATCCGATTCCTGAATCCATCTCTACATCGATTCTATGGCAAGCTGCACAAATTGTTGGATTTATTCTTGTACTGGTATTAGACAAATTCCGAGATCCTACTGGTAGTCCTCCTGATAATATGTTTCGTGGATTAGTTTTTCAAGCATCCATGGCTAGCATTAGTGTAGTATTAAGTCTGATATATAATGGACCCATGAAACGCCTAGAAGCACGCCAAGAACAGTTGTAGCAACATTAAAAAAATACAACCGGTCATGTAACCTATATTAACAAATAATAAACTGTATACTTTTTATTATCCCTATTCTCTTGCACAACAAAGTACTAATGTTAAATAAATAAGAAAGGACGGATGATGGTTTCTGCTGCCCGAAAAAAAAAACCAAAAAAACAAGGAATGCAGCTATAATTTTTCCCTTGTATAAAAAAAGCTTTTTTGTTATTTTTTGTTTCTTTTGTGATGACGATATAAAAAAATAAAACAAAAAAAGCAACGACTATATACTTGTGTGTATTATGCAATATGGAAAAGGTGGGGAGGGGCGTCAAATTGTTGATAGAAAAAGAATAAAGTATGTTGTTGTGTGTGTGGTGCGGATGTGGCAAGTGAGAAGTACTAAGTTAGGGATAGAGAGAAAGAAATGAAATATAATTTTATAAAATAATAAAAAATAAAAAAAAAAGAATCTACTGTTCAAGGAAGAAATAATTGCCAGAGGCCTTTTGTTCTTGATCCATTTGGGAGTCCATCTTGTTGATTCTTGGTCGGAAGTTGGTAGGATCACGACGGAAAGTAATTTCAAGGGATGCCAAGAATTTGTTCATACCAGACAACAAAGTTTGAGGTGCGTTGGCAACAGCATGAACGGAAGGTGTACCATCATATACGACGACACGATCAGCTAAATAAGTAGCCATAATGAAATCGTGCTCTACAATAAATGCAGTACGCTTGAAGTGAACAATGAAACGCTTGATAACCTTAGCAGCAATGATACGCTGTTCGGAATCGAGATAAGCGGAAGGTTCATCAATAAGATAAATATCAGCGGGTTGACCAAGAGCAAGAATAATAGCAACACGTTGCAATTCACCACCAGACAAATGGGTGACTTCTTGATCGATAATGCCATCAATGCTAAGAGGCTTGACAACATCAGTTTGGAATTGAGGGTTCAAGAAAGCGGCCTTGATCTTCTTGAGGAACAACATACGAACAGTACCCTTAAACTTAGGAGAGATCTTTTGGGGCTTGTACGATACATTCAATTCAGGAACACCCTTACCTCCATCGGGCTTCAAGAGACCGGCAAGTAATCGAATGAAGGTTGTTTTACCTGTACCATTTTGACCCAACATGACAACAATTTCAGAATCTGTGAAATCACCAGACTTGACATCAAGTTGAAAGTCACCAAGTGTCTTTGTCATATCAGGATATTGATAGTTTCGGTTCTTTTCGATCAATACATCATCTGTTTGTTCAGCAATCTTGAAAGTCAAAGATTCGTCACGGAAACGCAAGTTTTCAGTTCTAATAGTACCATCCAAGAAGATATTGATACCATCACGAACAGAGGCAGGCAAAGTAACAACACCATAAACAGATGGAATACCATACAAAATACAGACGTAATCGGAAAGATAATCCAATACGGACAAATCGTGCTCGACACAAATGATATAGCTAAATTTCGAGAAACAGAGTTATTATCATTGCTCCATAATTCAGAATATATATATATATAAAGTATTATACTTACGTCTCAGCAGAAACCAACGAACGAATAACACGAGCAGCATTCAAACGTTGCTTGACATCCAAATAAGATGAAGGTTCATCAAACATGTATACATTAGCCTTTTGAACAGCAACGACAGCAATAGCGAAACGTTGCAATTCACCACCAGAAAGTTGACCAACTTCACGATTCAAGACACCTCGAAGTTCTGCATACAATAACAAATTTATTAAATTAAATATTACCACTTTCAGGTCTCTCCACCTCCCTCCTCTCCTTTTTTCGCTCTCTAATGTTTTAAATCACTATTATTATTATTTTAAAAAAAAGCTTACCAAGTTCTTCAAGCATTTCATCGAAATTATCACGTTCAAGCTTATCTTCAAGCAATTGACCAACTTGACCACTGACGACCTTAGGAATATGATCGACATACTGAGGCTTGATAATAGCCTTTAAGTTATCTTCCAAAATCTTGGTGAAGTAATTTTGAAGTTCAGAACCACGGAAGTATTTAAGAATATCTTGCCAATCAGGTGGATTATCGAATCGACCCAAGTTGGGCTTCATCTTACCCGAAAGAATCTTAAGTGCACTGGATTTACCAATACCGTTAGTACCAACCAAACCAAGAACTTGACCTGGACGAGGAACAGGCAAACGATGCAACTTGAAAGAGTTTGCCGAGTAACGATGAGTAACCTCAGATTCGAGATTGGTTGGCAAATTGATAATCTGAAACAATTTTATGTGAGCGTGTATGTATTGTTAAAGATAAAACATTCGCTTAACCCATATACTTTTATTATAGGATAAATTATCAAACATACCGAAATAGCTTCAAATGGACATTTCTTGGGACAGATACCACAACCGATACAAAGAGTTTCAGAAATGAAAGCAATCTTTGAAGTAGGTTCAACTTCAATACAGAACTTACCTACATTACGCAATTCATAGTTTCAGTTAGTTTTTTTTTTCTTTTTTTTTACAAGAGAACTTTTGCATAACAAATGTCGTCTATTATGTATATAGAATTGCCTGTAAATTTTTCTTTATTTAATATGATACGTACCCATACGGTTCACAGGACACGACTTCTTACTGCGAAACAAAGCATATCACATATAACAAACAAAAACAAAAATAACAAAAGATTAGATCGTGTAACTATGAGAATTCATCAAGCTATATCCAAGAAAAACATGGATTACCATTCTTGTCGACATTTCTTAGGTTTGCACTTGTCGGCATTGATAATGGCAATACGGGTCAACTTTTCACTCATCGTTAATGGCGATTCAAGAATGGGGGGGTTGGCGTGAAAGTAGGATAAAGAGAATTATTGGGTTCAAGAAAAAAAAAATCAAAAAAAAAATGTGACTTGAAATTGTAAAATTACAATGAATGTAACACAACGAAAAACCTCAATATGGAACTTTCAACGAAGTTTTAATCTTTCTTTCCTTTTCTCATAAACAATAAAAAAAAATGGTCTTCCAACGAATTGTCAATTACTGGGTATCGACTTTTATTACTGAAAAACTTCTTTCAAGTCCAACATTCCATCGTATGGCAGCAACTACTCATAAGCATGTTTCTAATGCCACTAACAAGGGTAAGAAAAACACTGTTATTATTTCTATTAATAACAAATAGATTATTTGTGGGGATTTTAACCATTTACTTTTTAAAATTTAGGGTCACAAGTTGGCAATTCATTTGTAAAATCCTTCAAAGAAAACCTTGAAAAAGAAGCGAAAAACATTCGAAAGTAGTAGTTTTTCTTTTATCTAATATATATGTGTATATATAATATGTGTTTTTGTAACATTGTAATATTCCCCTCATTTCCACACATTTCGTTCTTTTTATATATATAATTAAATCATCCTCCCCTCTCCCAGAAAATTAAAAAATCGATTGGTCAATTATTGTAGTTTTTTTCAGAGTCAAAAAAATATATATTATTAATAAAAACAAGTAGAAAACAAAAAGAAAAGGATAAGACAACAAGAAAGAAAATGTATATAATATTTGGGTAGGATGATGAATTTAAGGGATACAACAAATATATAACGAGGATAGAGTTGACAAAGAAAATTGTGTAAAACGTAATATGTTGTTATAGAAAGAGAGGAAAAGAGGATGTATTATGGATATGAACTAAGAAGAAATAGCTGGAGGAGTATAATAACAAAGTAAGAGTAAGAGTAGGAGAAGGAGAAGGAGATGACTAGTCTTTCATTTAGACGATATTTTCCGGCGATGGTTCCTGAGCAATGATACTTTCCATCTTTTTTGCCCGTATATAATCACCAATCGCTCGAATGATAATAAACCATCCCAGTAACATTAATATATATGCAATAATATCAGCATTTGTACTATCTTGTTCACTTGTATCGCTGGAATTACTATCACTACCATCATTCGCTAACTCGAAATCATCCAATGACCCTCCTTTTAAAGGTATAATTAACAGCAATAAGTATATATAATTATTATAAATCAAACTAGAAAATAAAAAAAAATAAAAACTTACGGCTCCGGATGTAAAATCCATATTGGACGAACGTGATTCCAAGACCTGCCCTTGATCCTTGCTATAATAATATATAGCGTATAAAAACTTAGTATATACTTATATACACATGTGTTTGTATTTCCAATATTTGACAAAAAAAATATATAGTTTACCTTTGCAGCATGAGATGTATGAAGTAAATAAGTTAACATAAAACCAACAAATTGAAAACTTGCAGATACTAGAATAATATAATAGTAATTTAAAGTTAATTGGTGATATGGGGAATTCACACACATAAAATTAAAAAAAAAGAATTATGTCCTTATTTACCTAGAAGGTTCCATGCGAAATTAAACAAATTACCGACTGGCATGCTTTCAACTAAAATTATATCGCCCATACCAGGCGGTGCAATGATGGTTGTTTGCCAATATGGCGGGGTAGCATCAGCTACTGCTTCTTCGTATGCCTATTTACAATCGAAAACAAAGGACCATTCGAGTTAAATGAACTGTTAAATAATCTCTGTTTTCATTGTTTTAAGGAGGTTTTAAAAAAAAAGAGAAAGTATAAGATTATATTTTACCGGTGGTGTTTCGTCTAGCTTATTTCCATCTCTATCAGGTTTTGCTGACATATTTGAAAATACACCGTCATTCGTTACAGGTAATATAGCTGGCCTTGAGCTACTATTTGCCGAACTGTTATTTACACTACTACTCGACGGATAGCTTCCAACGGGTACTTGTGGAGATACGTTTAATAATCGTCGAGATTCACCATTACTACTATCATTATCTTCTTCGTCGCTTTCGTCGTCTAAACTTTCCCCAAATGTATCTTCTAAATCAGCTCGCTGACGATTAGCTGTTGGCGGTCGAGAAATAGGGTGTAATTGTTGTTCTGTGTAGCCAGGTGACAAGTGTTGTTGTTCATGTTGCTGTGGTTGCTGCTGTGATAATAACGATATTTCGGATGATCTATTGTCTACGAGATGTGCCTCAAGTGGGTCGTTGGCAGTCGGAACCTAATTTAAACAATTAGTAGCTTATCTCTTATAGTTAAAGAGGTTCGAAAAATTAAATTTGAAAATTTACTCTTTGATATCGACTCGACATTACTACTACGGGGTTTATATAAATAGGAGCTTGGCAAAAAGGAAACAAAAGAAAGTTTATGTGTTGGAATTGAAGTATCTACGACGAATATTATTTTTGGTGTTACCCCAAATAGTTTTAAAATGCCGCCAGTTTTTTGTATTGCTTTCAGTTTTACCTTTCTTTTTTTTTCCATTTTTGACATAACATATACTTTTACACAACAACACTTTCCGTATGAATGAGAAACAGCCAACGGAAAACGACGGTATCAATACGACAACAGCGCCGATGGTGACTACAACTACAGTGACAACAGTAACTCAACAAACATGTTTGACATCACCAACCCAATCACAAATGCAACCTCTGCCTGGCGCAAATATACAATCAATAGGACTTTCTAACTGGCCATTCAATGGACAGGATGATCAAGATTTATATCAAGAAGCTTTGATTCCTCCTGAAAACTTCAATATGGTTTGTGAACATGTCTATCGAAGTTCATTTCCGAAAAAAAAACATTTCCGATTCCTACAAAAGCTTAAATTAAAAAGTGTTTTGTACGTTATTTTATTTTATTTTTCACTTACCCTTTTTTTTTGCGATATAAACAATAATACTAAACAACAATATCTGAATCATTTAGAACATTGATCTTGGAAGATTATCCCGAACAAAATATGAAGTTTCTTGAACAAGAAGGAATCAAGTTTTTACAATTTGGTATTGCTGGTAACAAGGTTAATCTCTCTTTTTTTTTTTACTTTTTTGTTTTTACAGTGATTAAAGCAGTTTTTGTTATAAAGTTAAGCGAAAATATCGACTAAAGCACTGTTTTATTAATTATTTAGGAACCTTTCGTACACAGTAAGTTTATTTTATGACTGACCTACAAAGAACACGATTTTTCATGCACAGAAATGCCAATCATCATCATCTCTATAATTTTTTTTATTACTCAGTTCCGGAGGACAAGATAAGTGCTGCTTTGGCAGCTATACTAGGTACTATTACTATTACTAGAAACTCTTTTTACCTGTCATTTGTTGTTATCTCGAAACTAATCCACTCTTCTTGCTACAGATAAACGTAATCATCCTATGCTTATCCATTGTAATAAGGGAAAGGTATTTATCACAAATCAAAAAGCTCCAAGTTAAAATATGAACTTGTGGCCTTTCAACAAAGTCATGACCGTATTATGCATTTCATACTACATTCCGCTTACAAGAAAATTACTGTTTATTACCCATTCTATGCATACACATACATTATTATTATAGCATCGGACGGGTTGTTTAATTGGATGTTTAAGAAAGCTCCAAAATTGGAGCCATACATCCATTTTTGATGAATATAGACGGTTTTCGCATCCCAAATCTAGATCCATGGATCAACAATTTATTGAATTATATGATGCCAATCAAGTTTGGTCACTTGTTAATCGAAAATATTTACCTAGGTGGCCTACACTTGGTATGTATTATTATTATTTTTATTATTTATATAGGAAGCGAGACTGTGTGCAGGAAAAAGGGGATTATATAGCATTTAACATTGTACACTTTGGATTAATGACTTCCTTTTTATATGATTGTTATTTTCTATATTAGCCGATCCACTTTTGTAATCTTATGACATCGATTATGATTATCATATTATTATACATACATATATATACATTTGTACATAACATAATACCAACAGACTATTTAAACCTTTACACAGACAATTATATCTATTCCTGTTTGTTTGTTTTTTTTCTTTGTTCACGATTTATTAGTAGATACTATGAACACTCACAATAATATAATCATTTAGAGTGGTATAAGCCATCGTATTTGAATAAATATAATGGGATATTATATAAACATAAAAATAGGCGCTGTGTCTTATTTTCTGATGCCGTTCGTTTATCTGCTAGTATTCACAGTGTTTTTCCAGTCTCTTAAGGTTCGATATGTGAATGAAATATATACAGATAATGTAAAATATGCTGTGAAAAGGGATGTTTGTATATACATAGACTAATGAAATTGCCTATAGTTTGTCTATTGTACTTATTCTATATGATTTTAAAAAATGAGACCTAGAAATATGAGATAAGGGAAATAATTAAATTATAGGTACAAGTAGTAGTTTGTAATAGTAGTGGTTATATGTTGGAGGAGGTATGTGTGTATGAAACAATATTTCATTGAAAAAGGGTATTATTATCTTGTTGCTCAATCAGCTGTTTGCATAGGACCTTTATAATTTCTTCGCCCTGTAGCAAACCAGAAAACAAGTGAAAAGGTAAAGGTTCCTACAATCATAATACTGGCCCAATTCATCGATTGAACTGTCACAGGATGTGTGGATGGAATACATAGTACAACCCCAAAGAACATTACCCATGCAACAGCCACACAGTTTACAGCTATGCTATATTTTCCAAGTGAAAAAGGGCCTCGTGGTAATGGATCATTCCGTTTCCAAATCAAGCGACATACAAATGGAAGTCCTAGATCAATGGGAAAGAAATATGTTAACACGTATACTTTTATAAGTAAAAACCTACGCACATACATATATACAATTACCATAAGCAAAATTGATACAAATGACAGCAAGACTCATAATAGCGGACCAATAATCTGGACTACCAAAAGACTTTGATAATAACAAGAAAAAATATAGTTAGCATTCGTTATAAGTTAGGAATAGCAATAGTCGTAGTAAAGCTTATTCATTACCGGCATAATAGCGATGACACAAATTGTAGCTTCCAAGAGAAGTATACGCAGGGGAATTTCGTTTTTTCCATGTAGTTTATACCAGAATTTATGGTGAGGTACTGCATGATCGCGTGCCATTGCCCAAAGCATTTGAGAAGCGGCAACTACGTTATTAGTAACTGCAACAAATTGACTGACAGCTAGAATAACCATGAGAAAGGCCGCTACAGGTCCATTAGTTGCTTGAACAAATAATGTGGCAACAGGGAAACTAGATTCTAGTAATGCGTCCATGTCTTGAATACAAAAGAGAACGACTGCACTCAAAATAAGTCCTTGTATAATGGCACCAACAACGCCAATCAGGATACCAGTAGGACCAGTTTTGTCTGCATTTTTTGTTCCTTCTGCAATTTGAGCACTAGATCGTTTATTTAGTTGGAGTGAGAATATATAATAATAAAGAGAATACGCTGGTAATTCTGTCAAGATATCGTAACCTACCCATTTTCGTATCCAATCTATAAATCAGAATAGTTTTCCAAGTTAGAGGGTAAGTCAAAATTGGTGTTATCATTATCCAGAGAAAAATAAATAAAATTCATATGTCAAATTACCAAAACCCATCCGCATTGTAAGAGACCTAATAAAAATGCTAATCCTGGGCTGTTATATCCAGTAAGATCTTGCCATGATGTGAATACCCATTCTGCTGAAGCATAGGATGGTGACATTACAAGAAGTACAACAATCACTACAATTGTACCAACAAGCACCCAAATTACTATTTATATTGTATAGTTATTAGCTAACGATTTTATAATAGTTTGAATTATCCAGCACCTCAATAAGTATAAAAGAACAAAACCAGTAATCCCTTTTTTTTCCCTTCATTTACCTGTAAATACATTAAGGTACCCGCTAAATCGGATACCTTGATAACAGTATAAAACTGATAGAAGAAGAATTCCAATATAGATTGCGATAGTGATACTATGGCTTGTGATCTGTCGCTCCGGATCTGTAATTAACACGTTGGCTATTGCGACGACATATTCTGCCATTGTATAAGCTGCGGTCATCACAGTAGCTAATACACCCGCTAGGAAAACATAACCACAATTCCATGCCATAACTATAAAAATGATAAGTAAATAAACAAAGAATATTTCCGAACAAGGAAGAATATACAAGTTCCGTTTTGTTGATACATAAAAACGGATTTCTACTAACATGGTCCCCATTCTTTGCTACTCAATAAATAACACCAAGAGTAAACACCACCATTTACAGGATACGCTATTCTACATTGTTTAGAATTAATTGTTTATAGCATATTACTTGTTTTTTGATCTGTTTATGTTAGATATTATTATATACGTACACGAAAATGTTTCGGCCATGCCTAAAGCAATGCACATCACAAAAGGGGCAAGAACAATCTATGGCAATATATATAATAATTATGTAGATCATACCATTAGCCTTTTTTTTGTATGCATAATATCTGAAAATACTGATGTAAAAAGCTACTTACATATCCCCAAAACTGGGACATTGGCCCATCAGCTCGCATTGTTTGTGATAAGCCCACTAAACTACATTTCAGTTTTATTAACCCCGTGAGTTATTTACGCCATACTGATAAAAAACAATTAAAGTTGTAAAAGCAACCTTTTGGTCACCCCCTTTTTTCTGCTTTCTCTCTTGGGCCTGTTTTCACAAAATGCTTTTTAATAATTTACCTGTTGGGTAAAACAGCCATTGTAGCAAAAGAAAAACCAGACTGGACGAATAAACTAACTTCTCGTTTGAATTCTTGTTTATAGCCTAGATCTTGAAGTTTTTTTGCATCATCGTCTATAATTATATCTGTGATAGGTAACTCTTCTACAGTATACTGTATAAGTTATAATGTACGTAATACGTAAAATAGTATAGTGTTAAGTTAGAAGTGTATATATGTAAAAGCAGTATTTGGCTTTTCTTCATGCTAATCGAGTTAAGTTGCTAAACATTTATACACTACTTGAACTGCTTCTTTTTCGTGAGTATCGTTCATTTTTGTTTTCTTTCAGATCTTATGTATCAAAGTGTAAGTAGTATGAATATCGTTGAATTTAAAAAAAGGGAAAAAAAGGGTACTTCATTTTATTTTCGGACAGATATATTTATATCAGCACGAGACACATACGTAGCTAAAAAAAATATGTTCAAGATATAATGCAGTATCATGCAAGCTATGGAATTCCTCCTTATTACACTACAGTGAGATTATGCATATGTTTTGATACACCCTAATACGTACAGGTTATATCGCTAATTTGCCTTTTTTTATCTATTCCTTAAATATAAGTAACCCCGTGACAATTTTCAGATAGCTTTCGCCGTCTGTACCTCATTTCTATTACCAAGTATAATACACTTTATTGGGAATAAATCGTTTATTTTAGCTGTATTCTAAAGCCAATTGCTTGAGCGAATACACATAAATAATACCTTATTATCATTACTATGTACCTGAATTATTCGTGTCTTGTCTGTTAGCACATTTTCTTCGAAACATGCACTACACCTTATGAAAATATCAGCTACACCTTCTGTACGTAGTAGTAAAAATTAACCTTACGTATTAAATTTCTTTTTAGTCATTGTACGAAAATAAAAGTACGATTACATGAATGCTGCATAATAATAAGATTAAGATACAATAAACTTTATTTTAGTTAGATTGTTTAGAGATAAGTAAGAAAAAATGAAGCTACCAATGACACTGTGCAGCAAACCTTTTTGAAAAAAAATACCTATAGTATTTTAGACGCCTTATCATTTTATATTTTGCCTCATTGAGTCATGAAACCAATTTACATATATACTTCATCAATACTTCCTCTATTGCTGCAACAATATTATATGTAGTTTTATATTTAGGCTAGTTTCTTATTTTACTCATCATGAAAAATTAGGTCATAAAAAAATACACATATACAAATAATGCCACACAACTACGTAAAAATAAATATGACAATGATAATGGTTGAACAAATGAAAATCATACAAGCATAGTCATACTGCATATATACAACATATGAGAAATAAGATTAATTTATTTACGTACATTAATACACTTATTGGTCATAGTACTAACAGAAAAACTACTTGATAGAGTGTGATCTAACACATAATCTCGAATTATGATATAAGCAAGTTTTATAAATCTGAAGTAAAATATATAAAACATTAGTCTTTCGCTATTTTTTTTTATCTTTATCTGGATACTTCTTTATTTAAATATCCACACTTGCTTTATTTGTTCTTGGTTATCGAGCTTTGTCGGCTGAACACATTTCTCAGTTATTGGTGAGTCCAAGTTATAAAAAAGCATTGTATACTCGACGTTTTGCACTGCGCTTTGCTTTTATTTTTGCTAATTCTCGCTGCCTGAATAGGGAGAAATAAAGTGAGAATTTTATATCCATTTTCTCGTAGCTTTGAGCTCCAATTGGTAGGTCAGATAGGGTACTTGGGAATTACGTACTCTCATCAACAAGCGCATGTAGCATTATCGAATCGTGTACATCGCGTCTTAAAGTTGTTTAGTTTTCGGCAAGTTGTTGGACAAGGTGGTAATTTTTATATCCGATCCAGTTAAGATCATGATATTGGTCTATATTTGATTATTATTTACATATCCAATACCCAAATTAAATTTACTTGAATACGTAAAGGGATAAAATAAATTAAGCAAAGATATAAAAGAGTGGTGATTTTATTTCAAAAATAAAGATTCTCAACTACTTTACTTATAACAGTTTTACATTCTTATTTTACTTTATTATTATTTATTATTACCATGGGTCCTTTGACTAAACAACAAAAACTTGTTCGAGAACAATTGAAGAATTCAACAAATGGTCGTTTCACAAAACTTGTCCGTACAGAAGAAAATAATGAACATGAGATTTTGGATGATTCTGAAACCACAGTAGAGGATGATTTTGAGATTCTTGCTGCATTAGAAGTATCTGAAGCAATCGAACCAGCTGAAGTAATAAGAGATAATACAAAACCTATTTTCCCTATAAAATGGAATGAAAGTGAAGCAAGTTCGTCTCGTGGAAAATATTGGGGCAATAGTAAAAATATTAAATACTATCGTGAAGAACAAGCGTTAAAGAAAAAGAAGGGTAGCCATGAGATCACTGACTTCTTCAAAAAAGCAGCTATGGATAAGGATCTTGAAGATAATGAAGATAATGGTGAATTAGAGAATCCTTCCTCTTTGATGACTATTCAAGAAGCATATGATCAACTAACATCCATAGTAGCACCTATTATGAATGCTAAAAAAGATGATGAAAGGGCAATGCGTGATTATAAACTTAAAAAGTATTCTGGTGTTCATGCGTATTTTGGTGAACTTCTTAGAAAAACCCCAGCAATGAAAGCATCTCAAATAGCAGCAAAAACAGTATGGATTACTCCATCAAACCATTACCGTGCTCGCGCTATTAGATCCTATGCAAATGAATACCTCCGTTATGGTAAAATCTCACCACATCAGCAAGGAAAGTATATCAAACGCGTTTCACTTTTAAGTAATACCAAGTATATTTAATCTTCCTGGCAATATTTCAGCTTCAGTAATTTGGAATTATATGTTTGAATGGGGATACAGCTACCGTGCCAATAAGAAAGCTGTATATTATGATGGACATGAACGTGCTGATGTGGTTCAATATAGAAAAGAGTGGGCTTCCAAGATGGTCGAATATAATCATTTTATGGAAAAATATAATGAAGATGATGTTACTAAGGTGATTCTACCAGACTTACCAGAAGGTCAAAAACAAATCGTTATGGTTACCCAGGATGAGAGCACCTTTTACAGTAATGAATCACCAACTAATTTGTGGCTTCTTAAAAATGAAAATCCAATTCGTAACAAGTCTCCTGGTGGTTCAATTATGGTCAGTGAGTTCCAGTGTCCTTGCCATGGTACTATGCGCATCAAGAACTGGAAATCACGAAAGTTCTTTTTTGCAGGCACCAACCGTGATGGGTACTGGACATGGAAAGATATGCATCAACAAATAAAGGATGATGTTATACCATTATTTGAAAAACTTCATCCAGGATGCCAAGCTCTATTTATTCTTGATCAGTCATCCAACCATAACGCATATGCACCTAGTGCCAAACGTGCCACTTGTTTTAATTTAAAAGATACACAGTTAAGCTCTATCAATCAACGTGTAATCTTACCCGGATACTATATTGGTCCAGATGGTAAAAAGAAAATCCAAAATTTTTATAATTTGGAAATCAAGAATGAACGGCGCACTTGGTTTCGAAAAGGATTTGAAACAATATTGACGGAGCGTGGTCTTGGTAAATGGGACGAGTATAAAGCAGAAGGGAAATACTGGAAAGCAAAATGTGGTAATAAGGAGGCTAATTTGGATCATACTTGCTGCCCATTTCATATGCTTGAAAATCAACCTGATTTTCTTGCACAAAAAACAGCATTAGAGGAACTCGTTGTGAAATCAGGTCACCTATACACTCTTTATCCCAAGTATCACTGTGAAACTAATTGGATAGAGAGGTATTGGAGCGCAGCTAAAAGAATAGCAAGAAGGGAATGTGATTATTCTTTTAAAGCATTACAAGAAAATCTTGATGGTTTTCTTGATCAAGTTTCTCCACCTGATGAAATACCTGTTGAAATCAGGCGATATTATAATCGCTGTTGGCGTTATATTCGTGCATATAATGATATGAAAGATGGAAACGAAGCGTTTACACTTGTAGAAAAATTTACTTCAAAAAGATATCTTTCTCACCGCAAACCAGGTGTCCATGATTAATATGCTTTCTATTTTTTTTTCTTTTTCTTTAGATCTTTTTATTATTTATATTTTCTTTTTGCATAATATTTTTACATTATATAAATATTCCTTTTTTATTTCCCTCAAATTTTTTAATAAAACAATGAAAGTAACTCAAACTTTTCTGACCATTATATTATTATTATACATATGCTGAATAGGGGCTTAATACCTTTAACCGTGGATGTAATATTATCCGACTGGATTTAAAATATTTTCAATTTTCGAATATTGACGGTTTAAGACAGAATACACAGTATATCCAAAAAAACAACTTTTCAAGTAGCGTTTTTAAAAGACCCTGTAGAAAATGTGTTGCAGGAAATTGTTGACTTTGAAATGATAATTATGCTTATCCAGAAAGCTGCTGATCGTACATGATTAGATTGTTTTCAAAGTGATGACAACATAATTTGGAAATAGTGGAGAGTTCGCGTTTATAAAGCAATAAATGTACTAGAGCAAATACTTCATGGACTAGTTTCTTGTGTACAAGCGTACTCTCGTTCTTCGATCTATTCACCTTCTTTACCCCCATTCAGTGAAAATATATCAACATTCATCGAACTTTATATTTTAACAACAGTACGTAACAATTAGAAGGATGCCATTATTATATTTTTGCCAACGTATGTATCAAAGCACTGTTTTATACATTCTTCTCTCATGCTGATAACAGGTCAGTATGTTTTAGTTAAGTATAATTATGGTCGCAGAGTTTATCCTTTTTTTTGTTGTTATGTATTTCCAGTAAGCGAATTTATAGTATCAAGTGTCTTTTGCTAAATGTAGTCGTTGTATTTGAGCGTCGTTATTTATCCTTTTACCTTTCGAATTATTACTTGTTTCCCATTACCTGACAACGTGATTACTGTGTATTTTACAACTTTGTTTTTTTATTCTTGAAATTTATTGACTTATTGACTATTTAAGGATACTAGCTATCAAAGCAGTTGACAGCAAAGTAACATTTAAAGAAAAGACCGTTACAATTCATCATGAAATGCATTACAACTAAATATTTTGAATTACTACAACATATATCTTCATAGGAGCAACTGGCATTTTTCACAATCCTTTTCACTTTCACCAAGTAGAAAGTAACAGGATGATGTGATTAATATTTTGGTAAAAAAACAATATATGTATATCATGATATTAAAGATAGCATATAATAAGTAATAGGGAAACATCAACATAATTCATAAAAGGTTCTTCATATAGGATGAAAAAAGATGACGATGTATTAGGTAGAAAAGAGATTAAATAAATATTATAAGATGCTCAAAAAATAATGAATATACACATTGGAAGTTTTCTAACTAATTAGCATATTAGTACAACATATATCAGTGACCTACGATTTTGAAATAAATTTATACATTTTTTTCTTGTACGTAGGTGAAAATAAGAAAGTAATATACAAAACGCCTGCGATTTATCATTATCCAGTTTAAGCTCTTATCGAACCCTTTGTTTTTTTTCAAAAAAAAAAAGATCGTGAGCTCTACAGCTTAGAATTGCATGAAATTGGGTGCACTTATGTTCACCGCCCTGCTTTCTGACCACTTCCAACTGCTTCCAATCGTTCGCGAATAAAAAATAATGCGCCTTGTCTTAGTAAGATTTTAGATTTCCACTATTTTGAGTTCCCGCAATCATCAAATGATGATTTTTCGATTCAATACCACGCTTTGTGACCAATATTCTCTATGATAACAGCCAGAGTTATTTTATATGTTCACTTACATCTGATAAAAGGTTATTGAACTAGGTGGGAAAAAGTATGCAGATAAACAAGCATGCCAGAGAACATAAAACTTGCTTGCTTACCAATTCATTTGATTGAGGAGGGACATGTATTCCATATTGCGCCTTGTTGCGCAATTTACGTGTAACGTAATCAGATCAAAAAAAGTATTTACGTATTTACAATAAACTTCCTGTTGCGTTGCTCTATGCCACCAAATAAAATCCATAGCATTTACTATGAAATGCTTCCTTTATTACAGTTACGTACTTTACAATATACATAATAAGGATAAACGATCACTTCCAGTTTCGTAAATACCACGCGTAAAATACAACAACGTGGATGATTTTTAATCCAAACGATCGACTCACTACGTAACCGAATTATAAACATGTTACATTGGAGATCTATTATGGCAAGTATAGGCCATCCATGACTCCCTTTGCCACGGGTTTCGACTGAGTTATCCGCCGAGAAACCGCGCACTTCTCGAACAAATTTTTTTTTCAAAAATTAATAACGGATAAATTTGCTCTTTTTTATCCGAAGTTATTTTCTACATTTATTATTTTTGTAAGTATATAAAAAGACTTTCCTTTGTCGTCGTTCTTTATTTTGTTTATATAACAGCTACCTACTACTATTTTACTACAAAACAACAAGTTTTAAAATTACAATCACAAAATGGCACCTCTTGAAGTGATTTGTGCTTCCTTTGGCAGATCGGGAACAGATAGCTTACGTACAGCTTTGAACAAACTAGGGTAAAAAATACTTATTTTTGTTTGTCACATATGCATCAAATCAGCAAAAAAAAGAAGGGGAGCGAAAGGCTTCAGGTACTAACCTACATTTTACTTATATTTGATATATGCATGTATAGTTATAATACTCATCATATGAGGACTATGTTCATGAACCTTGAAAACTGCCACTCAGAATTATTCACCGAAGCCTATAAGCATCCTGAACGTCCAACGGATTGGGATTTGATTTATAAGGACTATAACGCAGCATGCGATTGGCCAACAGCATCGTTTATAAAACCACTTATGAGTAAATATCCCAATGCTAAAATTCTTATGATTGTTCGTGATCCAGATAGTTGGTATCGATCCGTAAAAAATACCATTTTCAAGCATAATAATCTAATCGCGGCAGATGGTGACGAAAACAAGAAAAAATTATCAGAAATGATTAATACCACCGTGTTGGATGGTGCCTTTGGTAACCCCGAATTGTTTAATGATGAACAAGTCATCAAGCAGAAATTCGTAGATCATATCGAATGGGTCAAGAAAAACGTCCCCGAAGATAACCTGTTAATAATGGAACTAGGGGAAGGATGGGATCGATTGTGTCAATTCTTGGGTAAACCGGTGCCAAATGAACCTTATCCACACACAAACACAACTGCGGATATGGCAAAAACGTTCGATAGATTAGATAATGGAGACCAAATAAGTGATATTGCTAATACCTCAGTATCTTCCTGAATCTTATGTCTAAACTATAGTTGATTATTGTACCAAAGTTACTATTATTATTACGTAATAAAAGTTTTATTTAATATGTTTGTGTATAATTTATTTGAGGATTGGTGTATGGATTCAAAATCTTCAGAGGCGTGTATTGAATAGTACTGCTGTTCATATTCGTTTTTGGATTATATAGCCTTCTATGAGGCAACATCAAATGTTGTGATCAGTGTACAGCGAGAGTAGTTTGGTACTAGACGTTTTTTGAACGCCTACATTATATATTGTGACTAAATCAATAGGAGCAGCAGCATCTATCTTTATGTGAAATATATTAAAACAAAAATTTGAATTATGTCATGATAAAAATTAAATAATAAACATCTTCACAAATTCTTTAATAAGTTCAATAATCAAATCATCATTGACAGTCGGGGTGATTAAGTTCTCTTACCATTCTATGTGCGAATATATATCATAAGTATTATTTATGTACCACAAAGAAGCCATCACATATTTATCTATTTTGGTTATTTAGTCTTTTAGAATAAAGTATATGTATTTTAAGCTACGTATACAGATATAATTGTGAAGAGAATGGTTTGAAACAAGTAGAAATCCTCAATGAAGAGAAAGCTATATTAATGTCCGGATTTCAGAGATGGAAACAGAAATAAAACAGAGTTAGAATAAGAAAATATATACATATATTTATATATCAGCGATAAATATACATGGCGCGCCACCCGAACGAAACATAGTTTATAGTGCTGTAAAAACCTTAGATTTCCTTTGAATCTGATTCACATATTGTCAAATAAACAATCAAATATATCCATGTTGAATTAAATGAGACGTAAAGCTGCACGCGGGGCCTCCAATTTGACAGTCCATGCACAAGCAATTACTAAGAGAAATTACTTTTTTCTTGTTTATTCAAGATGCCTTAATGACACAAACGCATAAAAAATTATTGTAACATGCTTTCCGCATTATCGATGGTATAGTACAATGGAACACTTTAACTCACCAATCAGCTTACTCTGCCTTAACACAAGCACTTACAATTGAGCACCATCATACTAATTTATAATATGATGTACAGGTGCTGATCTTCGATGGTTAAATCGATTGGTACTGAACGTGATACCAATTTGCTCCTGTATCCTTCATTATTTCGTTACAAACGGAAACGTTAGGTGTTGTTACAAAAACAGTAACAAAAGAAATATTATACGTATTATAACCTACGTACTTGTGTAGTACTGCCAAGTGTGTTGGTTAAAAGAAGATACTAACCTCTAGTATTTCTTTGGCCGTAAATAGCGATTTTGTCGATGTTTGTCCGTTTACTGTAGTTATTGGCTAAAAATATATAAATAGTCTATATTTAACACTCAAGAGGCAACTTTTATCAGCTTATATTTTCAACTTGATTGAAAGAAGTTACACAACTGAAGGAAAGCTCTTTACGAAATTAATGATACGAATTTGTTTATCGAGCCACTAAATCGAATAAGGTAATTTCTTCTTTATTATAGTATAAGTTTATTAGAGGAGAAAGTACTAATATTGTATTTATTGTTATCTACGTAGATGCTTGTCGTTGGTGTGAAGAATTGAGCTATTAAATTTTTTGCCAATTTTAACAAGTATGGTAACTATAATGATCGCCTGGTAAATAATTAGCCTTAACCATCTTAGATGATAGTCTTGTTCTCCTTTATATGAGACAATAATGAATTCCGGCGTATAGGCCTTACATAAAGAAAATTACGTACTTTCAGCAAGATTAGCTGTCAAAAAGAGCGCAAAACAAAATATTGTCCATCCGCAAGCTTCCATTCAATCATTTTTTGGAAAACAAATACATATTTGTTAATTCGAATTATACATTCTTGAGTTGCTTGTAAACATTATAAAGGGCCGGTAATAAATAGCAACAATGATCAATGAAATATTGTTGTAGGGATTACTTGAATTTCAAAATAAGTATGGCGCTATTAAAAAGCCATTGTAATCCAATCAGTGAGCATTTATTATTTGAGTGTCACATTATCCATATAATTCATGTAGCTGATAATTTACCTTCTTCTTGGACAACGAGTAGGCCATCGAAAATTTATTTTCTGACCTCCAGGTTTCAATATGTCGGTTAGTAGAGGTATATATTCTACAATATGTATTTATCTATCATTTATTGAACAAACTGAGCAAATAGTACGTATTTTTTACATAAAAGCAAAAGAGTAATAACAAACTTGGGATCCAAGCTAGTATTCGTAATGATTTTTTTATGGATATATTGCATATATAATATATGTATATAGCTAAGGTATAGATGAAGAATTTGGTTCAAATTCTCGTGACTAAATCAATATGTTCTGATACTTTCTGCGCTGAAGTTACCGGACCAAAAACAAGATAAACAAAAGAAGTAACTGCATTGTATATTTATGCGAGTAGGTCAGAGATCAAATTGGTCTTTTTTTTTTTTTTTGGAAACTTAGCCCGCCTCGACCTAGGGAGGTACTGTAAGAAATTTACTGCTGTTTATGACAGTCTTCTCCGCACTTCAAATTTAGAAACCGCCTTAATTGTAGCTATCAATACTGCATTGACAGAATTCACTGGGTGTTGAAAAGATTAAGTCACTTTATTCTTAGGTCTGTAAAAATCTATACGAACAGGCAGCAAAAGGTAACTATGAATGGTCCACCTCGAATGATATGATGAGTGGGAACGTGCAATATATATACCAGTAGCTCCGCTCCGACTCTTTCGGAAGTTAAAGACACGTGGAAAATCGAAAAAAAACTGTTTGGTGATTTTTTATACATTTGGGTGAATTCTGGTATGGTCATGTCGATCACCATCAGTATGTACACTAAATGAGATTTCGTATATCAAAATAAAATCTATCTATAAATAGATATATAATAGTAAAATGTTTGTTTCTACGATAAAAGATCAAGGGTTATTATAACAACACCGATAAAGAAGAAGTAATTTTTTATGTGGGGGTATTGGTAGAAATTTTAGGCTACCAAAATAAAATTGGGCTTCTTCCAATTTCCTGTTCTAATAATTTGCCCCAAAAAATCCATGTGACAGCATTTGCAGTTCTGCATTGGGATCCGTTTAGCTTATTTGATTTGGGGGAGACTACATAATACAAACGATTTATTATTATGGGAGTTCGAAGATCCTATAATAAATAACAACTCACTTTGTAAACCCCGTTTCGAAACCTAAAAAAAAAGCAATTTCCCCTTGTTCTTCTTGCTTTTATTTTTTTCCATTTTTCTTTCTCTTTTCCTTTTTGATTTTTTAACAGATCAATTTTTTTTTTCAAATACGTTCCTTACTTTTCTTTCTATACTTTCCCTTTATAATACAAATTTAAAATAATCGTTCTGACCCGGGATGAGCAGCACACAGCACTTAAGACGACACTCACAGTCAGTAGCGATGTCAACATCGATCGGTTCATCACTTACAGTACCACATAATCGAAATAGATCTCATTCGATGTCGTCATGCACACCTACAATTGCTGCTCAACTACTTGCATCTGTAAATTCAAAAATACGGGAAATAGAAGATGCAGATTCTAGTGGGTTTTTACGTTATGTTGATGATCAAGTTCATGAGACTTGGGATACAGCTAAAGCTGCTGTTGTTGGTGCTCAACGGTTACTTCAATTTCATGAGTTGCCCAAAGAATGGCAAGAAAATGAATATGTTTTATCTGGGTAAGTAAAAAATGATAAACAGAATTATTAGTTTCACGAATCAAATCAACCCCAAAGGCTCATTTTCCCCGCGCTTTTTTGATCCCGAAAAAAATAAAAATATTAATAACTCTATTTGAATTATTTCGTTGCGGGGGTTATTTATTATTTTAGATATCGATTTTGTGAAAGTACTCACCAATGTTTGAAATCCATATTTAAACTACATAATGAAACGATGAATATTTGGAGCCATTTATTGGGATTCATCTTTTTTTCTTTCTTAAGTGTTTGGTCATTCAATGTAAGTGTATATGACAATTTTTATTATTGTTATTATAATAGTTGATTTGAGAAAATGACATGATATTAATATCGGTATTGTAGCGGCATTTTCCCGAAGCTAGCATGAATGACCGTATTGTTTTTATGACGTTTTGTGTATCTGCACTGAAGTGTTTATTTTGTTCTTCTGTTTATCATACCTTTATTTGTCACTCACGCCACAATGTTAAATCATTTACAGCCACATTAGTAAGTCACTTTTCCCCCTTTATAAAATAGAAAACCAGTTTTATCCAACAGTCTTTTGTTTTCTCTCCTTATTTTTTTCTTACATTGTCATTTTTTTTTTATTGTTGAGTAGGATTATATTGGTATTGCGATTCTTATTACAGCATCAGTGCTTGTAATCGAATATTATGGCTTTTATTGTCAGTCATCTGCCAAATCACGATATATGATTTTTACATCCATTGTTGGTAGTGTTGGTGTTATCACTCCTTTCTTCAAATCATGGGATACAAAAGCATGGCGCCCTGTGCGTATCAGTGTATTTGTATCTATGGCATTTTCTAGTATTGTTCCTGTGCTACATCTTGTTTCTTTGAATGGGCTCTTACCGACACTTTCCTTCTTCCATCTGGCTGCTGTTAGTGTTATGATGTATATCCTTGGTGTTATTATTTGTAAGTATACATATAATCACGTGAGTGTTTGACAGAAGGAAAAAATAATAATAACTAAAGCGGAATTGTACTATTAATATTATAGATGTAAACCGATGGCCTGAAAAATTGTATCCTGGCCGTTTTGATTTTTTTGGTATGACAAGTCATGCTATTTGGCATGTATTTGTATGTCTTGGTATCTATGTAAGTCTCTTCTTCTTTTTTGTTATTTTTATTGTGAACAAATATTTATTTATTTATTTATTTATTTTAGTTTCACTATCTTGCATCATTACATTTCTATGCCCAACGATTTGAATACAGTTGCATGGCGGCATAAAGAGATAAACATGTTTTCTATACATTCATATACATATATTTACAAGAAAGAATCTGAGCAAGTCTCACATCATGTGTTTTTATTATTAGCTTATTCCTTTTTTATTTATTTATATACAAGTATTATTTATTATTTATTATCTTTTCTTATCTTTTCTACTCCTTCATCCCTTTCTCCAAAAACATTATCTTTCCATACCCTACATATACCTAAAAGCTACATATTGACATACAAATACCTCATAATAACAACAACAAAAAAAGAGGAGGATATATTATTAATAAAAAGAATTGCGAAAACAAAAAAATATAAAACTAACAACGTTGCAAAGCATGACAAGAGAAAAACTTATGGTGTTGATGATAATGACTGTAGCGATGATGGTACAATATTACCAAAACTACTTCCAATCATACTATCCACCTGATCCAAAAATAGCTGCAATTCTCTGAAATATGCGGAATCAATAGGTTGCGTATCACCATCCTGTTCAGAAATAATAAATCCAGTTTCCGTTGCTGGATCAATATCCATTGTAGATCGTAGCCATATCCTTGCACGTCCTTTGCTTGGTGGATGTGGTGAAAAGAAAGCGGACGGTAAGATAATTTCCATGTTGCTTTGATTACCATGCTGACTGATAAGCGCGGCTTTGATTGGAGGTGAATAATGGGGTTGTTTTTCCTGATATTTCAATAATTTATTCAGTAATAATAGCACTTTCGCGATATGTTCATGATAATGCTGAACCATATCTTGAATGGATTGAATTATGTTGTTATGGTTGAGATGTTTGGCGAAAAAAAGAGATCCATCTAGTGCAATTGTCAGCTTGACTATAATGCTAGTACGTCGTTCGTTATTTTGAATGTTATTGAAAGGCACAGGTCGACAGACTAGACCACGAGGAGTTCTTGAATGAACTAAAAGTTCGCACATGCCTTTGCTTTTTTCATGATGATAGAGAAATTTTTGTTGTTGCTGTTTTTCTCTTCGTCTCCCATCGGTTGCTGCCATGATGATAAGGGTATATTATAAAAAAAAATTAATATTATTGAAGGAAACTCGGAGAGAAAGAAAGGAAAAAGTGAAAAAAAGACAAACGGCATTACACCAAATCGCCTGACAATTTTTATTGGCTCATGACACGATTAGGTGATCATAAGATTGCTTTTTGATATTCCAAATAAAGTAAAAACGTTTTTTTTTTCTTTTGTTGCAGATAATCATCATTATTCAGTTATAATATTCACACACTTGGATATATTCTTTAATATATATTATTTTATCATTCCCGACTATGTTAATAAAGGAGAAACAAGAAAGTCTTTACATATTATATTTGTACATGGTTCGCTGTTCTCCTTCATTGTTCTATTGTTAAAAAGGAGCTGTAATATATAATATATGAACAAGTGAAGTGCTTAATTACTATATTTATGCATTTGAAAGTATTTGTCGTATTGTATTGTCTGTATTTTCTTTTTTTTGCGTTACTGTCTTTATACGGTAATATCCAAATTGATGTGGATTTTCTCTAGAATATTCTATACCTAACTTAATATCATTTTTCTCTCATTAACTGCTTTCTTTTAATTATACGTATATACAATTCTCAAGTAACAAAAATCATGTGGGCGTCAGAGCTTTGTAGTATTATGAAATTGAAGAATAGTACATGTATCCAAAGGTTATACTGGAATATATATAAAGCAAAACGGTATTAATTTACTATAGCTGGGTCACGATAATGGTGACACACTTCATGCGTGTAGTATGCTTAAAGAATAAACAAACATTTAATCATATAAATAAAAAAAGAAAAGTTTCCAGTCTCATCAGTGGGAAATTGTTTTTGTGTGACAAGCCATTCTTGTTAACAAGTGCGCCTGCTTCTTTTATGTCACAATGTATATATGCTCAACTTCTGTAACAAATCTAAACTAGAAAAAAAAAGACACAATAGGAAATCAGGTGACGCTGTACAATGTGGTCTATGAAAAACTCGCAATGCTTAAGGATAAAGAGCATTAGTCAAGACAATACGATGCAAAAGAGGGCAAATAAAGAAAATTGAAACTAACTAGCACATGGTCGTCCCCGTTGTAGGTAGTATATTAAAGCTTTATCATTCTTCAATTGTCCTCTTTTTTTTTCAAAAGTGCTCATAAAAAAAGTTCTAAAATCATTTTTGTTCGTCAAAACAGAGCTTGTTATTAGTCATTTATCACTCGCTGCCTCATACAGTCAAGAAGAAATGTAAGGGGGAAAGGGGTAAAAGTAAACAAAAGGGGTAAATGAGTTACTCCTGACTATTTTTGAAAAAGACTATCGATTTTTTGCTCTGTTCCATTCAAGTTTTAGTAGTTAGGCTTATATTAAGGTATCAATGGCAGTGTTTTTGTAATGAATACACATCATGTATATATAAGTAAGACTCTTAATTAAAAAGGGAGTTATTTAACATGAAATTTAGACAGTCTTAGATAGAATAAATAATCATATATATTAAGTTGATTGTCATTATTTCGATTATTATCTACATATATGGTTCTTTTCTTGTCTCTTTCTGACTCATGAAAACCTCTGAGTGACGCAGTTTGGTGTATAATTGCTAATTAATATTGTGAGTACGTACCAGTAGTAGCAATAGTAATATTACTCAGAAATGTACCCATGTTAGTACTGTATCAAATTATGTTGTGAGGAATGTGGCTATTAACCAAATTATAATGTGAGCAGACCGTCTGATCACTTCTGAATAATTAGCAAAATAATTTTGTCCTATACATATCTTATAAGAGCTAGAATACATAGCGAGAAATATACAGTCCATGTGTCTATATACTACTCTATAGATTATTACCAAGAAACAATGAAACAATTAGTATAAAGTATATATTTAATAAAATAGGTACGGTGTACCAGTGCTCGTAAACGCATCAAAATAGTTTTAAGAATACTTTTTATCATAGTGACTTTATAGCTTACCCTTTTTTTATCCCACTTTTCTTTTACGTTCTTCTGGTTGAGTTAGCAACGAGACTGTAGAAATATAAACTATGTTGCCAATATGCATAATATAAAATATATATAGTAACGCTTTTATTTTATCTCACAAAAAATTACAACGGCAATAAGAAAAAGAATATTATCTTAATATTAATGTGCATTTTAAATAGTAAAAGAAAAAAAAGAAGGGATAATTCATAGAAGCATCATGATCCTACAGATACTACAGTAAACAAATAATACAATACGTAAAGCACTTTTGTTTATTTTTTAGCAAGAAATGTGATATAAAAGGAGGAGATATTTTATAACACAAATATAAACTGTGTTCTCAAAGAAATTTTGACTAGAGCTGCAAAGAAAGACATGCTTTTATTGTTATATTTTATTGCTGCTGTTTTTTTCCAAATTAGCGCATGGGGTCTCAGCTCTACCGTTATCAAACAAGGTCTTGAAAAAGGCGGTGTTATCCCTGATGGTAACTCTATATATACAGCATTTTTTTTTAGCAAAATGATGTAGCGTATACTTACACATTAATTTGATATTATAGTGTTTCACAATGAATTTGAGCCTGAAAGTGAAATTCGCATTACATACCATATGACAAAGCAATTGAGAATGGGCATGGAGGTCACTGCTGAAGATACGAAAAATCCTCCTCATGTTTGGTTCTCCAAGATAAATAATGAGTCTCAATATACATTAATTATGGTAGTATATATAAATTAAATACATATGTTGTATATAAAGAAGTATATTTATATTGAATGTCTATATTTCTATAGATGGATCCTGATGCAGTTCACCGACCTTATCTTCATTGGATTGTTACCAACATTGACGGACAAAAACCTGCTTCGGATGTGGAAAACGAAGAGCATCAGCATACATCTTACTTTGCACCTGCCCCACCTGCAGGTACTGGAGCTCACCGATATGTGTTTTCAGTATACGAACAAGCCCAAGTGAATCAAACCAGCTTCCTCCCCGAAACATTTATTGATCGATCCGAGTTTGATGTTGCTAAATTTACGGAAGAAAACGGATTGAGACTCGTTGGTGCTTTGTACATGGTTCAGGAAAATTTAACACCATCATCATAAATTATTATAATATAGAATTAGTTTAAATGATATTTTCCAAGTGCTATAATTAAATTGTTTGTTTTATTTACTTAAGTTATAATTATGCAAGTGATAGCAATGTAGTAATAAACTATTGTTGGTTGACGACATTGTATTACAACAAAACATGCATCTTTATCCTTTTTGTAATTGCTATGATAATATCATTTTTTATTAATCTGACCTATACACTAATGTGGTAATTCATTTTAAGTAATTGTATGAACAGTAAAAGTATCACTCATTTAAGGGACAGTGTTACCAGATTACATAGCTAGTAAAATGAGTTACAACAATGTATGATGATCTTTGACATATCTATTGCATTGGTATTAGTTATTTTTTTGCTTTAAAAGAATTGGTCTTCTATAATATACTTTTTTTACGTTATATATCGATGAGATATTGTGTTGATAATATGTCATCACAAAAATTCTCTTTTTTTCTTACATGATACTTGAATGATTTAGTTAAAAGTTTGTATATAATCCTTTTTTTAACGTTGGAGAAAAATTGAATGGAAACCAGGTTACGAGAGCGTTGACTTTCAGGATATCAAAAGCTCATAATACATGGACAAAATTCTCAGTAATGGGATCCTTTTGTATGTGGTGGTTGCCGCAAGACACCTAATTTAAAAATTGATACATTCCTTATTGCAACTCGAAGAACATTGGTTGGTATGTATGGTTGAGAAAAGATAAATAAATATTTTTGCTATAAACACATACAGTTCCCTGAATCATCAATCTATGAAAATTCTAAGGGGTGTGAATCTACTCAAGTATTAAGAGAACTTCTTTATTGCTAAAATAGTGTTGTTTGTTGTTATTTGACTATTCGATGCATTACATATACCCCAAGGAAATACTGAGAGATTGTATCAAATTTAGTCCAAGTCAATAAAAAATCTCCGGTGAATCGAGACCCTTTACTGTTGATTGTAGCTAAATCCTACATTTTCGACACGCTAGCATATACAATAGTCCACTGTTATTAATCAGAGAATGAAGTCTGTTTTCTTCAACAAATAATTGCAGACTTGGGTACGTATATCGATTGAATTAAGACTTATCTATAATAAATTATTGTATTATGCTCAGAATAACCGTTAGTAACTATGTTTTGAGATTTGTTTCCAAACATCCGTTTAAAATTTTTCAAAGCCAATATCAAACATTCATTGATATTGCTGGATAAAAATAATAAGAGACAGGTATGATATGTTAATATTGTGGTTAATGGGTAAGAAAAGCAATCTATTATAACTTTGTATACTATTAGAGCAGCTTCGAACGGTATTTTCCGTTTATTGTCTCAAAATAAATTGTGAATGAAAGGCAAACAGAAAAAAATTACTTTTTATTACCCATTTCTCTAGTTTTGTTTCCATTGTTGCTTCTGCATTCGTATATTTTTATTTTTCATTTTAATTTTGTGGATTTATTGTCACAGTATTCAATCATACCATTTAAATTGTTGGAAAATAAAGAATGGTAAAAGTAGGTATATTTTTGCTTTGTTAAATAAAGCACAAAAGTTTAATTAAATGGGGTGTATGAAGATTTACTTTGCTATACAAACATGTTATAGTATATGTTCATTCTCAAACAACCAAAATTACCTGCGTATCAAACATTTTACTCACTTTTGAGATTATAAAATATGGAGCCGTAAAACATTACAGAGTATTTTTAATCATTTCACATTGTTTCATTGCATTATATTCTGCTACTGTATTGTTAGTCCTTACTGCATGTCGATAATTATAATAAATTATGTGTGTTTGACGGGTGATGCATTACCATTGATATGGTTTTGTTGGATGGTAAAAAGCTGTACGTAAACATTTCAAGAGGCGTGTAAAATATATTATATGTACAGTTATCAAAGACTATTAATAGGTTGGATATAGAACAGTGCTTGATCGCGAATGTGGTTTTTTTTTTATCTTTTGATATGTTATTATGATCTTGGATAAGGTTGATTAAACGTCATTTAATTGTTAGGACCACATTATCGCTTGTGTAAAAATGCTATTATAACCAGACAAAAAAAAGGTCATAAGATCGATTGCTGATTATTATTCTCACGTTGAATTTTTAATAACACAATATAATTGACGGACTTCTGTTCATCATGCCAGCAATTTAAACATTCAAACTGACGAGAGACCAAATTGGCTAATTCATATTTGTAATCCCCGAATCAATGATTATTAAACATAAAATAAAGTTGCTACTGAACCTAAAAACTCTTTTCTTTTCTTTAATTATTTACAAAATATTATAATGGCTCAAAGCGATATTGTATTGGTATGTTATTCTCAATCTCTTATGTTAACATGGAGCTTATATACTAATGACTATTATTTAGCATTGGTATCCTTTATCCCCTTTTGCTCAAAAAGTTGCATGGGTGTTGAACTACAAGAATATCGATTATAAGGTTGTTCAGATCTCTCCTATTGAACCACGCCCTCTTCGACGACCCCTTGACGGTGGTTACCGTAAAACTCCCATTTTACAAATCGGTAATCATGTTTATTGTGACACGAAACGCATCATTGATGAACTTGAGAAAAGGTAATAAAAAAATAAGAATGATTTAATATTCAATCAAGCTCTGCAATATGGATAGATAAAAGCTGATATGAAAAAAAAAATCCTGGGAATTTTTCATACCCCGTTTTGTTTTTCCAGATTTCCTGAACCATCCATTTATCCAAAGACCAACAAAGGTGAATCCAGTGAAGTTTTGGGAAAAAGTATTGCAGTATGGATTGAATCCAGCTTATTTGGATCTGTCAGTCGTCAATTTGATACATCACTTTTGCCTGAAAAATTCCTAAAAGATCGTACTGAATTTATTGGAGGAAGTTTTGGTGGTGGATCGCCTTATATGCGAGTGGATTTATTGGCACAATTGAAACAAGCTCAACAATTGCTCGGTGACCAACTTTATATTCTTAATACGTCCACACTTTCTTTGGTTGACTTATCGTTAGCCAAAGTTATTTTCTTCTTAGGAAATGTTGCTGGTCCTGATTATGTTGAAGAACATGTACCCACATTGGCCCGCCATATGCGACGTATTTTTGCAGAAGCTAAAATGGACCGTACTAATAAAATGCCCAAGATCAAAGCCGAACAAGCATTGGATATTGCTCGCAATCAAAATCAACCTTTTTCTGGACAAGGTCGAAGTATATTATCTGAATTGAAGATTGGAAAAGAAGTAGCCGTGTCACCTTTGGATACTGGTAAAGTACCTTCAATAGGTATTTTACGCAATTTGACAGAAGATGAAATCGTCATTGAGCATAAGACTGAAAATATCACTTCTATTATTCATTTCCCTGCTTTTGGTTTTATTGCTACACCTTCCCCAACACCTTCACTTTAAATTAATATTCTTCTATCGATTGAGCACATAACCATACACGCAACAATAAGATGGGAGAAATAAAATGAAGGATGTATAAAATGTCAAAGTATGATAGTACATACGCAAAATAAGCGCTTTCTTTTACTATTGTGGTTTATTTTACAGAGTTTAAAAATGGTTGTTTGCAATAAATGAGTACATATGTGTGTATTTGTTGTGAAATGTTTTTTTTTACTATCGACGATGATGATTGTGTGTTTTATTTGCTTGTAACGTTTCTTCAATCATCAGGTCAAGCCATAAAAATCTTGCCTGAGTAGGCATTAGATTAACCAGAATGGGAAGTTCAACAGCAGAAGATGAGGCCTGCCCGCGTTCTATTGAAGAATTGGATGAGGATAATAATGAGGGAGATGTAGAACTAGAGTCATTGTAACGTTTTGAAGCAAAAGTATCAACAATGGAAGTAGTTCCAGTCTCTACCAATTGTGGAAATTTTTTGCGACTAGATGACCGCAATGGCACAGGTAATGAATGTTGTATCGATGAACGTTTGAGTATATTGGTTTGACGGTATAATTCAATAGCTTGATCTGTGACATGGTATGCGAATGATTTATATAATTTAAGGGGAATGCATTTTATAGGTTCGCTAGGGGTTTGATTAATGGCGGTTTGAGTACCAGGAATAGTTATTAATGTACGGAATAAAATAAGTTCGCACGGCCCTGGAGTCAATGTAAATGGTGGAATTTCAAGTACTTCTGCATGGAGCCGGGCACCAGTGCCTAACAACTTTCCATAGTTTGAAGTTTGAACCAGTGATCGGCATGATTTTCCCAAGGCTTTAATAAATCGTCGTATCTGTGCTGTTTGTTGTGCAGGTGATGGAGCACCAATACCAGCCATAATTGTAGCTGGTGAAAACAAACTACTGCTGACGGCTGCCATGCTGGAATTATAGGCATGTGTGGTTGCACTACTGTTATTACTGCTGCTATTCTTACGTTGGTGGTGTAATATAGGTGCTGATGATTGACCACTATCGACAGTAGTCGTTTCATGTGGTAATTGTGAATCTAACATAGAAACTGCCAACATTGATTGTCCTTGTAGATTATAAACGCAAGATTTCTCTTCACGATCCAGCTCTGTAATATGTTGTTGATCATCTTCGTATCTTAAGGGTATCACGGGGAATGAGAAATGTCGGTTTTTGTCCACCAAAATTTCTAACTCGTTTGTACCCATGGAACTAAAGTCTAGTACGGGTTGTTGTTGACGTGGATGAGGTGAATGATGATGATTGTGATGCTTTTCTTCCACTAGTGCCAATAATCCGACATATACTCCACCTTGTAGTTGGGTATTAGAAAATGGTGTTGATAGACTACCTGTAGATGAAAAACTAGATAAAGGCGACTGTGGAGGTGTTCCAGGTGACATAGGTGTATTATTATAATTATTATTATTATTATTGTTGTTGGTATTGTTACCGTCGGCTGAGCATTTCACAGAAGTAGGCATATTCATATGAGTTGATTCTACCATGGACATCATGTCTCTGAAATGAGCCAGCATGTGCTCAGCCGGGAGATTGAGTTTGGCTCCCATAATACGTGCAATAAATACTGGATCTGCAAACCGGAAGCCTTGAGAAAGCAATTTAACAGCAAGTTCTTTGTCAGACCCAATTTTTCTCACAAGAAGAATATGTTCATCATCACTTTCATTAGCAGGGGCTCCTCCCAAACCAGCGGTACTGCTGTTTGTCTGTTTCTCATCTTGTATTGAAGTTGCTGACGAGGATATAGGTATACCCAGTTCTACGTCAAATTGTGTATAGTCACCTGATTTTGTTGTTCCAGGTACTGCTGCTTGTTGTGCTGATGTTGATGCTGAAGGAATCAATTCTGGTTGGTTATGATCAAATAACATTTGCATGCTGCTATGCGGATTTACTCCAGTATGTTCTGTGGATGGTGTACTAGGCCGGGAAGGTCTTGCTTTTCTTGAAAGTAATTTAATAGTTGCGCTTGGACTTCGCTTGATAATAGAAGGGAATAATCGATGCCGACTTTTCTTTTGAATTGGCGCTGGTGCGTGTAAGACACTGTCGAACAAAATACCCAAATTATCAACAGATCCCAGTTTCAAGTCATTTGCTAATTCTTGAGCTGCTTCCATATACTGCTGTAAAATAGGGTCGTTGTAACTTTCGATATTTGGATAACGTGACCATTGTGTCGTCGCTTCAAAGAATCGAAAGAACAATGGATGTGATACTGAAAACGGATCCGTCTTTTTTTTTTATAGATGAAAACAATCAAATTTTAGTATTTTTTTTTTGACTTTAGATGGCGAGTAATTATATATACTTACAATATGACTACTCATGTCATTCATAATCGTTCGCATAGGCAATAAACCATCGACTCTGACCAGTATTTTTCCTTTGTTATCAAAAATAACAGAGTCTAATACTAATCGTCTTCGAATTTTCTCGGATTGAGTACTTGTAGCGGCAGTGGATCTTGATGATGTTAGGCTGTCCCTGTGTCGGAATACAACCACATAAAATAAAATGGCACACCCAACAATGACAACTGCTGATATAATACCTATAAGCCCAGTATTGCTGAGAGCTGGTACTGGGGCAACGTCTGTATTCGAAGGAGCGATATAATCTGTACCAGCCATGGCAGTATAGTGCATGCCTAATTTTAAAAGTATGATGATTATCGAGTATTACTCAAAAAGGAACTTATTGTTTGTGTAAATTTTCTGCTGTGTAACCCACAGGAGACCAGGTAAAGTGTATATTTTAAAATTATATACTAATCTGTTAAAAAAAATAGCTTACCACAGACAGCAACACCCATCAAAAAGGCACAACCTAGTCTTTTGTACCATCGATTCGCCCATTGTTCCCGCAACTTGAAGAATATATATAAAGCAACAGTGACTGCAACAATAGCAATAACTATAGCCCCAATAACAAAAGGTATTTTATATCGAGCAATAAAAAACCTAACAGCAAATTGGCCCAGGTAATGCATCAATGCAATACCAGACTATGCATTATATGACATTGTTAGCTTTTAGACTACAACATAAATTATCAGCAAACTTATATCATCATTCATATCTTTATAAGAAATAATGACTTACACCGGCAAGAATACCGCTAGGAACAATTCTTATTAATTTTGCTTCTTCAGTAACTCCAACAAATGCAAACGCAAAAAATGTACAAATGATCGAAACAACAAGACTGAATAATGTAAATCCAGGGGCATATGCAAGCTGATATTTCCCACTATCACCAGGAATGGTAAGTGTTAAACAATTATTTCCAATAAAATGCATCGACCATATAGCCACACCACCCATACAAAACGCAGCTGAAAGCAATAAAAACCTAAATAATAAAATAATACAAGTGTTTATTGTATTTTTTTTTTGGTCGGTTACTATCTTGGTTCCATTCTTTTTTTTTTTTTCGAATCGATCAAATTTGTTGTTTCTCGTTATTAATAGATATAAATAGCTGATGATGAAAACGATATTAACCAGTTGTATTTTCCCTTATAATGCGTACGCTGTGTAAGTAGTTCGAGTGTCGTCATGGCACCGACCACTGCTACCACGAAACTGACGACGATAATTCCCGCATTAAAATATTGTTCCACTAACACAACCGCCATGCAGAAAAAGAAGAAAAAATCAAAAAAAAGAAAAAAAAAGAGAGAGGATAAATAAAACAATAATTAAAGGAATAAAAACAAAGATCAAAAGAAAAAAAAAGAAGAGAGAAAGAGATACGTTGGATTACGTTGGGTTACGTTGGCATGTGTTCTGTCTTAGTATATCACTAACCAACTAAAACTTTTTTTTCTCTCGGCGCCTAATATGAACATGCAATTGATATACCGATGGGGCATTGATCTTCAAAAAGTGAGAGAAAAGAGTGAGGGAGAGTGAGGGAGAGAGTGGCAAAGTGCTACAATATTAAAAAAGAATGTAGAGATTCTCTCCACTCATTTTTACTAAAATATTCCATTTTAAAATATTGACTTTTAAAATGAAAAGTTTGTTTATTTCTAAATCGGTCTTTACAGAATTTCAATGGTAACATTTTATAATAATTACTAATACTTTAAATACAACTATCAATACCAATGATTTGGTTTTTTGGTAAGGTTGATTCCACACAAAACAAAATTTTTCGATACATTTTTCTTTGTTCTGGATTATAAAGATAATATACAGGTACCCCCATTTCAGTCACATCTCAGGTGTTACGTGGAGTTTGTACGACATAAAAACACATTGTACGTCCAAAAAAAAAAAAGGAAGTTCTCCGGGTCGCGCGAAGAGTTATTGACAAAACAGCCATGTTTCCCGTTTATTCAAACCTTAAAAGCCAAGAAAAATACAACTTCTATAGCACAGTGTGAATACCTTTTTTTCTTGGTACATTTTTTTCTGTTTAATTTCTAATATTACATATATAATAGAACAATAAATGGTATGTAGATCGGATACTCATTATATAATTTACAAAGTTAGGATAGTGTATGTATGACCCACTCACTTATTTGACTCGTGCTCACATGTCTGCCTATTCAAGCATGCCTATTAACACATAAAGCATTGATCGACAATTTATAATGACACATTGTACCACTAACAAACTGTTCACTAAGCTATATTTTGTTCCTCTTCTCCCATTTTTCAATGTGACAAAAAAAGAATAGTGATTAGAAATGACAAAAAAAACTATATGGATATATTCTCTTTTTATTTATTCATTATAATTGTTGGCTATCTTTTATTATATATAAGAGGTTTGTTATACTACTACATTTAGTGCTTTTTGAGCAATTGGTACAATCATTGCAGAAGAAGGAGAAGAAGCTTCTTCATTAACGATTTTTTGTAATTGGTCACGAAATGCAGCTTTTACTTTTTCTAGTGCTGTAATATCGTTCACTATAAATTAACCCATTCAACCCCCACCCAAAAAAAAAAAAGGAATGAAGTGTCGCGTTAATATGATACTTATTGTCTAAGATATTATCCAGCATTATTGTTTTTATTATCATTATCATTATGTTAAGACTTACCAGCTTGAGCAGCACTTGCAATTTTTTGAATCAATACAAAACCATTGCAGCGAATTTCCACTGGCATTTTACCTTCTAGACTCACTAACTCAACTAATACTTCTAAAAAGGTTCTGGTTTCCGGTATTTGTTGTTGTTCTTGGTCATTATCAGATGTTTGGTCTTCTTGTTCCGGTAATCCGAGTTTAGGTGGTTGTCCCGTAACAGTGGATAGAGCTGATGAATGTATATATAAATAGAACAACTGTAAACATTATACAACAAAACAATAACACATTTCCCCAAAAAAACAAACATGTCCATGCATATTTTTTTTTACCTTCTGATAATATCTCTTTTCCAATTTCTGATTGGGTGTCTGTAAATATCAATGCTAATGCAACAATACCATCGTTCTTAAGAACAGGAAATTTAGATGTACGTGTCATTTCAGAAATGGCATGTATTATGGATGTATTCTTTAATAATTCTTGTCGATAGCTTAATGAAGCTTTGGTATCTAGACGAAAATGGTTTAGTCTTTTTTTGAAATATATATATATATATATATATATATAGAACAACTCCATGTAGCTTTCTAAAAAAATACCTTGGTGAAACCAAACAGCTTTAACAAGATTTGTAAGTATACGTGTTGCTTCACTTTTTGCTGCTGGGTCATCGAATCGATCGAGACATGCCATTACAAGACTTAATGGAGTTTTATTTTCATCATCCTCCACATTACCATCAATCACTTTTGTTGCATTGTTATCTAATTTTATGATACAATTAAGTACGTTTCCCTTTTACGTTTATGCACAATTAAAATCTGTAACAAAGCTTTCTTTTTCCTTTACTTACATTCATGACTTGCACATAAAAGTTTAATAATACCAATAGCGATAAATTGGTTTCTTTTAAGCATATCATTCGTCGATTCCAAAACAGGTGCGACAATTGCAATTGCATTAGCATCTCCAATAATCGCCTTGTTTTCCTCTATATAAATATAAAATTTTAATGAGCTTCAAAGTTTCTTTCTTCTTCATAACTAGGTTTAAGATAATTACTTGGCATGCAAAGATGTTTCAAAGACCCAAGAACTGCATAACGGAACATGGCCTTATCCGTTAATTCAAATGCATTCAAAAGGATTTTTTCAAAGTGATGAGTTTGTACCAAATCAATACAATGTTCATCTATTTATATAAAATTTCATGTAAAGTTTATTAATTATAAAATATATATATATATATATATAAACACAATCGATTTTTTATTCTTACCTGTACGTGCAAGGTTACCAAGTACATAAATACCGCATTGTGCTAAAACTTCAGATTCACTTGTTGACCATGACAAAAATCTTGAAAGTAATTCTTTATTTCCATATAATTCTTTCAATCTTGAATCTAAAACAGGAAAAGACAGGAGAGAAGAAAAACAAAATAATGGTTATAAATAACTTTTATGCGTGGGATATTAATCCCATCAACCCCCAAAAAAAACAACTTTTTTTTTGTTATTGTTACAATTGTTACTTACCGCTAAAGGTTGCACAGACAATGATCTTGCTTATACTTGTTTGAATGTGTTCAAACTGTTTTGTGTCATCTTCATCAGCATCTTCATCTTCTAATTCGGCTTTTTCCATAAATTCAAGCAACAGTGGGAAATATCCGGAATCAAGTACAGAGTTTTGTACAGGTTCTATTTCATAAAAAAAGAGAGTCCACACCCATATTCATATATATATGTATGTGTTCAATCAGTCCTTTTCTCTCTCTTTTTTCATCCTTTACATAATAGGATTAGCAGAAACAAGAACGTTATTTTTACCATCTTCAGCAATAAGTTGTAGCAATATATCTACTAAACTTTCCAATAACTCGAGGTTCTGCAAATGATCGATTTGCCATTCATATTTTACCAGTTCCAACAAACGCGGAACACAATCAAGTGGAAATGACTTACGAGCAAATTCTATAAAGTGTTACATTTTATCCAGATACACACCACCCAACGACAATGATAAATATATTGATCATAATATTTATTCTGAAATCATATTTTTCCTTTTTACCTTCATTCATCAAATTATCCAGTGCTTTTGCTGCAATCGTTACCATCATTTCCTCTCCATGATCCATACGAGCTGGTCTTAATAGATTGGCCAAATAATTGACACCGTCATTTTCATTAATTGTTTTCTGAATAGGTTCTACATAATTTTCATATAATGAGTTATCGAAAAATATATAGGATGCTTTTCTTTTTTCCTTCTTTCGCACCATTATCAAATCATTACCAAAATCCATGCCACTATTCAAACAAAATCCACATGCAACCTTAGTCAATTCAGGGTTTTGATTTTGATGTAAGAATGGAATCACCAATTGAACTGTGTTCGCTTCATGTACCAGTCGTCTATTATCATCTTGTTTAATTTAATTACTTTTAGCCATTTTCTTTTGTCTATTCTTCTCCTTCTTCATTTGACCTATTAAAAAGTATTCAATATATAATATTTACCATGATCAATACATGCATTGCCCAATACACGAAGAGCTTGTACTCGAAAAGTTGTTTGTTCATCATTGGATAACTTGATCAATTGGTTCACATGTTTAATAATATTATTTTCTCCTAAATTCGCACGCACAGTTTCTATTTTTTTTATAATAAGAATTTACCGAGTTACAAAAAAAAAAAAAAATTATGCATAACAGAGCACGTTTGTGTCAAAATAATAATAATAGCAATAATAATAACAACTTTTTTTTTTACCAGAAACCAAAGTGCCTGCCAGCATTTGTGCTAAGCGAGTGACATGTTCCAATGAAGTTGAAGCATCCTGTTCGAAAAGTATGCCTGTTTCTTGAAAAACTTGAGCAACTGATGACAGATGACTAACAAGATAATCTAATGAATTTTATAATATTAAAACAAAAAAAGCATATTTAATTAATCCATTCGTATTTTACTTTATTTTTAAAAATAACTATTTTTCTTTTCTGTTACCTTGGCTCTCCGTAAGGTGGTCAACACTACGTTGTAAATTTTCAGCCGAGATGTCACTCATTTTTTTTTGTCAAATGGACGAACTATCAGTGAAAAGTGTAATATTAAGGATCTTTCTTAACACCGCTTTCATCTCCCAGCCAACAATCTTCTCCTCTATAACCCACCTTTTTTTTTTTATTTGGGACCTGAAATCGGAGCTACATAACAATATTTTAATGTGTTATCGCTGGAGGTTTTTTGTTTTGTTTTTGTTTGTCAATATAACGGATGAAATAGTGGCAAATAGTATGGCAGTAAGAGCTACATTGATGTTTAACAGTATCAATCAAAGAAATAACCGCATGGTATCATTGTATAAGTTTATTTATCATTTTGTAGATATAAATTTGTATTCAAGTTGCGGCATTTTAATAAAATCCTTATATAAAAAATAAAATAATAGTGGGCCAAGGATGATATCTTTTTAGGATTTCAAAATTGAAGAGGGCAGGATTTGAATAATAGTAGTTTACACTCGTTCCTTACTGTGTGTGTGTGCGTGTGTGTATATAGTAATACGTATTTTTTTTATGAAGAATGTTAAAAGATGAAAACACCCGAACAGAAACAGCAGTAATAAAAATTTACTAGGCAACAATTCGTTTTTTCACCTCCTAAAATTTGATCTTTTTACCAAGATTTAATTCCAAGTAAATTAATTACATGTTACCTAGGAACCATCCAGATGTCCTTTTTTTTTCCTCTTTTAAATATTTATACTGTTTCTATATTTTTTTCCCAAATGTAAACATCAATGAAAAAAGAAAATACAAGGAAAAAAAATAGTAAATCTTCATTTAAATCTTGACCTTCAAGACACAACTAAGTGAAAATATGCTGCTGGACCAATATTCAACATTCTCCGTAGCAGTCTTAGTATATACACTACTGCTATCACTACTACTATTACTACTGCTAATACTTTCACCTAATAGTTATACACAAATATATAAAATGCGAATCAAAACACTATATAACTCAAAGAAGACATTCCTTTTTTTTTCTAACGTCTTTTTTTCTTTTTCTACATCTTTTTTTTAAAAAAAAAATTATATTTTTTTTTTACTCAATTCTTTCCTTTACATTATAAATAAAAAAAAAGATTAACTACAACAAAATAAAAATGCGTTCAATTTTGGCACTTTCTGCAGCTGCTGCTGTTCTTTTACAACAAGTTTTGGCCGACACTGTACCATTGACAGATTCATTCACTACTTTCCGATGGAATGGTAACGATGCTCTTGCTGAAGAATCTTTCACTGTTACTTTGGACAGCCCTGCTCGTATCCAAATCACTGATTACAAGAACGTTGGCGATTCATTCAAGATTTACGATAATGAAGAACTTTTGGGTGAAACCTCTGATATTGAATCTTCCGAAGATAATGAAGTTTATGCTAGCACACCAGAAGAAGCCCTCGATGATGATCGTTTTAGCAAGGGAACTTTTGATCTTGAGGCAGGTGAACATACTATTACTATCAAGGCCAGTGGTCCCTATGAAGCCGGTAGTGCCGCTATTCGTCTTATTGAAGATGCTAGCCAAAGTTTCCAAAAGAAGAAGAGCTGGGGAGGTGGCAAGGACGACTGGGGCTATGACGATGATAACTGGGGTGGCAAAGGTGGCTACGGAGGCTACGGTGGCAAAGGCGGCTACGGTGACAAAGGTGGCTACGGAGGCTACGGTGGCAAGGGCGGCTACGGTGACAAAGGTGGCTACGGAGGCTACGGTGGCAAGGGCGGCTACGGTGACAAAGGTGGCTACGGAGGCTACGGTGGCAAAGGTGGCTACGGTGGCAAGGGCGGTTATGATGATGACTGGGAAGGTGGCTGGGGCGACTGGGAAGGTGGTTGGGGTGGTAAAGATGGTTATGACAAAGGTGGCAAAAAAGGATACGAAGTTCATGCCCCATGGGGTGGTCTTGACACTAGCCATACCATCACTCTTACCAAGACTGAATGGGAATTTGTAAAGCCAAGTAAGTATATGTTTTTTTTTGTATTTGCACTGTTCTTATTGATTTATAAAATACATAATTGCTAATCATTTGTACTTTTATGTTTTTGTATAATTGCTCGTTTTTTTTTTTTTTTTTTTTTTTTTAAATTATAATTTTATACAGCTATTGTGTAAGTAACTACTTTCAGCTATACTTGTTAGAATGTTCAATGATTTACCAAATTGTCTAATGATATACTTTCATTTCCTATTTATATAACTAGTCCTCCTCTCCCCCCTCTTATTCCTGACATTAATGACATCGAAGGTGTATTGGATGACTTGGACGATGACATTGTTAACTTGGACGATGACCTTGATAATGCTATTGATGATCTTGATGGCGCTGATAGCGGAATTGTTTAAATCACATACAACTCGTTTTCTATATCATGAAAAAAAAAAGATTACCAAGTATTATCGTTATAATACTGATATAGAATAATTCATACCATTTTCTTAATTACTTTTATATATAAATATATAAATTTTATAACCTTATTACAAACAACAATAACAACAATAACCCGTCTTTTTATCCTTCTAATTTTTTCATATTATATGTCGTATATTACAAGAACACCTTTCTAGTTTATATATTTCCTTTACTTTTTTTTTTATTATTTATCGCTTTTTTGGCTTTAGTAAATAATTTATTTCATTATATATTACTATTTGTGTTTTTTTGTTTTTGCTTTGTTTGTGTATGATATTGTAGATTTTTGAAAAAAGTGTCATTCTTTTATAACGATTGAATTTTAGAGGTATATTATTATTAACCACCAAGTATAACGATACTACTTATTCTTGTTTTTATTAGGAATGTTTCTTGTTGTTTGTTTACACGTACATATCTAAATAACATCCTATTCTTCAGTAACGGAAGTTTTTAATTTAATAATACAGCACTACAGACATCAAAGGAATAATATGAACACTTCCCCTGGATTTCCCTGACTACTAAGGAACCGTATAAGTATTACAAGAAATAAGTACAACATTTACTTATAAAATAGCAGCAGGAGAAAAAAAAAGCATCAAATAAACGTGATAAACGAAAATATATAGCTTAAAATAGTAGATTTATGGGTAACATGACAGAATGATCGTATAGTATGAATAGTAATACTACATTTATAGGTTTCCTTCTCTCTCGGAAAATTAATTTAAAGAAAATTATTGTTAAAGATTTTTATATTACTCCTTGACTACTAGGTAGTATACACATCATCATCCAACACTGTCAAATGTTAATGATTATTATAATATCTCGTCTTCTAACCTTTATAAAAGAATAAGGTTAAAAACACAAATGAGGACCCAAGTGAGTGGAATATTATATATATCAGGCAAATAACAATAAATGTTCTATATCTCCGCGCTTTCATGCATGCTCATGTGTAAACCGAGAGAAAAGAATCCTTGATATTTTTTTAAAAAAAAATGAATGACATTATCACTATTTACACAAGAAAACTCTTTCAAACGGGATCACGGAAATTCATTCCCTTGAGAAGAAAATGTGCTACACATTGTCCAAACTATATTTATACAAGTATGACATCCGCCTCGTTAATATGTCACATATTAAAAGCCCCAAGAACAAATATATGGCTAAATAGGGTTGTCAAACTTGATCGCGGAAATAATGGTAAAAATATTGCGTTGAATGGGCGCTCTTTCGTTTCTTAACAATGTAAATCATTGTAATAATAAATAAATAAATAAATAAAAAGATAGAAGATGTAATTTTTCTTTGATACATAGATCTAACTCTAAACATATACTATTTTTCTTTACCTTCGAATCTCTAGTTTTATCAAGGAGCTACATATAAAAAAAATGCCAAGTGCAAGGGAGAGAATTCTGGCGTACAAATAACATGATCGGCGAAAATTACAACGTAAGAGCGCGCAAAAGGATAGCAAACGGGGGGGAGCGGTGGAAGATTGTGTTTTTTTTTTCAAACCCGCACACTGGAAATCTTTATATAAACAAAAAATATATAAAGTTTTCGATGAATTAACAAATAAGTCCAAGTTTCTTTCATTTATTTAAATTTTTTATATTTTTATTTGAATTATATAATCATGAATCAACTTTATTCCAATGGTATCTTAACAACAGTATCCAATTTTTTATTAAGTCAATATTCCAATGCAACCAATGATCGCCGACGTTTTTTTGTCACAACTGGAAGTGTGCTTGTCACTGTATGGACACTTTTAAAACTTGTACGCAAACAAGATCAAGCATCGATTGAATACAACAATAACATCGTTCCATCGGTATCTGGTACACTCCCAGTATTTGGACATGCTTTCCAAATTAATAAAGACCCCTTAGGCTTCATTCAAAAGTGTAAAGCTGAATATGGTCCTGCATTCAAAATAAAATTAGTGACTCAGGATTTATATGTGCTTACTGGTAAAATGATTCCAGAACTGTTAATGGCATCGCGAAAAACAGTCAGTTTTACTGAAGGTATTGAGACGATCATGCCAGTCGAACGTGTCATGCGATTGTCATACGAACATAAACATACTGAAGAGAATATTAGCCCTAGAGATAAACATCCAAGTAAGTGTTTCAATTATCTATTTTTTTTGTTACTACGTAATAAAGATACCCAAGGACAAACATAAATATATATATATACATATCATAATATTGATAAATAAATTCCATTATTTAGTTACATATCCTATCAAACAAAACTTTAAACCAAATCAAATTGAAGTATTTTCGGATCGTGTCGAAAAAGCATTTCAAGGATTACTTCAAGAAGAACTCGTTCTTAAACGTGGCGAAAAAAAACAAATTGATCCATGGGACTTTCTTTCACATGCCATTTCCCGTATTTCTTGTTTATGCTTTGCTGGTTGGTGTTTATGCAATTTATTATTTTTGCTGCTGTCAATTCAGTAGCATTTGTTAGATACTGAATCTATATCTTTCACTTTTTATGGGTATATTTTAGGTAGTCGAGTTGGTACGAACCGAGACTTAATTCATTCCATGGCAACCCTTACGCAGAGCATTGTTAAAGCTGGTATGTTATTAACCGTGCTTCCACCCATGATTGCTGATATTATTGTCCGTCGATACATGTCTGTTGAACGTCAACTCGATCTCTTGATGGAATTATTGGTTCCCCTAATCAACGGTCTTCGATCTGGTGAAATTCCTGACGACGAGGCTACTTTTGTCAGCATGACATCCAAGTTACTCAAATCAGATGGATCCATGCGTTCACCAGAAGAAGCCGCATTCCATTTCAAGGGTGTTGCATTAGCCAGTATTCATACAACATCTCATTTCACCACTTTTGCTCTTCACGAATTGGCTTGTCGACCTCAATTAATGGAAGATCTACGAAAAGAAATTAACACACTTGAAAAACGTACACCAGAATCAGTCAGTCACCTTCAATTATTGGATTCGTTTATTCGTGAAGTGCTGCGATATGATATTGATAATTTGGGTCTTCATCATATGGCGCTTCAAGATATGATACTTTCTACCGGTCAAATGATTCCTAAAGGAAGTTTGATTGTAGCTGCATTGGATGAAGCCCATCAAGATCCTGCATTAGGTTCTCTCTATAACAAACCATTGAATGAATTTGATGCCTATCGATTTATCGATGCGACAGAAGATAAGAAAAGTTCTACTATTGGAATAGGTTTGTATACTGATATGAAGAAAAAACATTATACATATTTATACATATTTTGATGATGATGATTATTAACGCTAGTTGTTGTGATAAATTTAATTTGTTTTATAAAAATAGATTTGATTTCGTTTGGTTTAGGAGCACACGCTTGTCCAGGTCGATACTTTGCAGTAAATGAAATTAAATATATACTAGCAGAGCTATTAGTGCGTTTTGATATCTCAACACCCTCTGGTAAACGAGCTCCTGATAATTATGCTATGGGTATGGTTAAATTTCCTCCAAAAGAACCCATCATCTTGGAAGGCATTTTATAAACATCATTTTTATATATATACTATCTGCATCAACAATATACTTGAACAAATATCATAATTGTAAAACATTACTTGTATTATTATAACTACTACGTATTGACTTTTTTTATTATTATTTTCAAATACAAGATAATTATATACCTTTTCTTCACAACACCTTCATCTATTTATTCTTTAAAATAAAATAATTAATGCTGTATCATATTTTTATTCTTATTATATATTCCTTTATTTGATTTGCGTGTTGCATAGTTCGATTTATTAAAATGATATTGATATGTTCATCAAATTTCTATATCATCATAATAATTTAACTCGACCACAACCACAACCATTGTACTTTTCTTCATTCTTATATCCTGAAATAAATGGTTAGCAGTGACACAATTATCAGAAACACAAAAAGAACGAATTAATTAATAATTCTACCTGCACACACTACGTTTCTCTTTTCAGATGAGCGCATGTTCGATTATCAGACTCCATCTTTTATTTTTTGTATATATATATATATATATATATATTCATAATAGCAGTGTTTATAATATACTTCAAGGAAGGAGATCACATATGTCGTTAGGCTTCTAGTCTTCCATTTTAGTGAAACACAAAAAAAAAAGCCTTTTTTGATTTATTTGATTAGATTGTTCACTTTGAAAAGATCGGCTGATCCGTGTGACGAACGGATTTACTGGTGAATAAAAATGATACATATTAGAAATATTACGTCAAAAATAAACTTTTTTGAGCATTTTAAGGTAACACGTACTCTTTATTTTCTTTTTTTTCTACTATAGCATAAACTTTCTTTATGTTCTAGTATAGGTATGTAATATACCTCAATATGAATATTTAAATTAAATACGTAATAGAAAAAAAAAATTAAACAAGTTAGTTCTGCTAATAATAAATCTTGAATGCGGTTATTGATTAAAGAAAGGTAAATATAATAAAGTGTTTATAACCAAGTTATATATAGTTATAGCTAAAATCAAAAGAATGATATAAGTTATTTATGAAAATAAATACATTTGCTTTATAAGGTTGATTTCAATGATACTATATAGACAACACAGTGTTCGAATCTTCTTAAATATTGCGCAAGCAGATGTTTTGAATCAAGTGAGTCGCTCTTGAAAAAGAAAAATTGTGGGCGATGTTAAAGTACCTGGCGTCAATCATTTTACAAATTAAGCAACAGCTTCAGCCAATAAAATCCGCGACCTAAGTTTATGTGTACCAAGATCGTTTATGCGCGTATGGAATTTTCTATTTTTTTTATACAACACAGGTTTTCTCTCTTGTTATAATATGGATAACGACGACGTGTCTTTGCCAGAGAAACACGATCCTGGTAGACCGTTCGGTAGTAAAAATAAACCAAAATGTAAAAAACGTCTTCCTGCCTAGAATAGAACCTTAAGTTGTAGTGCTTGAAACGACAACCGTTCGAGATATATATTTTTTATTGTTATATATATAAATGTCATTAAAAAGTCAGTAATTGATGTGAACGATGAATATATAATACTATTGTTAGACCAGATAATTGATCTATAGCTTTGAAAAACCTAAGCTACGTGAAAAAGGTAGCAGCCGATAATTGTATTTGAAGAAAAAAGAAGTTACCGTCATGATGCTGTAAGCTTACTTTAATTATTTTATTCGTCATATCATTTTTATGTAATATTGTTAAATGAGATTAAGAAATTGACATGAGTGTATTTTTTTTGTACGTATTGATAGGATTGGACTTGCAGGAATGGGTTTTAACACTTTTCTTAAAGGACGACCAAGAAGAGGTGGAAAGAAGTTTCGAAGTGCAGATTACCAGAACGAACACAGATCTAGTCAAACATGCGTTTTTTGTTTCTCACCCTTGGAACTATTACCGTCAAATATTTTCAAGAACGGGAAAAATAAGAAAACATCACACGGTGCACTCATCTGCACGAACCCTGACCGTCCCGCAGTGAAAGCTGGTTATACCACTTTTAATCGAGATTCGGTTGGTGCAACCGGTATTGGATTGGCAGGTACAACAACGCTATCACCACCATATAACCATTCCCCCACTACCACCACAACATCACCAACTGCAACCAGTAAATTCCAACTGGATCAAAAAATTTAGTTTGGTTTCGCCATCACTCCGTTCGTATTGTATGCATTCTAAGTAACCAAAATGATGAGCATATGTGTAAAGTAAACCAAAAATCTTATCAAATAATTTAACTGTTATATATTCATTTATCATAGGTGCAAGTCAGACATCCACTGTTATTCATGGACCATTTAAGAGCACTTTTATTTTTCCCCTTCACTCAATTTATTCCCCAGGAATTGTATAAGCGCTAAAATTGTGTTGAAATATAAAAAATATGCAAAATTATATATCTCAATCGATCCACAATAAGTAAACAATAGCAGTATACGAATATATTATTATTTAAAAATAAAAATATTTCAGGTGTCGGAAAGCTTATGATTATTAACCAAGTATCTTTTCAATATACTTGGTTAATAACAAATATACTACGAGGAATATTATAGTAAAGCTATAGAAATGGTATAAGAAAATTTTCTTTCAGCCTCATTGAAAAAAGATACTCGGTGATTTTTATTAATAGACTATAAACATGTAAAAAGAAATTCATCAGATGAAATATTTTTTTTTGAAAGGTGATAAGTACAAGTCGAAAGTTTGACATATTAACTAATATTCGAGCTGGTAATAAATACCATCCACGTGTCTTTTTACATCTATATTTTTAAATGTATTCAGTTAAATCTTGGAACCACAACTGAATACAAAAAAAAAAGGCACACTACTATTGTTAAAAGGATATTATTAGAACTTTTGGGGATGAGAATCTGTTGATGATCTGTTAAAGCTGAAAATTAGCATGCGTCAAACACTATTGATGAAGAATCCTGCAGCTAATAATCGCTGTGGTAATATTCACGGCGACTTTACGACGCATCGGTCTTCAAGAGAAATTAAAATAATATAAAAGGAACCGTTCGATTTTAGAATGCGAAACCCACTAAAAAAGTTTCTAACATATAAAGCAGTAACCACGCATAATTTCTTAATAAGTAAAAAGCCGAACTATCATACCTAACTGGTAGTTATATTTATGAATAATAGGAAATATGATTGTCCGAAAGCTAACAAGTCAGTTTTAACATCAACAATTGTATTTTTTTAAACTCATCAATTTTATCCATGTGTCACCAACTTTACTGGACACACTAACGTACAGGTTATACACTTTTTCATCCCTATTGTCTTAACCATTTTTTACAGCTTATCGCGGTTCTCGAAATATATATATAATCCATAGCGACCCAGGTTTGCGGTTAGATGTTTTTTACTTTGCGCCACGTTTTTTTCAACTTTTCGCCCCGTTATTTTCATCTTTGCGTCACATCATTAATAGGTTTGCGCCCTATAAGTTTCATCATCGTGGCTATATATAGTTTTCTTATTTATGTTGTTGGGCCATATGATAATTAAGTTGACAGCAAAAAGCACAATATTACTGTCACAGAAGAACAGGAAAAAGAGATAATAAAATCAATAACTACAGTATCCAATATACTAGTATAATTAAGAAAAAGCTACAACATCTCTTCCTCTAAAATAGATCGTGGAAAAAATGACTTAGAATGCGAAATCCACCCTTGACAATCCATAGGAGTAACAAACTTGGGAGACTTAATGATACGTGGTGTTAATGTATCATCCTTTGTAATAATTCACGTCGAACTCGCTCCTGCCTTTAATTTCACCCAAAAAAGCTCAATAGCATTTAAGAAGGGGAAATACGGAGGAAGATATAGTGCCTTAAAGTCTCTGCTCTCAATAGCTCTCTTTACTACCTTCGAGTGATGGATTCGTACATTGTCCATTACTAATGTCTTCCCATGCATATCATTCTTGTCAAGAATGTCCATAACAATCTCAACAAAACACAAAAAATGTTCTAGTTCCAACCTTTGCGGTGATTTGCTCCCCTCCGTTTCTAAGCTTTCCTTTTTTTTTTTTTTGACTAGTAACCGGCTGAGGTCTTCGTAAAGATAAATAAATACCCCTTCGGCAGTAGTATCACTTAGTGTCATGATATTCACACCACAATTATTAGACACTTTTGTCTTGGCGGGAGTAACCTCGAATGGATCGACCTAATGTTCGTTGCTTGTGAAAATCAAAGCCGGCTTCATCGATAAAAACACAAGAGTCAAAATTAATATTCTCTTTTTCAACATGCAATACCCAGTTCAATCGTTTGGTAATAGTCTCTTTGGAAGTTCGGGCTTCTGATACCTTTTCAAGCTTTTTCATAGTTAAGCCGCAATGAATTACTAGATGCTTGTGTAGGTCGCTTTGTATGATGATGATCTTGTAATTTTCAAAAATCATCTGTTGTGCTTGTTTAATAGTGGCCACTGGGTTCTCTTCATAAAACTCTTGAAGGAAGGACTACAGCGTGCTCCCTCGTTAGTTTTGGCGGTGGTCCTGGTGATTTACCATGTTGACTTGGCAGATAAGGTTTTCCATGGCAAAAGCAGGCATAACACTCCTGTGCTGTACGTTCAGGGATCAACAGAATGCTACCAGCTGCTGCGCAATTCAAAGTTACATTTTGAATTAGGTCGATAAATTCAACAATTTTTTTTATCAATATACTTTCTGTATCATCTTATAAAAAAAAGCACATATACAAATAAGCTTAACCAGTATCAATATCCATTCACTGGAACACCACTTTTAGACAGCCTTTAAGATTTTTGACGTCTTTTGGAGGATTTTCGAGGTCTTCCTCGCCCTTTCTTTACTCCATCGTCTTGAGCAAAAACATTTGTAACTTGTGTCTTCTCGTTCACTAGAACGTTAATATCCACATCGTTTCCTGATACCTCAATGCTTATATCTCGTATTAATATTTGTACAATAAAATGTTAAGTTGTAGTGTTATATTTTTTCTTTTACTTTCTCAGAACTATTGGCTGTTTTGATCATCGAAACAAGCGAACGTATTCCGTCATTTCCCATATCAAATTCCGTGCACACAATTTGGTACGCATTAACAGTTCCAATAACTTCTTCTATCAGTTCTGTCTTCTGTTTCTCTGCAATTTCAATGTCGTCATGATCGAAAGGGAGCTCAGAACTATAGAAGACTTCTTCCATCTCCGTGGTTTTCTCATTAGAACGCAACATTGGCGTATAAGCAGAGTACATAATGTTATAACAATAAAGCAATTGGACAACGTGAAGTAGAAACGTTTTCCCGCTGAAACGAGGATTTCAAATAGCTTGCTTAAAAAGAAGTATGTGTTACTTTGTGTGCATGATTTTTAATATTCAAATAATGGAGTGTATAGAACTGTAAAAATGACTACGATAGAGCTCAAAAATAAAGCTTATAAGACGCAAATATAATAATAGGACAAAGTTGAAAAAAACGTGGCGCGAAGTAAAAAACATCTACCCGCAAACCTGAAAATTTACAAGCGCGAAATTGGAAATTTAAATTGCGCGAAATTGGAAAAAAAAAATGTGCCGCGAAACTTTAGGAAAAAACAACCCTTGGTCAGCAGAAATAAAAACACTTATATATTGGTGCCACTTAAATCAACAGCCGATGGTGGGTCTTTTTTTTGCCTCACTCCTCTATCAGAAGAGTATTTACCCTGATTAAATTATAGTTACGCGTACCTTTGTTGTTATATTGACAGAATTATGCACTTATATTAGTATGTAGCGTATACAATATTTCTGCACAACATCGCAAGAGTAAAATAATCACATGAACCGATTCTCACGCTTGATATTTTACTATCAAAGAAAGAAGCATCTTGAAAAAAAGGGTACAGAAAGGATGGTTTGTTCTTTAGATTACTAATACAGGCAGTATGCAATAAACTAAACTTTCGGCGTTCGGGACTTCTCGTACAAATAATTTTTTAATCTCCAACTATAAAATAAAATGCATATATTTCTTTAGTCTTCTTTTTTTTAACTTTCTCTCTTCCTTTGCGTTTATTTTCATATAAAAACACAATGCCTGCCACTCCTAACAAACAAGTCATTTTTGCTAAAATTCCCACCGGTTATCCTGTTCCAGGTGAACATTTAAAGGTTGAAGAATCTACTATTGATCTTGATGCCCCTTTGCCTGAAGGATCGTTTCTTTTGAAGCTTCTTGACCTTTCCGTTGATCCTTATATGCGTGGTCGCATGCGTGATCCTTCCATCAAATCTTACTCTCCTGCTTTTCCACTCGGAAAGCCTATGACTGGTGATACCATGAACGTTGTTATTAAATCCAACAATCCCAACTTCAAAAAAGGTGATCTTGTCTATGGCAAGACTGGATGCGGTATTTTCAGCGAATATGCAGTTATTCCCAAGGAAATGGAACCTTATTTTGAAGTTCGCAACGAACCCAAGGAGACTGGTCTTCCTCTTTCAAACTATGTCGGTGTTTTGGCTATGCCAGGTATAGCATTTTTTTTTTGAGAGTTTAAGATAGAAAAAAAATGAGTTATAATTATATTGAACGATTACTGATTGACCACAAAACCTTACTTTTTTTTTTTTGAGAAAAGGTATGACAGCTTATGTAGGCTTGCTCAAATTTGGTGCACCCAAGAAGGGCGAAACACTTTATGTAAGTGCTGCTTCTGGCGCTGTTGGTCAATTGGTTGGTCAAATCGGTAAGACTCTTGGTCTTTATGTTGTCGGTTCAGCTGGTTCGGACGATAAGGTCGAATACTTGAAGGAAATTGGATTTGATGATGCATTTAACTACAAGAACTTTGATAACTTAACTAAGAAACTTGGAGAAGTCTGTCCCAAGGGTATTGATATTTATTTCGAAAACGTTGGTGGCCAAATGCTTGAAGCTGTGATTAACAACATGAACCAATTTGGAAGGTAAATAAGGATTGGAGCGAATGTTCATTTGCATTGACCAGCTAGCGAACAAAATATATTAACAAACTCGTTTTTTATCTGACTGGACATAATAATTATAATAGAATTGTTGCATGCGGTATGATTTCGCAATATAACCGTGAAAAGCCTGAAGGTATCCATAATTTGATGCAAGTAGTTGCCAAGCGTTTGCGTATTGAAGGATTTATCGTTGGTGATTCCCAAGAATTGAAGGAGCCTTTCCGTAAGGATATGACCCAATGGTTATTGGATGGCAAGATCAAGTACAAGGAATCTATTGTTAACGGTATTGACCAAACTCCTCAAGCAATGCTTGATATGTTACAAGGCAAAAACTTTGGCAAGCAAGTTGTTAAGGTTGCTGATTTATAAATCTGATATTTAGTTTTTGAATTCACAGCCTCATAGGAGATAAATTGTAATGTTTCTACCTCATTTGTATATTACCTTTGATTTTTATTTATTTATTTATTTACTATAAAACTATTAAGAAAATTGGAAACCATAAAAATGATGGGCTTTTATATTATTACTTTTTTTGCTGTTGTAAGATTCCTGAAGTCGTACGATTTATGCATAATGCAAATGAAACCATAATAATTTCCTGTTTAAGAATAGAACTGGGGAGCGTGAAAACATTGGTTTTCTCAAGTTCGCAAATGATTTTCAAAAAGAGGGGTTTCTTCTTATAGTATAACTGGTTTCCCTATAGAAAGACTGTTCGCGGGATACAATGCAACTGTTGAGAGTTTTAAACTGCCTCTGCACTCAAACTTATTTTGTTCGCACCATACTCTTTATTTTCACGTTATCTTTTTTCTTTTTAAAACTTTCACCTTACAAAATGAACAACATCAACCTAATCGGAGAAAATCCAGAAACAGATGCCACCTTTTTGTTATTCTGTTAAATAAAAATAGAAGCATAATGAGCAAATGTAACGTATTCAACAAGAGAAGGAAACGTTTCTGAAGCATTATAGAAGCGAGAATACAAGATACGACGCGTTTAATGAAAAAATATTCCTGGGTCATTTCCCTAAAAAGAAAACCCTTTTACCTTTTACCCTTTTCCGGAAAGACCAACAAATTTATTTGGGAACTTTAGAAGATCTAGTATATAGTATACTTGAGACTTCCTCATTGAATAAAGTTATTTCATGGCTTATTTATTTAGCGACAAGTTCATCCTTATGTGAATTCTCTTCGCTTTTATTTCCAATATATTTTAAAAGATCTTCAATTCACACACAATTCTTTTAATTCATCCAGCTTCTCTTATCTCATTATATTTTATTATTATCAATATCTACTCTTCAATAAATAAACAGTATATAATTATAAGTCTTATTATTTTGATCGCTTGAGAGATTATTCTTTACTGTCATTATTAGTGGTTTCGGCATAAAAAGACCGAAAACGTGAACTCCCACTTCAGCATATAGTTTTAGTGGCACAAAGAGACACACAATTTTTTACAAATATATGTATTATTTTCTTGTTACTTATCCAAGGACTTTTACCTGTTTAACCCCTAATTTTTTTTAACGTTATTCCGAAGGTCTTTCTACCAACGAAACTTAGCGATCTGTCTACTGTATACATAAGAATACAGTAGTACCTTCTCTTTTCTATTTTGTATTGCTGTACGTATATGCTTTTATTCATAAAAAGTGGTGTCATATAGTTATTCGCAAAAATATCATTAAATAGGTCATACATGTGTAAAATTTACATTACTTGATTACTACATAACGTACCTCAACAGTATCATATTATACTGCTTTGTAAAGTTATGATATTAGATTTTTTTTGCAGTATTGCTGCTATCATATATACGTACAAATAACTTTGGTTTTGAGTAAAAAAAAGTCGTGTCGACGTTGAATTATTTTTTTTACTCGCATTGTTTACCTATTATTATTATTTGACTATTACGTAAGCAGGTTTATTTATGTTCCAGTACTGTAATTCTTTTAAATGCATGAAAATACAATATATTGAGCATTTATATAATTTATTTTCTTTCTACGTAGTTTCTTTTAAAGCTTTTTAAGATAAGTGTAAGATGTGCGACGATAACTACAAAAAAATATTAACATAATACGATTAGATCTACCGGTATAAACAGTTGTATTAACAATAAATAAACAAATACTGAAGATACTATGGTGCTCAATAATAATAAAGTAAAACAAAAGAAACTTACAGAATCTGTTTTTTTTTGTAAAAAATATGAAAAATACTCCCTATTTCTGCTTTCCAGTATTATGACAAAAGTTGTCTGTCCTATTTCGCTCAATTTAAGCCTCTTTATCTCAACAGCTAAAAATACTTTTGATTTCATAGTTAATGTCGACTGTTGTGTTGTATAAACGTGTTTTTTTTTTTTACTACTCTTGCTGGTGCTATACCATAAATACGGTAATAACAGCACTTTTTTCTCAGTTAGCTGATCCAGTTCATGTACTCCCCTGGATAGAAATAATCTTTGCTTTTGGAGGCATCAATGTAATCTATGGATAGTATAGTTAAAGATAAAAGAAACACTTATAAAGATAGATTTTTATTATATTGCTAAAGTACAGCACTGTGAAGCAACTTGCTAATAAGGTGCCGTAGCAGAATGCTAATATTTCTCGCATTCACTAACATCGGTGAGTTGTACATGATTAAATACGTAGCAACTTATCATTAAGAAATGTTTACTTTGTTGTTTATATCTTTGCGGAAGAAGAGTGTCATGCATATTACTGCGTAATTGAGAGGATTTGATGCTTACTAACAAGGTTTAACACCAAAAACATAGTCTCAAGAAATATTCTTTACGGATAACAAAAAGAACAATACATGTATCAATATCTTAGTAGCAGTAGTACAGCATAATATACTTAGGCTCTCAGAAAAGGCAAAAGTCCATTACTAAATAAAAATATAAATATACAATCAATAGGAACGAAATATATTATATGCTAAATAATATGAAGAATACTAGTCATTGATAGATACAAAATAATACAAATAGGCGAAATTAGACTGCTGCTGCTATATAGTAAAATATCATATTTACAAGTATATTCCACCCATCGATGATCTGTAAAGAGAAAATACGTAGCCTCTTATAAAATAGATCACATGTATAACTATGTTACTAAGCTAATTTAGACAAGTTGATAAAGCAAAATATGAAATAAGTTGAAATACTGTTTGTTGCCACATTCCAGAATGATTTATATTATTTGTATGAGATAGATGTTGCGCCAACATGATAGAGATGAATTTATCCATTTACTGCAATCCACCTGTTCCACACACCTGACGTTGAAATAGTCTTTATAGTTGTTTCTTGCTGTCTGATCTAAAGCTCTGTTTATTTACTTGTTCTTAAAGCCATTATGGGATTACATGTGGAGTTGTAAATAGGTTGTTTGGTTATTGCAATGGAATCAAATAGTAAATAAGGATAGATATTTCTAATAGTCAATTTACATAGAAATGCTTGTCAAACTTAGGCAATTAATCACCTCTCTATATACGGGTCAACAAGACAAATAAAATCAAATGATATTGTACGCTTGAAGAAGTACGTAATGTTTAATATTACATTTAATTACTACAAAGTTATTGGTTATTTTGATGAGACACTTGACGAACTCTTTTACAATAGAACTGAAAAAATTTTATGCTGTAACTTCCAAAGATGATTGATTTTGCACTGATGAGAACTAAAAAAAAAAACTGAAGATTTAGTACACAGCTAATGAACTCCATATACAAGTCAAGTGAGCTTAGTATTTTATAAAATCAGTTTTTTTGAAGCCATTTTGTGGCATAATTCTGAGTACCTTCCAGGCAGTACATATATATTTTCATACCTATCAGTTATCAAAAGTAACTACTGTCCAAAGTCATGCAAATAATAAGTACGTATCATTATCTAGATGAGACAATCTTTGAAGAACGAGATGAAATAGTCATTGGAAGCAAGATCGAGTACGTTGAGACAGTTTCTTATGTTATTGAGAAAGACCCTCAAACAATGAGATATTTTTTTGTGTGACAACGAAATTGAGAAAGAAGTACTATTCATAAAGTAATGTTTAAATTGTTATTGACATGTATCCAATTAGTTATTAAAAATTAAATTGATTTGACTTTAATTTATAAAGTTAGTATCAACTGTTGAACATGGATCAAAATGGTAGTGAAAGAAGCATAAAATTGGATAACAAAAAGTACGTAGAGAGAATTTTCTGGAAAGCATAAATGACAAATACAAAAACACAGAGAAAAATGACTCTTACGTAACTACTTTATATACAGATATTTATATGATATTTAATTAATTACTTAGAAGTATATTTAAAAACAATGAATAGATATATTGTTAAGTCTGTTCTATTTCTAGTCATTTTGATATATCAGCTTGATTCATGATATTCATAGTCTATATAAATATCCGTAAGTCAACTGCTACTATTATTATATTCTGGATAACATGTGGTATCATTGGAAAAAAGTAGAGGACGACAGAGTCTTAATTGAAATTGAAGAGGATACAAACACTAAATACGTATCTCGAGGGGCAAGCAAAAAAAAAGGGGAAGGGAGAGAAACCAGTTGATAACTGTCGTGACTTTTTTAAGTGTTGCCACCTAAATCTTCCAGAGCGGATTATATTTCAACTTCCATTGATAAAAAAAAAAAGAACGTTTTCATTCTCTTTAACAACACCGAAAACACACCCCTTTTTCTTCTATTTTTTTTCCCATCCTAAAACATGGCATTACCAAAACGCATTATCAAGGTTCGCTTTATTATATTATTATTTTGAGCGATTGTATTATTTGTGTGAGAGAAGTATTCCCGGGTTTATATTGACTCACTATATGTATAATTATGTAAATATAGGAAACCGAGCGTTTATTAGCTGAACCTGCACCTGGTATTAGTGCTACACCTCATGAGGACAATTTGCGATACTTTGATGTGATTATTGCAGGTCCAACTCAATCACCTTTTGAAGGTTCGATATTATCGTAATTATTGGATTTACACATTTTTATATTATTATAAAGATATCTTTTTTTGAAAAAAAAAAATTGGATTGAACTAACAAATTGAATAATGGGGTTTTTTAGGTGGTGTATTTCGATTGGAATTATTTTTGCCCGATGAATACCCAATGGCACCACCCAAAGTTCGTTTCTTAACAAAGATTTACCATCCCAACATTGATAAACTTGGTCGAATTTGTTTGGATATTCTTAAAGGTAAAATAAATAAAAAGGGAAGAGAAGATTGTTGTATATGTGTGTGGTGTATCAATATATATTTATACAGAAAAAGAGAAGGAAGGAGGGTCGCATACACACATATACACCACAACAATTATTTGAAATCAATTGCTAAGTTATAAATGTAAAAAAAAAAAAGATAAATGGTCACCTGCACTTCAGATTCGAACAGTTTTGTTGTCTATTCAAGCATTGTTATCTGCCCCCAACCCAGATGATCCACTCGCCAACGACGTTGCACAACATTGGAAGGAAAATGATGAAGCTGCTATTGCTACTGGTAATGTATATTTTAAAGGAAGGGGAATAGGTTTAAAAGGTAATAGGAGTCGATGTTACTAAGTCAAATTATTATTATTATTATTTAGCACGGGAATGGACTAGAATGTATGCTCAAAACTAAAAACAAGATCATTATTATTTCCTCCCTTTCCTCTTTCTCTCACCTTCATTCGATTACATTAACCATTATCCATTATTCAAACAATCTTTTTTACTTTACTAAATATGCGCGAACTCATACAATTTAAATTTTGTCTCTTTATAATATATATAAACATTTGGTTGGTTGGTTGTGTAAAATTGTTGTGATATGTGTTAATCTCTCTTACCATCATTCCAAACTACTTTTTTTTTAGAAATTTATAAAAAGAATTATATAAAAAAACGTGCTCTCTCCTCCCTTTGCCCATTTTTCTTAGACAACTTTAATGGTTTTCTTTTTTGTGGAAAAAAAGCAAAATAATGAAAAAAAAAATTTGAATATCAAAAAGTGTGCTTATGTGAAAGATTGTAAGTGGGTAAGTGTAAGTGACAAAAAAAAACATGGATGCGAAAATGAAAAACGTTTTGAATGTTGTGTGTGTGTGTGTGTGTGTGTGTATTGAAAAGTTATTTTTTTATAGGGGAAAGGAAAGGAAAGAAATAGAATGCAAGTTTGTAATTATTTAAATGAGAGAACCCTTTTTTTAACCATAGCCCAAGATCCACCAAAGAATAGCTTCATAACAAAAAACAAATTGTCGCAAAGTTTGTACCATACTAACACGTTGTTCTCGGAATTTTGCCACTGTTTGATACATCATATCCAATTCTCCTAATTGTTCACTTTCACAAAGTCTTTCTAAACAAGAGGATGATGACCGCAATCGATGTATCACTGTGTCTATAGCACAAAAAGCACCAGCACGACCACATCCTGCTGAACAATGAACAATCATGGGTCCTGCCTTTTGCTGTTCCCATTTCGATTGTATTTCGTCCGCTAACTTGACAAGTTCTAATGTACCAACAGGGTCATCGGGTACTCCGAAATCCATCCATCCCATATATTGGATATGATGTACTGTTCGTCTTTCTTGACCTTCTTTTTCAATAGCAAATTCTCGAATTAATGTTTGATCTTCAGTAGATTCTGGTGATGGTGAAGAAGAGGCATGAGCTGTTTTAGATATTAGGGTGACTTTAACTGGACCATATACGATAGATTCACCAACGTTGGATGGCCAATAACGATGGCATTTGATCTAAACATCCATAATATAAAAATTTAGTTGCTTTTTTTTCTCCCTCAGCTATGTTTCACCTATTTAGCACCCAAGTTATTTTTAACTTACTCGATTCATTTCTTCTTCTTTAGTCAACATAACAATAACGCGGGTCTCTTGTTCCCAAACAACCGTCCAAAAATCACCGAATGTAGTAGGTAAAGGACCTTGGGTTGAAATATACCGACGATAATGACGTCCAGTAGGTGATATGTTACGCTGATCACTTAAGCTTCTTAAAGCCGGTACACTATTTTCCAATGAAGCAGAGGGGGATGCAATAGTTGCAGGATCACAGTCGATATATTCGATGAAACTGGCATTTATATATCCGGTAGATCCAGGAGCATATGATTTTAGCTTCACTCGAGTATATTCTATTATATAAAAAGCAGCATATTTGCATATAAACCATTCAGAACTTTTTCTCTTCTCCTCCTACTTATGCTGCAACCAGATTCTTTTGTATATACATATATGTGAATAAATAATTTACCAAATGGCCATATATTCGTGTATCGATTTAATGCACCCATTTCAATACCAGCAACGATACTGAAGGGATGCTCTTCCAAATTAGTGGTTACTTTTGAATGATGCGCCATCACACTTTGTAATCGACGTTGTTCCGTTCGTTCTATGACTTCATATAGTTCTGCTAATTTTCTAGGCCCCTCGTTTGAATTAAACATATCACGTAACCAAGTAGGTACAACTGAAAGTCCTTGTCGCAACTGTCTCTTGGTAACACGGCCCGTTGCCATATCCACTTGGCAACTAGAAGAAGAAGGTAATCGGATTGGGAATCGTTCTTTGATACTACCATGGCTCAGTTCCATATTTTGTCGAATGTTTGAAAAGAATGGATTAAATTGCTGATTATTCATGGCAACTGTTGGTGCAGAAAATGGTCCAGGTGCAGATACAGACGAAGGTAAACTACCAAGATGAAGTCCTTGGGGTCGCTTTCGACTACCTGTTTGAGATGATGATACCGAGGAATTATTATTACCACCTGCAAAATTGTTGTTATTGATGTTATTATTATTTGCCAGTGATGATAATGTCAAGGATGTGGATGGTAATCCGGATAGTCCTGGGGTCATTGGACCAGACATCGTTGCCATGCCCAATTGAAGACCTTTTGAACGCGTATTGTTTGTAACGGGAGCACTTGCACATTGATTAGGATACACGGTACTGAATAAACTCATCCCTCCTACATACCACGGTTGAAGAAAAAGGAAATAAAAGAAAGAAAAATGAATTAGTGAAAAGTTCCTAGTCATTTATATACGTCATTTTCCTTTGTATCTGTATATTTATGTATATATATATATATGTATATACATTAGTTAGCTATAAAATAACATCGACCGATCTCGATCGATTTGTTGGTAGCAGCAAATTTTCTGAATTTTTTTTTATGTAATCCAAACAAATTAAAAAAAAATCGCTTCTTACCCCCTTTATCTAAAATTAAACAGCTTCCATCCCTTTTCTTCCCCCATACTCATGTTAATACCTTCTTTTTTTTCACTACTTTTCCTATTGTACATTTTCGACATAAAAGCCCTCACTCCTTCTCCCCTTCCAAAATAAAGAAGCCGCTCCGCACCCTTTTTTTTTTCCATGAATATGCTGTTCATCATCAAAGAAGTGACGTGTGCAGCAAAAGAAAAAGACTGCTCGGTATAACCAAGATCGTCACTTTTTTTTTCATTCATTCACTCTTTATTTTTCTTTGATCGCTCTCGCCTTTAGTTTATCCGTTTTACTGTGTTTTCACTGTATATCAAATATAGCTTAGATTATTCTCTTGTATCCTCACTCTCCTTTGCAACACCCCCTTATTCTCCTTCAAACATACTTATTATTGTAAAGATAATAACAATATGTAGTACTCCTCTCTATTTCTTTTTCTTTTTAATTTTTTCTTCACCCATCTTAAACATGGAAGCAAAAAAGAAACGAAAAAGAAAAAGAGATGACGATGAGTTCTTAAAAATCAAGCTATAAGAGGAGATAAAAAAAACATATACATACATATATATATATACAACATAGATCACAAAGAGTTTACATAATAAATTTGAAAGTAGTTTACCTTTAAGATAACCCAAAGAACCTTTATAATTAGCTTGATGAAACTTGACGCACAAATATGTTATAGCATTATGGTTTTCCTGCAGAGCTTCGGACTGTTGGTCGTACAAAATGATATGTTCGTATTGAGACCATTGCTTCCATGCTTCACGCTGTGTATCCGAAACAATCACTTCGGAAACTTTGTCAAGTGTAAAAGACGGTCGTTTTAAAATGGTATTGGGTATCGACACGTTGATTGCGCTTTGGATATGTAAATGGGAATAATGTACAAATGAACGAATGTCAATTAGAAGCAATGCATGTTGTTGTTGTTGTTGATTGTTGTTATTCTTTAAAAGGTGCTCATTGAGTTGTTCTGGTGTCAGAGCACGTAAACGATTAGCTACAGCAGGTGGAAGTATGCTTGTTGCTGTTGTTGTTGTTGTCGTGGTCGTTGATAAAGGTGGTTTTGAAAAATTATTTTGTTGTTGTTGTTGCTGTTGTTTTCTTCTCGCAGCTAAGCTTCCCATTGAGAGCAATTTTGGTGGTGCTGGCTGTTGAAACGTCAAAGGCGGTACTGGTTGTGCCACTTGTTGAGAGGATGATGATGATGATGATGGATAGAAAGGTTGTTGTTGGAGTTGTTTTGAAGAGTCATCACCAAATGGACTAGTTGAATTATATCTGCTTTGGATGGCGTTAAAAAATTCTTGATGTTGTAATAAAGGTGATCGAGGGGCTGTAAAATAAGGTGTAGGCGCTACTAACTGCTGTTGCTGCTCTTGTTGCTGCTCTTGATATTCGTTACTACCATGATGGTGATCCTGTGTAAGTGTAGGTGGAATAGTAGTTCGTGGTGTAAAATAAGAATCCCCTGGACCACTTGTGCTAGTATTATTATTGTTATTAGCAGTAGTGGATGGATGAAGTGCGTTAGGTGTACTTGGACACTCAATCATCGAAATTTATATGATTATATGAATATATAATATTATTTTTAAAACAACAAAGTAAAAGAAGAAAGATAGGAACAAGATTTTTAGCAGGGAAAGGGGATGAAAAAATAAGTGTGTGGAACTCGAAAAAAAAGGTTTGGCAAAAAAAAAGGTTCTTTTAGAAAAAAGCGTCACATCAGGGTTCTCGACCCTGCTGTCTTCCTTCCTTCAATACTCCTTTTCACGATATTATCATATCATCATCATCACCATCCCCCTTCCCTTATTTCTCACTCTCTTTGATTCCCTCATTTTTAATTAGTTATATAACATGTATACTTACAGCACATATGCAATTCACTGTTATTGGATCATGTGTCTTTTAATACGAATATTATTATTTTTTACTTGACACATTTCAAAAAGTTTGCATAAATCAATATTCCTTTCCTTCATTCGTTGTAAATCATAATAACAACAATCAATAAATATTTCTGGTTTGGTTTCATGTCTTTCTTTGCATCAAAACAACTTTTTTATGGGGGTTTTTTGTTTGTATATAAAAATAAACATTTTTTTTCTCTTTATGTAGATTTGAATGTGGAGTTTCAATGAGTTGATGTGTTTATATTCCCAAAAGTCCAATGCGGATCGGCTTTAGTTTTTGTATAACTTTCTTTTTTATTTTTATTTTTAATGTGTAATGTAGTACATTTTTTTTTCTACTTTAAAAAAAAAAGGTTTGGAATAATCAAAAAAATCATGGATAATAATAATAATAATAATAACGCAACTATTACTCAACAAGGTATGAACTAAAATACTGGTTATTTTAAAATAAAAATAATAAATCTAATATACTTTTTTTTTCCCATTTTATTTTTTCAGATGGAGGTACAAACAATGGTAATGATCATATTATAAATGATAGTTCTAGTAGCAATAGTGATATTAGTAGTACAATGATGATCCCCTCATTCTTTCTATATATCTTAGGCCAATGTAATAACAATAATAGAAGTCAAATTAATGATAACCATTCTTCTTACTCATTCAATACCATGAAGCAAGAACAACAACGAGAAAATGATGATGAAACAACGTCCATAATATCTACAACAACAACTGTAATAACCCCCACGTACGGTCCAGCTGGAACTCCCGTAACTGTGACTATTCCAGCTTTTATTGTTTATCCACAGCTTGCATCACAACATGTATTTTGTATCGCATTTGATCAATTGATATTATACAATACTCAGGTCATGTTACCTAAAAATACCACTCCAGTGTATAATAACAATAATAACAAAAGTTGTATCATATTAATGTGTAATGTCCCCATACTCGATAATTCTTATATTTGTCCATTATTGTTGACATCCACATCTATACCAATTTATGTTTGTTTATTGGAAAATAATATAACAATTCAGCATTGCTATGTTGGCCATTTTACATATATTCGTAATCATTATTCTTTCAATCAAGCATCATCATCCTTAGAATGTCAACATCATTATTACCAACATCAATTACAACAACAATATACAATGATGAAAAGAGCAACAGAAGAAGTAGAGGAAGAAGATGATTTATCACCTATTAATAGCGTTATTAGTACGCCGCAAACAGTTTCACCTCGACTGTTAACTCAACCGTGGCCAGAGTGTGGCAATGTTATTGTCTCTTCTTCTTCCACATCAACACAATATGATTCCACTAACTTTTTATCATCTTATAACTCATTCGGTTATTCTGTTATAACTGATACAACTGAGAAAAAAGATAAAAATGGAAATGATAGCCAAGAAGGTAAGACGCCTGGTGCGCAAAAAAAAAAGTTGTTCATATGACTTTTTTTTAATATTATTGTTTAAATTGATTCTGGACGGTCTCCGTTAATACAATTATTTTCTATATAAATATCAGTAAGCACAACGACTTGTACTTTTAATAATACGAGAATGATGGATTCACCATTTGAAACAGAATTAAGATCTACTCTTTACACATCTTTACTACAACACTGTGTTGATGATAATAATGGAAGCAAGGTAAAAGAAGAAAGTGGAAGAAAAACAAGTGGCCCGTGCATGGACACGGACCTATTATTACTTTGTGATTCATCATCACCATCTTATATTCCAACCACCGCCAAGGGACAACAGCTCCGAGAGTTTAATAATAGTAACACAAAGATGATGCCAATGATAGTCGGGGTATCCACATCACCGTCACTACCGGTCTCGACTCAACAACAACGAAAACAACCAATGTTCAATGTCACACAACAGCAACAAGCAAATCGACGACAACAAAGACAACAAAAACCCACTTTATTATCCGATATTTCTAAGCATGATCATCCAAAAAGAAAAAGAACAAAAGAAATGCAATCCACGAAGCCTAGACCTAACCTATTCGCAGATAATGGCGTGACATGGCAGGAATATACACCCTATCCGAAAATTGATCAGCCCTTGCAGTTAAAATTTCTTTCTAATTTTGATACTCTTTCAATGAATTGGACAAAAGAAGAAAATTCAGTGCATCGTCGATTAGTTCAGTTCTGGCGAGTAGCAACAACCTCCAAAATAAAAATTTGTTGTGACTTTTGTACTTTGTCAAAAGATGAATATAATAATCAAGAGCGGCACGGACGATTCACTGCATCTTCTGATAATAATGGAGCGCAAGTAGTGGTGGTATCAAGTATTACATTTAAACAGAATTTATGGATTACATCTGTTGATCTGATTCATCTTTTAGAATGTATTATGGGAGTCACATTGAATATTGAAGAAAAAAATCGTATTCGTCGGAACCTGGAAGGATTTCATCCGATTACTGTTAGTAAACATGAAGAAGAAACAGCGGATTTGTATTATCACGTGATGGGGTTTAAAGCACCATTTCCGAGATCTATTGAAAAAGACGTAAGTTTATTCCCTTTTTTTTATCGCTGTATCAAGTGGAGATATATATATATAGGTGACATGTATAGATTTATTTGGATGATGATCGCCGTATAATAAGCAGCGAATTCAAATATATATATATATATATACTTATTGTGTATGGTGTCTATATATATAGTTTAAAATCTTCGACTGGCATATTTTGCCTTATGCATTAAAGAAGATTCTTGTGAAATATAATAAAGAATTTGGATTATTGAAAACCAATCAATTTGTATCAACACGACAGATGACAACAGTTTATGATAATAATGTGCTATCAGAAACTGATCCTACCAGTCATAGGCTACCACACTCTTTACCTCTTCCACAACAGCAACATGCATGGGAAAGTGATAGCAATAATAGTAGTAATTCATCTACTTCAACTTTGCCAGAATGTTATCAATTTGTACCAGCATTACAAGATAGTTTTTCTTTTGATAAACAAACCGGAACCGAAAAAGCATAACCGTTCCCTTCTTTTGTAGATCCATGATTCATGTACGTATGTGGGTTTTTCAAAAACAAAAGAACAACAGAAATCAATTGAAGAAAGCTTTACACCTTTAATTAGGCAACTAAAAACAGAGACCCTATTTTGCATAGTTCAGACACACACCTGTATTATCTCCTCACCCTTTCTTTCTTATTTTTACATGAATCTGTTTTTTATAATGAACTTTTATGTTGTATTATAGTTAATAGTTAATAGTTAATAATGTAAATAATAAAAAATCAATAATAGTATTAATAAAAATTATGTTATCATAAAATAGTTTATATATAATGCATGTAGTAATGTGATAATGTAGTAATTAAAAAAGTATTATATCATAATCAATAGCGTGGTAATTTCCCCCAAATAAAAATAGTAATGACAATAATGAACAAACTAATACAACTTTTTCCACCAGAAATGTTGAACACCAATATCATACCAAACAAACATAGCAATAAATAATGCAATTAAACCAACTGATACAATACTCATGTACTTGTTCCAACGATGATACATTTCTTGCTCCTGTTCATACCAGCTTGGTATTCGTGGTAATGGCTTGTTCGTATAATATGTTCTACGAATACTATTTAATGTTATACTGTTTTGTTGTTGGTGTTGATAAATATGCTGATAACTATTACGATGAGGATAGTGTCCTAATTCTTTTTCTTCGTCTTCCTGAAGTTGTGGTATATATAATATACGTGAGCTAATTCTACCATTAGCTAATAATGAAGGGTGAACTGGTATCATGCTGATTGTTGTATTTCTTTGTTGTTGGTTATTTTGATATATCTTATTATTATCATTGTTATTCCTTTTTTTTTCGTGTTTATAAAGTAAAGCACCAATCCACCAACATGGAAAAAATAAAAATCCAAATAAAAATAGTACAGATTGTTGATGAAATACATGTGGAATTTGATTCTGATTATCATGAGGATGTGATGAAGCAAAATCACCTACAAAAGATAATGTGGTACGAGTAGAATGAGGTGCTTCTGTTGATTCTGTTGCTGACGAAATGGTTGCTTCCCTACCAAATAGAGCTGAAAAAGCACGTTGAGGTGATGTTGGTTGTGAATGCTTCTTATTTCTTCTTGATGACGATAAAGACGATGATGATGATGAAGGAGAGTAAGAAGAATAAAATGATGATGACGATGAGATAGATGATGACGATAGATAGTGAGAACGTACAAGACGACGGGTTGAATAGGTACGCATTGGAGTTGACGCTGTACTATAAGCTAATGGAAAAGTACATCGTCTTGATAGATGAGAGGAATTATGGCGTTTGTAACAATAAAAGAATGATCTTCCACTAGATGTACTTTGTCGCAATAACCGACTAGGGGTGCTATAACGCAGTAAAAGCTTGGATTTAAATGACCATGAATTTTGTCGCGAGCAAGAATTTTTCATTTTTTTTAGTTATAGTTTGTTATATTTTTCGGTTTTGTATATTAAAGAGAAATAAATGTATAACTTTTTTTTCTTGTATTGTTTGCAATGGTTCTTTAATAGAGTTAATATAAAAGAATGTTTTAAGGAATGGAAGGGAGGAGAAGTAGCCCAATAAAAAAAATTATGTTGGAATATTGAAATAAATAAAAGAAAAAAAAAACAAACGAAAGGAAAGGAAAGAACTTTTATTGTTGTTATTATTATTTTAGTGGGTGTTTATAAAAAATTCTTGTTATTTTAACTGGCTTAAGACTTCTTTAATATATATATAATCTGAACAAGAATAACACAAAAAAAAACTATTGAAAGGAGAAAGGGGAGGAAAAGACGCGGTAGAAAAAAGAAGGATGATATATTAATGAAAATCCATTCGCATCGTTCTTTTTACTTTGTTAATAACTTTTCAAAGTAACTTTAAAAAATTGTTGATACTATATTATACAAATAGTAAATAGTGATTGAGTTACTGTTATTAATTCGCATATCTGCATTGAACAGTAATACTAAATAGTAATAGAAACGTATAATTACGTTTAGATTATTTTTTCTTGAAAGAAAAAGTTAAAAAAAAGTAGAAGCTAATATTAAGTTTAAGAAAATATGTAAAGATATGTGTTCATTCCAACTATAAGTAGAAATTTTATATTAGAGCCCCTCCCTAGTTATCCTTTTTTTTTTTGAGAGATTCGTAGCCATAGAATTCATTTTCCTGAAACCATTAACGCATTTATCTCATTTTTAGTATGTAAAAGTATGTCTGAGCGTCTTTTGTTATTTTTTACCACTCTTTTTTTTTACTTTGATACGTGAAAAAAATAAACCATAGAAAAATATGATTGAATATTTACTGTGCATTATCCATTTTACGTACTTTTTCTCGCTTTACTATTTGCTGGTATTAACAGTACCAAGTATAGTAATTTTTACGTCTTGTAATCACAATAATTTTTAAGAACATTTTTATCAACTCGAAAAAACATATTATCATTACTTAAAGGACAGTACAACTATGGGTCAAATTAAAGGTATGTAATATATATAAACATTTATGATAAAAAGAATGTCATATATATATATAAGGAGATAATGGTATTAAAGATAATGTTGACGATTTGTAAAATAATAAAAAGGGGGGCGATGGAATTTCGGCGCTTGTAAAATTCCTAGGGAATAAAATGAAGGAAGGGGAAAAATATAAGTGCTCTTAAATGGTCCATAAATAACAGTGGATGTCTGACTTGCACCTATGATAAATGAATATATAACAGTTAAATTATTTGATAAGATTTTTGGTTTACTTTACACATATGCTCATCATCTTGGTTACTTGAAATACATACCATATGAATGGAGTGATGGCGAAACCAAACTAAATTTCTCATCCAGTTGGAATTTACTGGTTGTAGTTGCTGATGTTGTGGTGGTGGGAGAAGGGTTATATGGTGGTAATGGTATACGGTCGGGTGATAACAGAGTTGTTGTACCTTCCAACCCATTACCGGTTGCACCAACCAAATCTCGATTAAAAGTGGTATAGCCAGCTTTCACTCCAGGACAGTCAGGGTTCGTGCAGATGAGTGCACCGTGTGATGTTTTCTTCTTTTTCCCATTCTTGAAAATATTTGACGGTAATAGTTCCAAGGGTGAGAAACAAAAAACGCATGTTTGACTAGATCTGTGTTTGTTCTGTAAACCAACAGCCGTCGAATAGTAATGTGCACCTCGAAACTTATCCCCACCTCTTCTTAGTCGTTTTCTAAGAAAACAGTTGAAACCCATTCCTGCAAGTCCAATCCTATCAATACCAAAAAAATACATCCATGCCAATTTCTTAATCACATAACAGTATTACATAAAGATGGTATACTGAACAAAATATTAGAGTAAACTTACAGCATCACGGCGGTAACTTATCGGCCGCCACCTTTTCACGTAACGAGCCAGTTTGAAATAAACAAGTTTATTTTTAATTGTTTGATGTCGCATTTCATTCATAGCAGATAGAAAATAATAGAAATTACGGAGTGTATTCTTAAGAGACAATCTATTCTAATATATCATTTATGTGACCAACCAACCATTATCCAAAAGAAATAAATAAATAAATATAACACATAATTTATTTACCTTTTGCCTTTTTAATATTTCACTTGGTCCCATAGTGCCATTGATCGAGCTCTTCTTCAATTCTTCAGCAGCAACTACCTTCGTGTTTTTCTTCGAAAAAAAAATGGTAAGTGACTGACTCGCGTATTATGTGTTAAAGGAAAATCACCTTTATACGCTTTACTCGTCTCCTAGTAAACTTCCTGTTAAACGACTCCTCATCCACTTGTTCATGTGTGATTGAGAAAGGTTTTGCCAGGTGTAAATTATTAATACAGTATTCTTTTTTTGGTAAACTTTATTTCATTTGTGAGTTTGATACGTAAGTGTTCGATTAGTTGGTTCGATAAAGGTTGATCAGTTAAACATATTGAGTCATGATCAGCACAAGTTCGGATAGCTCAGAGAAAATACGTAACGGCCACTTTGTTGCCGTTTTGTAAGGTTTGGTCTATTTCTTCAAGTTGGTGCTCTTGCAGTTGTTCCTGTACGTTATTGTTGTTGTTGCAGTTGATTTGAAAAAAAATCGACTCCTTGCTTCTCTTTACTATTATCAATAATTTCCACCTATTCAAGATTAACCAAGCATTTGATTTGTTCAAGTTGATGTTGCTGGTACTGTTATTACTCTTATTGTTGGCTGTACAATGAACGTGAAACTAAACATCATCATTTGTTAAGGGTATTGTTTGGGGTAATACAACATGACCGTAATCGGCGGCCCCATATGTAACCTTCTTGAGATGCAACCCTGAAACATCAATATTCGCTGTAACATCCTCATGTTGGATGCGTTCTGAAGTTGGCTTGGTAGATGGTACATCAATAGACAAATCACCAGTAGTGCCGTGATTTTCAATAGCCTAAAAATTCAATATCATATTTAATAAAAAACTAACTTCACACAAAAAGAGGAAAGGAAAAAAAGAAGATAAATACGTAAGAAGTTGCTTACCTTATTAAGGTAATATTTGGAACTTCTCCAATCTTTGATATATCTTCGAGCTAGTTAGAGCAAATGACTTTTTTTCCGTTTGGCGTAAACTTGGCCTTTAAGCTTCTGACTTAACAAACGCTTAATGGTATCACGACTCTTTAAACGTTCAGTTTTAGTTCTATTCCATTCCTCGGTAGCCTTCCTGAATTGGGTCTTCGATATTTCTATAGCTGCAGTCATCTTGTTGATCATGTCCTCAACGTAATCCAATTGTTGTTGCAGTTGTTTCAATGGCTTTCCAACATGCTCCTTGGCAACATGAACACTTTTACTTTTCTTTTTTTTTTCTTTTTTTTACGATTCTTCTTTTGTCTTGTCTCATATTCGGACACCACAGGAACATGGCCATCCTTATTCAATTCCAATATAAAAGCCATCTTGCCCGGTCTAACAACCATTCGGTTGGCAAATAATAGTTTGTGTCGATTGCATAATAAGATAGTCTTGTTTTTATCAAAAAAAAGAGCACCACATGGAGTTGTCGTTCTTGCGGGTGGCATAGCTTAAAGTGATTACCTTATCTGTACCAACAGGTGTTATCTCAAATTATCCTTTTGAAATACCATTCTTATGGGGTGTTAAAGTCCAATACATAATGGTAATATTACCACTATGATATATTTTTTTCTTTTATTTAAAATATAGCACATATGTATACAAATCATATTTATATATAAAAACAAAGTATAATGAGAGTATTGGACTAATGGCTGTGAATAGTTTCAATATATATATGATATAGTGTGTATGGGAAATATATCTAACAAAGAATAAAGTATCAAATAGTTTATCAAGTGTTTAATATTTATATTATCAAGAAATCTCATCCCTCCGTTTCGAAGACATATGTTGTTCTAACATAGCAAACGTTGAATTGATGTCCGTTACTTCGTCGTACTTATTTTGAGTCTGACGTACTGAGAATTCATCATCCTTAACCTTCTTTTCGACCTTTTTTTCCCGTTCGCTATATCGATCCAGCAAATAATTCTTTTGTGGTCTCAATAAAGTAGTCAGCTTATATAATTCCTCGGCTACATCTACCATTCGAGTCCGATAGAATGATGGTTTCATACGATCTTGATCATCAAATTCATTCCATGCTTTAGAAATACAGACCTGATTAGAGACTGTATACATCTTTATCCATCGACTCAATAATCTTAATGAATCAACTGCGTTAAAACCCTCTGCTCCGCCATGTACTTGTGCTACAGCCAACGTTTTGCCTTGAGTAGGTTTTACTTCATCACCTTCACTATCTTTATATGATAAAGGTATCCAATCGAGCTGTGTCTTGAAAACGCCCGATATTTGACCATGTTGTTCAGGAGATACTTTTTTTTATAGAAAATAATTGAGCATGATAAAAGACATCGAAATTAGTACAAAAGAAAATATATATTTTTTGCGTGTATGAAATTTCAAAGAATAACGATTCCCCTTACCCCATACTTGACCATCAGACCAAGTAGAAAGTTCTCTTAACTCGACAACCTTAGGATGTAACTTGTTTCCATTTTTTAAAGGTAAATCATCTGGAGAATAAACACAAACGTCAGCCCCCATATGTTCAAGTACACGACCAAATTCAAAAGCCAATAATCGCGAAATTGAACGTTTTCGTAATGAGCCATAGAGGATTAGGATTTTAATAGGATTATCTGGGCGTCTTATTGAAAATGGTGGAATCGATTGAACCCAATCTTTTCTTTTTGTTGCTGCTGGCCCAAGCAGAAAGGGTTTGTATAGGGACGTAGTTACAGTTTTCATAGTGAAAGTCATAATATTCTTTTCGCGTTTAGGAACCAAACAAATGAGTCCCGCTCACATCTGTATATGCCGACGAGAACAAAGAAAAAGGATCGCCTTTACCAGAAACGGCAAGACCAAATATATAATCTCAGCAACTATCGTAATGGTATTTGTTTTCAACCTTCTTGAACCAACATACATCTTATACAGCATATATCAAGCTGTGAATATTGCAAAATATTAAAGAAAATTTATGTTCCCATAGCAAGTAAAAAAGAATATGCGTATTATTTTCTTTAAATTGCATCATTTTCAGACCTATCCTCCAGAAAACGTAACTGCACGTGAGACCTGGTTTTTTTTCCAGTCTATCAGAGGGAGGTGGTGACTGCAAAAATAAAAAATGTTCGGAGCGGTTATTTGATCATCTTGTTTGGTTTCTTTTTGTAATAACTTTTCCAGGTTTTTGCTGCTACTACTTACGTTTTGTATAACAACTAACAATATATAACACAATATGGCACCTACAACTGGTATTACTGTATATCATAATCCACAATGTACCAAATCTCGTAAATCAACTACACTTCTCGAAGAAAACCAAGAAAAGGGCAATTATAAACTTGATATCGTCAAGTACAAGGTAACACCTCCTTCCCATGAAACACTTGAAATTCTTGTTGAATATCTGGGTATCAAAAATAAAGATGGCCCATGGAAAGAAGATCGTCCTTGGGATTATTTACTTCGACCTGAAGCTCAAGGTAAAGCCACTTCCTTTGAAGAAGCTTTTGACTTAATTGAAAAAGATCCTGCCATGTTGGAACGGCCATTTGTAATTGATTGGGATCGCAAGATTGCAGTTTTGGGTCGTCCAGATATTAGCAAAGTCGAGAAATTGGTTGAAGAACGTTTGTCTGGCAAGTTATAAAAAAAACATGATCTCATTGCTCTTGATCACCTTTAATAAATCTTTTATTATTTCACACGGCTGCTTTTTTTTCACTGTACTGTTTAATTTGTCACGCGTCCCTTTGTCGGAACGCGTTTTTTTTCATGGGGCGCATACAATATATAAAATTTATCCTCACATCTTTGTTTTTTTTAACAAGAACGTTGGATATGATCAATGAGATAGATGAAAACTGGGACGTAACTATCAATATTGAGCCGAGCGAATATAACGTGTCTTTATTTTTGAAATTGAATTGTCTATAAACTTTTATCACCCATATAAAAGGATACAAGGATAATTATCAATACTAAAGCTGCACACTACTATCAAACGACTTGAATTGTAAATAATTTTTGTTGTCATAGAATTTTTATTACATATTGAAATAGGGGCATGGGATTTGAGAAATGATCTTCAATGTAAAGTTGAAGCATTACACATTTCAGCGTTGTTCTCATTATATTACTCGAGTTGTAATTCAATCAAGCTCGACTAGTACTAGTCACGACGTTAAGGTGCGTTGCATTATATCCAGTACGTATATGAAAAAAAAAATATAAATGTCTATCTACATAAATTTGTTTAAGATTATCTATAGGAACAAACGGACGTTTGTGTAATAATAGTAATAAATACAAAGCTTTAGACCGTGGCAGTTCTTGTTTGAGGCCTGCGATTATGGAAGTCAAACCATTGTCAAAGACTCAAAGGAACAATGTCATAGGGCTAAGATTTTAAAGAGGCAAGATTGTGGATGATGAACATTTTGATAAAGAAAGATGTACGAGTGGTATCATATAGTAGAACTATCTCCAGCTACACTGTAGTATTGAGAATTACCAACAAAGAACCTTTCCAACATATTACAGTTTATTTATGAGGGTCGTTTTAGGTGAAAATAGACCAGAAGAAAGCGTTAGTGATATGTACAAGTTTTGAAACACATACTAGTTCGTGGGCAAAAAAAAACAAAAAACCAAGTCATTACGTATCCAATGATATACCAGAGAAGTAAAAAAAACTACTAACGGCGGTAACTGGTTGATAGTGAATTGTTTGTTTTATATGAATCACTAAAATTATGTCATGACAACCATCTTATTTAACTAAACCAGTAAAACGCTCATGTAATAAATATGATTCATCGTCGTTGTGAGAAAGCAGCAGAAACACTGATGTGAAGAATACAATAGTGATGCTAACAAGAAGATAAAAAGTACCAGCCAGGATACTTGTAGTTTCAAAATGTAACATCTCTATTTTAATCACACGTACATTATAATACAGTACGTATACATATAATAAAAGAGACTGTATACTTTCAATACCTTCTCGCTGCAGTACGTAGTGAAATATATACAATGTTTTTTTTTAGAAAAAAATGCAGAAGTGTGTTTTCTTTCAATTTATGTTAAGTTAGTATCTTTGGGGAAGTGTTATATGGTAATAAAAACAGTATACAGTTGGTTTTTTGTTTACTATAGTAGGTTTACGAGCAAAGTAAGATTACAATCCGGTTTTCGGGATCAACCACCAGAATTTTATGGTTAGGTGTTTTCTGATAGACATACACATCTGAACATCATTAAAATGAAAAAGTAATTAAGGTAAAGAAGAGTGAGAAGTCTTCTTTTTACGTAGGCCGATTAAAGAGATTAGATGTTTTATTACAGAACTACGTGCTACGCTATTTTCCTGTTCTCTTGCAATGAAAATAGATATGGTTCATTCTTTTTTTTTTTACATTTTGTATGGATATAATACAGTTTTTTTTTTTACAGACAATGTGAAAGAGCCATGAGATAACGAAAGTTTATGGATATACATTCTATTGGTAATTATTTATGCACGGATAAAAATAACAGTAGTAGCTATGATAATTAGTATCATCGTTAACAATAATTAGATAGACATAGTCTATTCAGCAAAAAACAAATTATTATCGTTACCAGAGAGAAACGTGTACACGTATATTATATAATTGTAGATGGATCTTACTATTGCTATAAAAACGTAAGATTAATAACAGGACTAACAAACAAACAGATATCACGGTAACGTCAATTTCCCGTATTGTTTTTTTGTTGGGTAGCATGAGAAAATGTTATATTATGCTTTTTATTTGATCCGGAAGAAAGTTTCAAGTCTTTTTTTTTTTTTGCGTGCGAAAAACAAGGGCCGAAAGTTTGGGTAAAAACTCATATTATGCTTTTCTCTTCTACACTTCGACAGAACTTTCTTTCTCGCTGTACTAGTCGACCTTTCCAACAACAATATCGCTTCATGACTCAATCCATTCTTGCTCCAGCATCTAAATTTAAGCTTGCCTTGATTCAATTGAAAGGCTCAGCTGATAAACAAGCTAATCTTGCAAAAGCTCGTACTCAAGTTTTAGAAGCTGCCAAAAACGGCGCTAACGTTGTCGTGCTTCCGGTATAATGAAAAAAAAAGTTAACAAAATTTGTAGCATATGTGTACGTGTGTAATATATTTAACATTGAAACAATTATTAGGAATGCTTCAATTCACCTTATGGAACGAATTTCTTCCCAGAATATGCTGAGAAATTGTCGTCTAGTCCTTCAGTTGAAATGCTTTCAAGTGTTGCCAAGGTGAGTAACCAAAAGAAAGAAAAAAAAAGACAGGGGGAGTGTTTAGTTAAAATTTTGGAACGTTTTTTTTAATAAAATACATTTATTAGGAAGCTGGCATATATCTATTTGGAGGATCAATTCCTGAACGTGATGAAAAATATGATGATAAGCTCTACAATACATTGACAGTCTATGATCCAACAGGTAAAAACAGAATACTTATTCCTGTATGTATAGATAATTAATATTCTATATATTGAAACATATAGGCAAGATGATTGCCACTCATCGTAAAGTTCATTTATTCGATATCGATGTTCCTGGAAAAATTCGTTTTATTGTAAGGCATCATTCTTTGTGAATGACTAATAATTTATATGTTACATCAGCGAAAAAAAAAAATTCATGCAAAAAAAATTTCATAGGAAAGCGAGACTTTATCAGCTGGCGATTCATTGACATACGTTGACACAAGTAAATACAAACACAACATATATTTAACATTTGAATATAACTTATAAATATTGCTTATTAATGAAATGAATGATGAATGGATTACGTAGAGTATGGTAAAATTGGTGTGGGTATTTGTTATGATATTAGGTAATGTCTAAAGTTTATTACATGAAACGATATTCATTATGAATTTGAATGATAGCCTTTATAACACTCCATGTTACTTATTATAGATTCCCTGAATTAGCCATGGTAGCAGCACGTAAAGGATGTGTTGCTATGCTTTATCCTGGTGCTTTCAATATGACAACTGGTCCTATGCACTGGGAGTTATTACAGCGTGCAAGGTATAAAACCCCTCATATATTCTTTTTGAGAAAAGAAAAGGATTTTGATAAGTAACCACTATATATAAATGTTTTTAGAGCCGTGGACAACCAAATGTATGTCGCTGCTTGCTCACCAGCACGTGATATGACTGCATCTTACCATGCATGGGGACACTCAACAGTAGTTGATCCAAAGTAATGTGTTCTTTAAAATAGATAGATGAATGTACAATAAGCACCGTCAGATTATTAACTAATATTGTTTTTTTTTTCAATTTAAGGGGTTTCGTGGTTGCAACCTGTGACGAAAAGGAAACGATCGTTTATGCAGATATTGGTAAATTTTAAATAAATTGATTGATGCTAAGATGAATAATTTGTATTAACAGTTCAAAACGATAAAATATATAGATCCTGAAGAAGTTCAAACGATCCGTAGCAGCATTCCACTTTACGACCAACGCCGATTTGATATTTATGACGATGTAGCTGAGACTGTAGTTGTAGATGAAAATGGAAATGGTATCAAGAAACAATAGTGAACATTCGTATTATATTATATTTTTGTACTATTATTATTATTTTTAAAATAAAAGACAATGCTCTAAAATACAGTTCCCAATGCTTCAAACCAACTAACAATACTTGAATCTGTTTGAACGCATTGTCGAAATTCTTCCAAACTAATGTATCCTTCCCTCTTGGCATCAATATTTTTAAATGTCTTATCCACCATTTCATTTATTGCATCTTGTGACATGGTTTCCATAATTGGAAATTTCTCTTCCCAAGTTCGTTTTGGCGATGAAGGTCCAATGACATCTTCATCATCTTCTATTTCGTCTTGTTGTTCTTGCTGTTCTACTGCTATATTTCGTGTATTTGTTGTTGTTATATGCCGTTGTTTATTTTTAGAAAGTGACCGATCAAATTCAAATTGAGGCTCTTCTTTAATATAGCCAAAATTTTCTTTGTCGTTTATTTCATTATCATCATTATCACTATGATAATGTTGATGTTGTTGTTGGTCTCGATATTGTTGTTGGAAATAATTTTCTTTATTTGGATATCGTCGTCTTCGACGTCGTTCACGTCGTTCAGAATTTTCTACTTCCTCTTCTTCATTATTATTATTACCATGTTCATTATGTCGGCGATGATGATCCTCTTCTTCTTCGTCACTACTGTTTTGACTAGATGATGGCAAGGATGGAATAGCGACGTTGAATGCTGCACTGACAGGTTGAGATGCAGAAAATTCAAAATTATCCATCATCTCATCTTCCATAGCACTGACTACGTCTCGTACGAGTTCCATTGATAAATAAAAGTATGATTTAAACATACGATAAAGTTCGTCACGTGAAATATATCCATCTTCATCCAAATCATATCCCTTAAATGCATCTAATAATTATTATAACAATAAACATTTAGTAACTTATACGTTGTGCACATAAGCTTCTGATTATTATAAGACTCGATTAATTTCTTCAATAGATAGACTTACATTCAATCTTTTCGTCCAAGTTTCCTTTACATAATACACTTAATCCACCCACTAACTCTGGAAAACTAATTATACCATCACGATCTTGATCGAAAAATGCAAATATCCGTTCTGTAATCAGATTCTTTTCTAATCCAAGTGGTCCCAAACATTGTTCAAATGTTTCATTATCGATTCCACGTTCATGATGTTCATTTTTATCTACCGTCGCTAATGATTTGAATTGTTCGTGAAGTGCTTCAAGTTCCAGATGATCAACTGTATATAGATATTTTCCCCCTGTTAGTTCTTGTTATCATTACGTTAATAGACATAAACTTACAATGTGTTTTCTCTTGTAATTCACGTATTTTGTCGGAAGAAAGTGTCCATCTACTATTTTCATCATTTCCAGGATAAAATGCTGGCAAAAGAGCACTTCGTGGATTGGCAAGTGGTGGTATTGGTATTCGAATTTTTAAAAATACATGTGTTGTTAAATGAGAATTAGATCCTTCACACATTTCACATAAATCAAAGTCGACACAATTTGCACATTTGTATCTAGTACCGCGGATAGGTGATACACCACATTTGTTGCATGTGATGCCACCTAAAAATAATAATAATGATAGTAGGGAGTTGTGTGAGCTTAACTTATACCTTTCCTTTCCACTCTTTCTCTCTTCTATCTTTATCCATATATAAACATCAACCATCCTATTTTGCATGAATTCAAATAATTAATCCCAATATTCAAAACAGTCTTACATACGGTGAATATATCCTTCTACAAATTTGAAAATAAAAAAGGATGAAACAAAGTTAGTTAGTAAACACCAATACCTAATTTCAAGGAAGAATGAATATATATGTATATATATATATATGTCTACTATGTGTGTACATTTAATAAAAGTTTTTACCTTTCCGTGCTTGCGTTTCTGATATAGCATATATTACATTTAATAGGTTTTTATTATCATCCTCACTCCATAACGCCACCTCTTCTTCTGATTCAGATAGTGGTACTTGTAATAAAGAAACAGCGTCTTCTGGGTCACCTTCTGTCCGACGATGATGACCCGATCGTAATCGACGCCGACGTACATGTCGGGATCGGCGTAATCGTGTTGATCTTCGAGCTTCGCTTGATGTTGCATTTGAATTTGTTGTATTTGCTGTTGTAGGTGATTGAGGTGCACTAGAATAATAATGGTCTATACCATATGAAATGGCAACAAGAGCAATGACGCCTGTTATTGCTCCAGAAACTACTATGATAGCAGGTGGAACCCGTAGCGTCATTGTATATTTTTCTTCTCTTTTTTTTTTAGAATTGATAAAAAAAATTATGTTACAAAAAAAATCGTTCTTCTATACAAATAAATTAATAAGGTGAAAAGAGAAAGAGAGCTAGAACAAGAGAGTAAAAAGTGAGTTTTGCTGGAGATGGAAATTTATTAATCTGTTAATGCAATATCCTCAATTTTTTTGGAGTCACGTCTCTCTTTTTTTTTTCATCTTTTTCTTTTTTTTTTTTTTTTCTGTTCATACAACTTTAAGACGTAAAAATAAATATGATTGGACCGGACATCCCAAAATATTTATTAGAAAAAAAGCAACGACAAGAACGACAATCACCAGTAGTTGAATTAGATGAAGCAGAAGCAGATGAAGAAGTAGTTCAAGATGTTGTACGTGAAGATCCAGTGGGTCCCTCTATCTCGGCTGAAGTATTAGCTAAACGAAGGCAAGAACGATCAAAGGAAGAAGAAAAACCCAGTGCACCTTCTCCTCCTGCTGCTAATGATGATAAAGACGACGATCCAGATGCTTTTGCACCAGCATTACCTCCGGATCTATTACAAGCACGAAGCAAACAAAACAGTACTACTAGTACAAGCAGTGGCAATGGTAGTGAAAGACGAAGACGTCGAGCACCAGCAGGTCCTGCTTTACCCAGCCGCTATGATGACGGTGATGATATAGTGGGACCTAGTTTACCCACAAATTACAATCCAGAAAAAGTATATATATTTTGAGAAGCATTGGATGTATAGACAGAGACTAGTAAAAATTAATATTCTTTTTGTGTTTTAGGATGTAGTACGGTCTGCTGTAGCAGATATTGAAGAAAGAGCATTACGAAGTAAAGAAGCAATGGAAGCTGTAAGCTCGTATTTTTTTAACATTCAAAGGAGATTGATAAATGGTATTGACAGTGTATTTGTGTGATTGAAATACAGGAAAAAGCAGAAGCTGCAAATCCAACAAAGAAAATCCAGCGCGAGGACTGGATGTTACTTCCACCCGAAGTCGATTATTTACGTGGTGGTAAGATATATATTTACATAATAAAAACAAGTTAAAAAAAAGGCCATGGAATTTATACTTATTTTATTATTATTATTATCTAAATAGCTGATTCATCAAAATCTCGAGGGTTTAGTACAAGTAACTTATCGGCAAGAGAAAAAGATCGTAGTGTGTGGACAGATACACCAGCAGATAAGGAAAAGAACCGTGAAAAACGAAAACGATCTGAAGAACAAGACTTATCTCTCAAATATTCAAAACATGATCAAGAAGTTCGACAAAATGTTCAACGACATAATGTAAACAATATATATATATAGTTTAATATGAGTAAAACAACTGGAATATATCAATAATACAATTCTTTTATTTAGATGACGGAACGTTCTAAGTCACTAGTAGAATTACATAGAGAAAAAGGACGTAATAAGAAAAGAAAAGAAACAGAAGATGTAGCCAGTCGACCTTTTGATCGTGAAAAAGATTTACTGAATGCACCAAAGAGAGGCATGGATAAACGACAAAAACAAGAAATGTTAAAGAGTGCACGTGAATTAGGAGGACGATTTGGTTCTGGAAGTAGTTCTTTCTTGTAAAAAAAAAAACAGAAGAACAAAATGTATATATAATAATTCACGTCTTACCATCTGATATTATTGATCTTTTCTTTTTTGTTTTGAAATATAAATACATACATTTATGGGATTTTACCAGGCAACGAGGCCACCATCTAAAGTTATTATTCAGTAGGAGAGGATGAGTATTTTATGTTTATAACAAGAAAAAATACTTCACAGCATTATATAGATATTTAACTTACCAATAAGAACATCAGTACAAGTTTGAAATGAACTAGCATCTGAAGCAAGATAAACAGCAGGTCGTGCAATTTCAGCAGGAGTCCCCATTCTTGCCAGAGGTGTCGCATGAGCAAAATATGCCAAACTCTTTTCGTCCGCTGGAGCAATAGGTGTAACAATGTTACCAGGTGATAAACTATTTACACGGATCTTATGTTCTGCCAACTCTACGCCTAAGGCTTTTGCCATATGTACAATGGCACCCTTTGATACACAATAATGGGCCAGCCCTGGTTGTGCATCTGGACGATTAATTACATGACCTGAGATAGAACCAATAAGGATAATTGAACCAGGAATTTTATATTTGACCATACATCTATATAATTCAGTCATAGATTGATTAACAAGAATAATTATAATTACATATCAAACCTAACTTTTTTTTCACTTCAATCCTATATATATATATACCTTGCAGAGGCCTGAGCAGTATAAAATGTACCATCCACATTAACACGCATCACCTTATGCCAAGTATCGGGTGTGTGATCTAATACTGGAAGATATTCAGCAATACCAGCACAACTGACTTGAACATGAATAGCACCAAAATCTTGGTCAATTGAATCATAAATTATTTGAACCTACAACAACGTGTTTGCACATAACAAACAATTATATAAAGTAACAACATTTTAAGTTTATATTTTTCTCCTGCTCAGCAACAAACCATTGCCTCCCCTCCCCTGCTTCCTCCTCTTTTTTATTTCCTCTTTCTCTATGAGTAGTTCAATAATATCACTCCCCTAGACTCTTTTTACTATATATACCTCATCATAATTACTAATATCCAAATGATAATACTTGAATTTGGTGGATGGGAATTCTTTAGATAATGATTCGACAGCTTTTGCGCCAAGTTCATCTCGAATATCAATCATAGCAATATTAGATGCACCTGCTTGAGCAAAACCTCGGACGATACCACCACCAATACCGCGGACACCCCCTGTCACTGGATGTTTTTTTTACTGCCGTTAATTTCTTGTAATTATTTTTTTTAGTAATAGCCAAGAATAAATAATGCTTGCTTACCTACACATGTCTTTCCTTGAAGAAGAAAAGCGTCGTGGTTAACATTTTTTTCACTAGCAGATAGTCCAGTCATTTTATCGTTGTTGTATATATTTTAAAAGAAAAAAAAAAAGAAACAAAGAAAAGATTCCCTCAAGAAAATGTTAGCATAAATCCTAAAAAGAAAAAGTATTAGAGCGGGACAAAAGAGGATTGTTGTGTAAACTTACCCGCCATAATATTATTATAATTTTTTCTCATGAACTCAAGTTTAGGAGAATTTTATAAGAATCAATCCGATTCTACGTAGTAAATTCTCATCATATCTTCCGGGATTGATTCAAGTTCAAGCATCATATCAAACTTAGTATAATTAAAAAGTAGTATTTATTATGTATGATAAAAAAAAGGGAACAATATTAGGATAAAGAACTTTGAAAGATATAGATTATTGTTACATGCGATAGGGAAATTTAATATAAATAACAAAGGAACTTCTAAATGTTACATAGTTTCGTAGTCTTTCTCTTGTCTTTCTCGCTTCTCTTCATCTTTTCCAAGATGATGATCATTATTACTTTTATATACTCCTCCATTGAAAGGCAAAGGCAAATCAATTTTGATCACTGGTTGACGTTTACCAATATCCAATTGTCTCCTGAAAAGTTCATTTTTTGGCTTGACATAAAAGCGTTTCCATGCCAACAAAGCTCCATGAATTAACCCACCTAAACATGCAATTACAACCAGACCCATGAATAATACACATACAAAACGAGACCCCACACTGACCGGGGAGGAACTTTGATCTAATAGCAGATTATCCGTATTTGATAATCCACTATTCGTTTTATATTCTATCGATTTATCCATCACCGGTAATGAGGATAAAAGCCTATCAACGTCGTTACCAGAAGAAGGTTGACAACAAGTAAGAGGATCAACATCTGCAAATCCTAAACGTCTGCCACCTCGGTCCCATACAGTTGTTTTACCACGCATCAATGTGTTTCCTAATACGGTACTTGCCATATTAGTATTGCCACCATCTGAAAGTCCAGTCCAACTAATGTTAATCCACGAAGAACGGGTTTCTTCCATGACACGATTGACTTTAATAAGATTTTCCAAGGGGATTGAAATCATTTGCCCGCCTAAAGAAATAGATACAGTCGTGCTAGTATTGAGTTTGACGGAACTACTTGGAACTGTCAGTTGTGCATTATCCATCCAAAATGCGCGTTCGTATTCTGGGGATATAAATGATTGGTCGAATGTAAGTACATTACTTTTCCATAATGCGTTAAGAAACTGATTTAAATTCTAAAATAAAATAAAAAGCATAATTTAGTTTGCTTGTTTGTTTATTTAAAAAAAAGGCAATTGACAATAATAACAAATAAATTGAAAAAAAAAAGTATATATAACATATTTTACCTCGGTACTAAGAATGATATCATTTGTACCAGTGTCAACAATGGTTCTTTGGGTATTCAAATTATCATCCATTTCAACAACTTGATTATTGACAAAAAAACCATCTACGGAAACTTCATAATAATGACTATTGACCAATGGAACCCAAGTGATAGATGACTGAACAAAACGGCTTGGATAACCACCAAGCCAAAAATGGCCCATATGATGTTTTGGACAAATAGATGCCCCTATTCCCTCCAATTCTTCTCTATCGTCAGAGCTGGATGCAGTAACCAGATTGTTTTCAGTGTTTTCATTACTTGATATAATATCAAATCCATGAGCAGCTACTGGATCTACTGAAGATAGCGGACAAAGTTGAAACGAAAATGAATCTGGCATATCTAGCTGATTTCGTGCCGAATCAAACAATGTTTTTTTTGATATACCATGATCCAAATAATCAGCATCCTGAGGTTGTGTTTGTAATTCTGGATATGCCAATCCCCACAATCCTTGATTTTGCGGGCATCCTGGTAAAAAGAATCGATCACTCCCAGTAATCACATCGACACGTGAAAAGAACGATTTATTTTGCCGTAATTTAACTATTTGACCTGTAGCATAACCATCCCATGAAGCTTTTGATTTTGCGTTTCCATAACGAGCGCTGACTTTATTTATCAAAGCTTCAGAATTAACGGACAAGTGAGGTTCTTGAACAAACGTGCAATTCATACTTTTGCAATGGTCGGAAATCACAGCGGTATTAGATGATCCTGTATCCAGGACAAGATTCATCTGTTATGTTTCATATTAGCAACAACGAGAGAAAATATCTTAAATATATATGGCACAGGTATGTATATATAGAGAATCCATATATATATAAGTAATTCATTACCTTAGTAGAGCCAACTTGAAGTTTAACATGATAATAACATTCTGGAACCCCAAAAACATTAAAGTGGGCTGTTAATGGAGGCTTTTCTTCTGGTGATAATAATGACATTATTGACTTCAGAAAAAAAAAAAGTTTCAGAACATAACAAAAAAGGGAATACGGATTGGAACAATAATAATAATAAAGCTTTATAAATGACAATTCTTAATTCATGACATTATATGTTCCGGATAATATTGTTTGTTTGGGCAGAATAAAAAAAAAAGGGCACGCGGGTAGTTTTTTTTTTTTTTTTGTTTGTTTGTTTGTTACTAAAAATATATACAATTAAGTTTAATCTTTTTTTTTCTTTTCCTATACAATAGAAAACACATTGGAGCCTTATCATAAAAAAAAAGAAAGAAAGAAAGAAATAGAACATTTTTACGCATCTTTCTCTTTATTTTCAGTATTACTATACTCTTCCCTTTTTTCATACTACATCTACTAACAGCATAGACTATCACCATGGCCCACAAACTGAAAAACATGTTCAAAAAGATCGACGAACATCTGGGTGGTAATCCAGAACCGTTACCACCCTCACAAAATATTCCACCTGCACCTCAATTTCCACCCTTTGATCCCATAACAAGTGAAATGTATCGTCATCGTAAACAGGTTGGTGTGAATCTTGGTTCTTTATTTTGTCTTGAAGGGTGGTTAGCTCCACCAGCATTGAAATCCAGTGGATTACGCCATGATTGGGATTCAGAAATCGATTACTTGGAAGCCTGTGAATCGCGTGAAACGGCAAGGTCTTCACTGGAAGAGCATTGGAAAAATTTTGTGACCGAGCAGGATTTTGCATTTTTGGCGAATGCTGGAATCAATGCTGTCCGGCTTCCAGTTGGATATTGGGCTGTAGCTGATAAAGAGGACCTTACTGGTCCATTTAAAAAATTTCAAGGCGTTTATGATGCCGCATGGAATTATATTTTTGTTACTATCCATAATGCGGCAAAGCATAATATTGGTGTATTAGTGGACCTTCATGGTGCTCCAGGTAAATAATATATTACCCTTCTTTTTTTACTCTACAAAAAAAAGACTTCGTGTAACAAACATTCGAAAAGATGTATTTGTTCATCAAAAAAAAAATAACAAACAAAGCTTTCTTTTTATATATAATTTTACTATATATGTAAAAAAAAAATGGTAATATACGCTAGGTGGTCAAAATTGTGATAGTCATTGTGGTTCATCTACAGGACAAGCTCAACTATTTTCTACACTAGGATCACATAATGAATCCTTGACTCGAAAGATATTACTTAAATTGGCTAACGCATTAGCCCCTATCAACAATGTCATTGGTTTGGAATTATTAAACGAACCACAGGACGATTCAGCATTATCCAACTTTTATCTGGAAACCATTCGTCAAATACGTCAAGCCACACCAAATATTCGACTACCTATTTATATTGGTGACGCATGGAATGTCGACAAATACAGTGAATTGCTCGCTAAACATCAAACCGAACTTGATTTTTGTGTTTTGGACACTCATCAATATTTTTGCCATATGCCAGCCGATCACGCCAAAACTGCTGAACAACATACCAAACACTTAACAACTGGTTTAAAATCAAAACTAGCAGCAGCATCTCAACGTATTCGTGGTAATATGGTAGTAGGTGAATGGGCCGTTGTTTTGAATGGCAAATCAATCCCCAAGGGACAACACGATGGCCAAGTCATGAAGGATTTCGGTCGTGCCGAGTTACAAGTATGGAACGAAACATGCGCTGGTCAATTCTATTGGACATATAAAACAGCTGATGATGGCTGGTATTGGAGTTTAGTTTATTGTCTCAAGAATCATATTATTGATCAACCTGTACCTGGTGGTGGTTTCATCAATGTCAATAACGATGTAATCGGGTCAATTCAAAGTAAAAAAGAAGCGACGATGCAAGGAGCATACAATAGTCATGTACAATATTGGTCCCAGCAAGAAAACGGTAAAAATGTCGTAGATAATGCATGGCGTTTCCAACAAGGTTATCAAAAAGGGCATGATGTGGCATTACGTTTTGTTGAAGGATTCAAAAGTCGTGTCGGATTTGTTGGACAACTGGCGCATGAATATGCACAACAACATTATAACCAGGATCAAAATAAACAAGATGCATCTGCAAATGCATGGCAATTTGAACATGGATTTTGTCAGGCAGTCAATACTGTGAACCAAGAGTTACAACAAGCAGGTGCATTTTGATTTAGTAAAGAATATATAATAGATAATTGAAAAAAAAAAATACTTGATACATAGAAAACATTGGATGTTAGATAAATTTTATCTTGCGTTTCATTCACTTATAAGCAAACGTTAAACGTAGTAACTTTATAAATGCTAATAAGCATGTTAATTAGTAATTCCTTATACTGCTGGTCCTGTAATTATACACATATCTTTCGAATTTTTTCTAACGGATAAGGTCATAATTCTCTAATAGATTTGGAATGAAATTTTTTTACACCTATTATTTACTCGAGAAAATCATAATTTGAACACGATTTACTTCTTTTTTTTAAGAATTTGGTTAAGTATCATTGATACCACGACCGAGATCAAGCGTATATATATATATATATGTTGTTTGAACCAGCCTAACATAATATATCAGCTCTTTACGATGATCAACATGATAAAATTTCTTTTTACTTGATTGTGAATGTTTCACACTTTACAATCTGAACTTATCAATTGAATATAGAATAAACAGTCATTATTTGATGCTTATAATAATCGACAACAGACGAAAATTAAAAGCACCAAAAGAAAATTATATTTTTTGTTGGCTTTATGGATGAAATTAATTTCATTATGGGAACCCATACATAAATCCCTCCAAAAAATAATTATCAGATCATTAATCAAGACATTTTGAGAACAAATATAAACGCATAAAGAATATATAGAGTTATGCTCTTGGTTTCATATGCGGCACCCATCGTCAAAAAAAAAAAAGTTTACGTATTAAGCAATCAATGAGAAAAAAAAATGATCGGCCAGATTAAGGAGGTGAGGGATTAATGACTCTAGTTAGAAAGGTAAAAATCTTATTTCTACCTTAAAAAAGAACCTGCTCCAAACAAATGTTTATTGGAGTTTATTCTCGTTTGTAAATCATAATTGAGTACGATGAGAGAAAACACAACGCAGTAAGGTTTTTCTTTGCTTTTCTCCTCGACCAATATAATATAGTTTGCTGTTTGTTTTCTTTTATAGATGTGAAAAAATGAAGAACAAAAGTCTCTTGAACTACGTAAATGTGAAATTTATGTTGAAGAAAATTGAAAGTACCATTATTTTCCAGTTGATGCATGAAAATTCAATTGAAATAATCAAGATGCTTTTTTCAATGGATTAGTAATAATTACTAATATTGTTTTCATGTTACGTACGCATATTACGTAGAAATATAAATAATAATGATAATGGTAATAGCTTCTCCCCTCTTCTAGTTTATTTTTTCTTCCCCTCAAAATACTCTTGTCAAATCTTCACTTTTTATATCATGAACCAGTCAATATAGCAAATGACATCCAATAACTCCTCTTATTGCTTGGCATTCTTGAAAAACAAGAAAGGTGACAACAGGATGCTTTTTTTTTATTTTTGTTTTTCATCGTATACTTTTTATACGCTGTATACTGGTTTATCTTACTTTGATGGAAGATCACAATTGAGGAGAGTAGAAGGGAAAGAAAAGAAAATATTTAACCATAAATAATACATATAATATAAATTGAAGGAGGAAAAAACCAAACAGATAGAGATAAATGAGAGTGAAAACAAGTTTCTTTGAACTCCTATTGTTGCTTTGATGATTATTATGGATAATTATATTATTATTTTTGATCGTCTGTGCTTTTTCAAGGATAAGATAAAAAAAAAATAGTAGTCAACAAACTTCAACTACTGGTACTAGATAATAAACATTGATTGTTTGCAAAGTTTACCCATATTAATCAGTTATAAAGGTCCCGTTTGACATGATGTGATTGTCAAGGTAACCATCACTGTCATGTTATTATGCAAATATAAACCTTCTTTTTCATGCATAAATGTATCTATGTGTAACCAAGAATACCATAATACCAATGCAAAATCGGTTTATGTTTGCTCTTTACGTAACGCCAATATATTTAAATAAAGAAGGATGATATTATTACTATTATTTATCTTAACGTTAACAAAAATACAATAATAATAATGATGAAAAAAGTTGTAAAAGAAAAATCTCTCCTCTTTAATTTTTTTTTATGTCGTCAAATTCTCATAGTTAGGGAAACACAAAATTTAATACCTCCTCATTTTTTTTTAAAAAAAACTTGGTCTTCTTTTTGCTGTAAACAAGTTTCTCTCTCGGAAGCCTCCTAATTTTTTGAATTGCTATTATGATTTTGCATTCAAACACTAAAACTAGAAAAAAGAATATCCGCTTATTGTTCAATAAAATTTGGTTGTAATAGACTCTACTTGCATGACAAGTTCTTAATTTATTTTAAATAATTATTTATGAATATAATGCATATAACCATATACATGATAATAAAAATCTACATAAATTATATAGATACATGAACAACCGGGTTAAATAAAAAAAATTACCCGATAATTACGTTTGGCCATAATTAATCCGTTCTGGAGCACAGGGATTTTTTGTTTCTTAAAAAAAATGAACTGCACTCCAGTGGCAAACTAAGTAGGAGCACAGATATATTGTAAAAAAAAAAAATCAAATAAAGACATTAAGAAAAAGAGAAAAAAAAATTAGCAAAGTGTTAATAGTATGATATAATAAAGGAAGAAAGGAAGTTAGAGGAGGTTTGGAGGGATTCTGGAATGGAAAAAAAAAAAAAAGAGGAGGAGAAACTGAAAGTAAAGAGACGAATCTGATTATAGGTGATCACAGTGGCTGCAAGGGAGTAGAAAGATGAGGAGCCTGCTATTTTTTTTGTGGAACAGGGGTGATTATATAAGGGGCGGGAGAAGTACAAGTGATGCGTCAGAATATAAGTTAATGTATTAAACAAGGTGGCTACAAGATAATCTCCTTCGGTTATTAGATTCAAACGTCTGCTCCTGTGATTTGACGCTTTTTTTTTTCTTTTCGCCCCTCAGCTGAATGTTGTTATAAAAGGTGGTTCACCGCCATGTCATACGCTTGAATCGTATAAAAATAACTTCCAAATTCTTTTTTTTTTTTTTTTTTAATTTGTGTCCCTTTTTTTTTATAATTTTCAGATAGCACAAACAAAAACAATATAAAATATATATATATATATATTTTTCTTTCTTTTATTTTTACTCTATTTCAATCACGCATTTTGGCTTTTTAAACAACAATTAACAACAATAGCAACATAAAGCAAAAGTGCAACAATAATGATCTTCAATAACGAGCTTACCGTTACCGAAGTATTCGAGCAACCTATTGTTCCAATTTCATTTGCTGTTAGCTTGACAGGTTTATCAGCTTTTTTTTTTGGATGTATTTATTCAGGCCTTGCAAAAACAGAAAAGCAAATCAGTTGGTTGCTTACATTTGCTAGTAGCCTCGTTTGTACTATAATTTCAATACCTTGTTTTATACAATTTTGGTTATCTGGATGGAATACCCGGATGTTGGGAGTTGAATCTGCTTGGCATACTGCAAGTGTCTGCTTTTTTATCTCCTACTTGATCTTGGATTTGTCATATGGATCTCTCTATTACCGTCGTCGCATTACATTCTTGACCGGATGGTTCCATCATACGCTTTATATCGTATTTCTTTTATGGTTTTTGCGAATGCGTACAGCATCTTTCTTTTGTATGGCAGCAATTCTTGAACTTCCTACACTCATTCTCGCTGCAGGCTCTTTAAGTAAAGCTTGGCGATGCGACCTTTTATTCGCATCAACATTCTTTTTTCTTCGTTTGGTACTTCATGCATGGATGATCGTTCAACTTAAACATCACCATCGTGTTGATTCTTTATGGATGGTTGCCGTTGTTGTATATCCTTTACATCTTTATTGGTTTCACGGTAATTACTATTTATGCTTTATATGCAACTTGTTTTTTTCTTATGTGGATGAATACATCTTAACATGTAATAATGATGCATGTTTAAAATGCCACATTTGATTCTATATATGGATAACTCATCCATATTTGTTTTTATTATACAACATACAGGTATTGTCAATCAACAAATCAGGAATAATCCTAAGGCTTTACAACAAGTTGCTATCTTTTTTGACTCAAAGCATGGTTTACTTGACAAGATTTTTACCGCCTAAAACACCTTATAATTATAATCATTTTATCACAAAATTCAAAAGCAGAAGAAAAGCCTATCTTTGGGTTTGTTTCAATTATTACCAGCAAAATCATTACATTTTATACATAGTACACACAAGCCCCCCCTCTCCCCTCACCCACAATTATCACCCATACATTCACACACAGAACAAAATGCATGCAAACACAAACGGTAGCTGATTATTTTTTCCTATCAGTGAGGTGTAATTTTCCCTTGTTCACTATCTTTTTCTTTTTTTTTTTTTTTTTATGTATTTACTTTTTTAATTATATCAATCGAAAGCAGAGCAGCAATTCTTTTTTTTTAATACCATATTTATGGAGTTTTACTTTTGTTGTTGTTGCTGTTGTAAAAGTATTTTTTTTTAATAGTCTAGTACAGAAAAATAAGATTGTTGTTACGTATGTAACAAAAAGTAAAACGAAAGTGGTGCAATTTTGAAAATGATAGCTGAAAACCCATAAATATTTTATTATGAATATACATCTTTCTTTCTTTTTTTTTTCTGCATTACATGAGTATAATAGAAATTAAATTTTAAAAATAGGTTAGCGTGTGGCTAGGAGCAATTTATGACTATTATCTGGGTGCTTCACTTTTGTGTAATGTTTCAATCATCGATAGCTCTCGCTATTTATGTACGTACAAACACACATAAAAGTATATATTATAAAGACTACAAAAACAAAAGTGAAGTATGCACTATTGGAATGAGAAGTTATTTACTTGGTCAGCACACATACATATTATAAACAAAAAAGCTTATCTACTAGTATTAGCAGTTATATATGTACTAACCTCTCAGTATAAAATGATTATACTATTGTAATGATCTGGTCAAGTGATCGACATACAGGACAAGCCTTTCCTCTGCTTTATGACCCTCCAAGCCCCCTTTTTTCTTGGTTACGTACATACTTACTGCGCAAATCAATATGGTATGTTATTATTGTTGTGATACTATTGTACCATTACTATTGCGACTTTTAGTAAGAATATTACACCATGTAGAACAATACTATTTATACTATTTATACTGCACTTTGGACCCTGACAAAGATACTACGCCCACATTATTCAAAGCCGTCTTTTCTTCTGTATGCTATATATAATCTGCTAAAAATTCCCCATGCAATAATAAATACATATTAAGCTCGTTCTGTGACTATTTGATTTATGAAATTCCAAAAGAGTCAATATTTGATAATAAAGACCCTATAAATTAGCTACCCTCTTCATATTTGGACTATTATCAGAACTATTATAATAAAATTAAAAGTTTTTTTTTTTTTTTTTTGATCCGGTTACGTACAGTACTCCTTTTGAAATTGATGTTATTTAATCTTACTGTGATAATATATCATATATTTCTTTCGGTGATCTTTTTTTTATGGCCTGAAGCCATCGGTCAGAATTTACATATATGCCACCTCTCTATTTTTTTTTTCTTATTCTCGAGCTTCTTTTTATTTCTACGAAGAAAGAAAATGAACTATAACGAGAATATTTACAGGCAACATGATCCGTAGGGTAAAAAAAAAAAAAAAAAAAGGAGTGGGAAGAAAGAAGAAAAATAATGATTGGTACGGTGATAGCCATTAAAAAGTTATAGAGTATGATAATATAAATGTATTGATCAGGACGTCTTGTTGAACTTTCTAACTATTGAGCAACCATCTTATTATCTTCTTTGCTAGTATTTATTATATTTTTTATTAACGACAAGCATTTCTAAAACTACGTAAATGAAAAACGACGGGAAGAGGAAATTAAGAAGAGGGGGTTTTTATGCCATAAGTGCGAGGGATAATCGTGTTAAAAGAAGGATACGTATGTACAGTGAAAAAAAAAGAGGAGAAAATATGTTTATGTTAAACCACATACATACATTTACATGCGTAATTATGATTGTACACAAAAACCTTTGCTACTAATAAGTTTGACAACATATTCTTCTTTCACGAATAAGCTAACAATAAACCATAAAAATATAGAATGAAAATAACCAGGTAACAATTTAAGACCTTGAATAGCTTGCCTGATATTTCAAAAGTTCTTTTTCATCAATGTATATAGTACATGTCATGATTTATAACATCACTAACATGGTGATAATTTATTTTTATTCATAGCAAATTCCCGTTCCAGTTGAGTTAGGATAGTAATATTTATTTTGTATATAATGTGTATCAATGGTAAATAACTTTGCCATCAGTCGCTCTTAAATATACCAATAGTGCTGTAATTAAAGTTTGTTGCTATGAATTAGCAATCATCCCATTTTCAAAAAGTGAGCCTACTGTTTCATTACTAGACCATTCTTCTTACATCAAAATACAACAGCTGTTATTACACTATACATTATTTTGAACACATAATGATGATCGTTCATGTTTTTTCTTTCGTAAAATACTGCCAAATGAAATTATCTCACTATAATCACTTGTGTTGTACTCAATAAAACGATATCTTTGGTGGCAATAAAAGAAATCACCCTGCAGATTAATTCCTAAATTTGTATTTGTGTAAAGTATATCTATATGTGCCTATTTTAGCCACGTTCAGATTCTATTACACCTTGTATTTCCTATTTTTTTTTTTTTATTATTTTCCAACCCTTTATTTTGACACGCATTAGACATACTTTTCTTTTTTTTTACATGTATTAACAGGTATTATCCTTTCTTTTAGCTATTTTGTTCCTTCTAAAAGTAACCCTAAATATCCGTGTTTTTCACGTACGTATACATGTATACACACATACATATACCTCCGGTTTCGTTATTAAGCCAACCATAAAAAAGGGGTTAACCATGAGTTTTCCATTTGTTGTTTCATTGCAGGTTTTTTAAACTTACTTTCAAATACCTTATCGCCTTTAGGTTTTTTCATATTCCTTTGCCTAACAGGATCGGACTCGAGCGGATATGTCCTATTAAGAGACGCAGCGTTCATTTAGTCGGTTTTTTGTTTATCTCTTCTTTAATAAACGTTAATCTACTTTCAAACAAGCACGGGATATGAAATTCTTCTAGGAAAAACTATTGGTATTAGTAATGATACTATCATTCCGTCGTTATGTACCAGAAATACAAACTAAATAAAATAATAAAGCATATAGTGTTTTTATTTTATATTCTTTGTAATAGTATACAACAAATGAGATTTTTTTTTTTAAGAAAAAAAATGATAATATAATAATGTTATCTACAACAACAACTCAATTATATAAAATGAGAGCCAAGAAAGAAAATATGAAGATTTAAAAAAAAAAAAAAGAGGAAAAAGAAGAAGAAAAAAAGATGGACCAGCTTATATGTTTGTGTGTATGTAAGTGTATATGTAATGTATGTATGTATGTAAAATTAAGTATTGATTTTTCTTTTTTTTTTTTTTTTACTTTCTTCTTCCACCACGTCGAGAAGTATTTGGATTTCTACGACCAAATCCAATCACATCGGTACCAAACATATTGTTACCACCAGATCGATCATCAATACCTGTTTTACCTGCAAGTGGAATAAAATCAGGATCAAACATATCCAATATACCCTTTTTGCTTCTGTTTTGTTTTGCCTTAACATATTCACGTTGATCTTCACGTAAGACAATATTATTGACTCGTCGACCACCTTGTGGTTTTGGAATATCATACTAATTTAATTAAAAAAGAAAAATTGTATATAAGCAAATCCATCCAATATTGAGCATATAAACGATAATATCCCTTCTCCCCTCTTTCCATTGTTCTACTTCTTCCTCTTTTCTGATGTGTTCTTTTTTTTTTTTTACACAAACCTTTGTTCCACGAAGATTATATTGGTAATTCTTTTTTAAATAATAAGTTACTTGACCTTTGCTGTTAGTGCTACATGATACACGTTGCAAGGATGCATTACCACACTTGGGACAAAACTTCTTTTCCATATTACTTGTCACACTATATTTTATACATCAATATATTGTGGTTACTGATTAATTCTTTCTTTTTTTTTAAATTGGACACATAATGCATTATTTAATTCACTTGAAAACATACCCGAAACAAGCATGGCATCGCAAAATCCAGTTCTTAACTTTAGTGATACGATGTCCACCTGTAGATACCAAATTCATATTCATTTGAAGCAAGACGTTCTATTATAAAAAGAATTTTTTTTTTTTTTGTTATTGGAACTCGTTAAAGACGTAAAATCATTTTTAAAAATGATGGTATTTGAGTCATAAAAAATACTCAATATATATATGTATATTACCTGCATTGCAAAATCGCTTGTCATACATGCTACTGTAAGATTCTTTGGTTTTTTCAATTCTTCTGGTGTCACACCTAATTCAGTTGCTTTGTATTCTTCAATATTATCAGGTGTAATCCATTCAGCTTCATTATCACTATCATCCTCATCCACTTGTTCTTCCTGTTGTTGCTGTTGCTCAGTTACAGATTCGATAGTCAAATTTTCCAATTGCTGGGTTACAGTATCAGCGGATTCTTTCTTTTCTAATTCATTGTCTGTTGTTGTTGTGGCGGTTGCAGTGGATGATGATGTGGGGACTTCTTCAACCTTCTTTGGCTGTTGAGGTTGTCTCTTTTTATTATTGTTAAAATGATGTCCCTTTTTCTTTGGAGCTGCTGTTTCCCATCCATCATCATCCACAGTATTTTCAGTTGCTGATGATGCTGCTGCTTTTTGTTTGGGCGGTGGTGCACTGGGTAATGTACCTGTTGGACGAACCTTAACAGGTTCCTTACGAATACCATCCGTACCGTTAGCACGAGCTTCAAATGTATATGTTAAAGCCAACACTTTCAAATCGGGTAAAGATAATGACGCAAAATCACCCGTCTTTTTCGAGAATTCGATAACTAAATAATTAATAATACTATATAAATATATATTTGTTTTTTTCCATTTGCATAACTTATTGAATAATAACAAAACAAAGCCGAAAAAAAAAAAAAAGTTAAATTTTTTTTTATTTTTATTTTTTTACCAGCTTGTAAAGACTCTTCAGTTGGATCTTGAACTTGGATCTCAAAAGGTAATCGAGATAAATATTCTCGAGAATGTGCACTTCTGACTTCATTAATGATATCAGGACAGGTATAAAACTCTTTTGCTGTATATTGTAATGTTGTACCATTAACAATCGCATTGGTATCAACGATTAATTGTTCAATTTTTGGTTCTCCAAAAGGAAACGTATTAGAAGAGGCCATAATGGTTGTTGCTGGTGTTAATTGTTGTTTCGATCGTTTAGTTTTTTTTTAGATCAAAAAGTTAAAAAAAAAAATATGTTCGACACCCAAAAAAAAAAAAAAAGCCTTAAAAAAAAAAGTTTGCGGAGAAATCTTTGCGTTTTTCCTTTTTTTTTTTTTTTATATCTTTTCGATGCAGGAAATAATGGCTACTACGACTGGAGCTGTTACTACCAATGTCTTTAGTGGTGAAGTGAATAGTCTTCGAACAGTCCTTAATCTTTTAAAATCAATTCATATAAAAAATGTAAATTCTTTGTAAAATTCGGTAGATGTTTTTTAATTGTTATTTCTGATAACTGAAGAAAAAAAAAAAAAAACTACCAAATAGATCGCGACCTGTAATATTTACGATGAAGGAATAACATTTACAGTTGTTGAAACACATCGTGTGAAAGCCATTGCATATATAAGACGTCATATGTTTGAAATATATAGAAAACAACAAGGACAAGAAGTACCAACGTTTGGTATTGGTTTAAATACATTAATTGATTCACTGAGCTTATTAGGTCCAGCGAGTACACCCGCAGCAGATACATGTAAAATCCAATATCCTTCAACAGGAACTCATCTTGTCATCAGGTAAAAAAAAAATAGAAAAAAAAAAAAAAAGTGGACTTTTCTGACTATAAGCTTACACACACGCGCATAAATATATATATCACACTGGATTCGTTTATTGAGTCGTGATGATCGAGAAAATGATGTATCAACTCATTGTCGACTTGTTACTTTGGAACCAGATAGTGAAAACCTTGAATTAAGCTTAAATGATGAGCCAAACTTAAGTCAAAGAGCAATTATGAAGGTAATAAGAGTTTAAAAAAAAAAAGAATAAGTAAGGGGAGAATCATCAAGCTAATTTTGAAAAGAAAAAATTGGGGGAAATATATATATAGTCATCATGGTTAAAAGAAGCCATGAGTGATTTGGATAAGTCTTGTGAAAAAATCAATATGACATTTTCTCCAGCAGATCCATGCTTTTCTCTTACTGGTGAAGGAAACAACGGTACTTTTGAGGTAAAATATAAAAATAAGTAAACAAAATAAAAATTCATACAACTATTTGTTTTAATAAAATCAAATATTTCATTAACATAGATGGAATATCCAGAGCATTCTGAATCATTTATAAGTTTTCACTGTAATGAAGCAGCAACATATAGGTAAAAAAAAAAAAATGATAGCTCATTCTATATAAACTTATGATTTAAAATCAGTATATTAATGATGACGATGACGATTCTTTTATATTAGTTATCATTTCTCGCATATTGTATATTGTAATAAAGCTTTAGATCAGTCAGATGAAGTTTCTTTACGGGTCTCACGAGATGGTGTATTATCCATGCTAGTAAGAAACCTTGCATTACATAAAAAAAAAACCTATTATATTATTCTTTCTGTCTTTTCCGATATATAACTTTGTTTTATCTTAATAACATAGTTTCGTATTCAAGAATCCCATGTGGAATTTACTGTAAGCTTTATTTTATTTTTGTTTGTAGAAAATTGGTAGAAAAAAAAAGTGATTTATATATATGATGATGTGAGTACTAAAAGTCGAGTTTATATAACAGATGTTACCTTATGACTCTAGTACTACAGGTGATGCGTGATTTTAGGGTGTTACGACATTTTACTTACCTTTCTCAAATCATATATCATTGTCACACCTTAAAAAAATAACTCTCTCTTAATCAATAATTCACAACAGTAAGTTCGTGTAATAACAGCATTAATAACTATTATTATTATTCTACAAGTAATAGACATTTACTGAAGATATAATTATCATTTTACTTCTTCTGTATCATTTTATCTAATCGCATCTTTTATATCATCATGCAACATCATCATCGTCATGCAACATCATCATCCTACATCATCACTTTACTTTTAAATATTCTGTTTTTTTTTTTAACCCAAATAATTGAACATCATCATCATTTTCTTTTTTTAAAACAAAACAAATGATTATAAACCTGGGTTCCTCTTCTCTTCCATTTTTGAATTTTTTGTACTATTAAACTTGGCATAAATCATGGGTTCAATAAACTTTATAGAAACTTAAAGACGCACAGCCTTTTCCCCCATCTCCTCCCCCCAAAAAAAAAATCCATCCCAGCTAAATTAGTGTTCTCACACTCACACACTCACCTTATTTTTTTTTTGTTACCCGTGTATATAAATATATATGCACTGATATATATATATTTGTTTTAAAAAATGACATCAGAATTCTGTTCAAATCAAAAGAAAAAAAAGAAAGTTATCTTTCTATAAAATTCAGGTTACCAGAGTACAAAAAAAAAAAAAAGGAGTACGTAAAGATTCAATTTCTTTCTTCTTTCTGTTTTTTTTTTCTTCTTCTTGTTACGTATTACTACTATCTTTTTCTCAAAAGTACATAAAAAAATGAGTATGCCACCTAGACCTGGATTTTTCGCTAGAGAAACTTCTACACGTACATTATCTTTTGAAGAGTCGGTATGTTTAATCTCTTCACTTATTAGTTTAGGATGTTTATTTCTGTTTTCCCCTTCTCTCTTGTTGCATCTTTTGACAAACATAAATCTAACAACAATATATATATATATATTTACAGCAATTTTTTGACGCTGTTGATGGGAGTATCACTTTTGATGGGTACGTAAAAATATACAATATTAACTTTGTTATATAATAATGTGAGTTGTATTATATTATATAGCTCACCAAATAATATTTTCTGGCTTTTTTTTTTCGTTTTGCTCGGACCATTAAAAAAAAAAATTAGTTACGATGTATTGCCCGACGTGCATAAATTTGTTCAGTTTGATGATGCCATGATTTTAATTATTACTGAAAATATTGTTAGTTCTGGTAGTTCATCAGCTGAAGCAACAAGTCTTGAATATTGGATGGTAAGTTATTTGAAAGTTTATAAAATTCAACAAAGGAATCTGTGTGCAAGAATACAAGTATGTAATGAGTAAATTAAAATATAACCATTTCCCCCTTGATGATCCTATATAGAATATGGCTTCAGAGCACCCATCTAGTCAATTTACGATTCTTGCTGATCGATCTGATTATAGTATTCATCAACATAATGTTCATGTTCGAATCGGGGATATACATTCACTTGATGATGATACTTTTGACTTTGTTCATGTGTTACGCGTCATTCCAAAACCCACAATGACACGTGTACTTGAAGAACTTATACGCGTAACAAAACCTGGGGGTTGTATTCAAACAGTTCAGTTTGAACTCAAAGTAAGCTCAATAATATTTAGTTTATTAATAATTAATGTTTAGAAAAAAAGAAAAACTAATTATCATATGCTTAATAAAAGGCAAAAGGAAAAGGTCCTCAATTACTATTGGATTTTATCAAACGAAATGAAGAAGAACAACAAACAGTACTAAATAAATCAGTTCATGTGGTACAAGAATCTTCAAATTCATTTGAACTGGGTAAGTTGTTTTTTATGTAATACTTGACTAGTTTGGAATAAATAATGGTTAAAAGTGGGGCTCTTCTTAATAATTTTATAATATATATAGAAAATGCGCAAAGTCGAGATCCTAGTGGATTTGAATTGTTACTAGGTTTAATCAAAGATATCATTCGCTCAGAAAAGTTAATGAGAAATCCATCTATTAACCAAGATAATAACGATAATGGAGAAGAAGTAAAACATAGTAGATCGGATGCTAAAATAACTGATATTGTTGGTGACGATGACAAGTCAACAAACTATATATTGGATGCTTTGAGAAATAAACCTCAAGCTATTGAGTTTGCAAATTCAGTTAAATTAGTCGAAAAATTAGCTTATTAGATCCAAAAAAAAAAAAGTAGAATAATAATAATGACATTTATATCTTTCTTCTCTTCTCACATCAAAACACACGCACATTATCTTTAAGATATATGTGCTGTATTCGAATTTTTTTATATGTATACTACTACAAATATTACTTTTTGATTATAGTAAAATATATGTAAATATTATTATTAAATAGTAAATTGAGGCTTTGTTTGCTATATATATATATAAGACATATACCATCTCCCGAAAAAAAGATAAAAAAAAAAAGAAATTTAGCCATCCAAAATATAAAAGGGAGGCTATTATGGTGTTGAATATGAGCCATATTTTCTAAATTGAGCCATCGCACATGTAGTTTAGTTGTGTATATTACTACCTATCAATATATAATGTTGCAGTAATCAACAAAATAATACTTGATGGTAAGAGTGCTCATTGGAGCAAAAATGCCTTATTCAAACTATCTAATGCAAAAATACTATTTATGTCACACTGACTCTTCAAGGTCATTATTTTGTCGTTATTCCTAGTACGTAAATATCTATAATAGTCTATACCAAGTAAATTGATTTGTTTTTTTTATGGATATAAAGAAAAATGATATGAAATTAAAAAAAAAAAGAAAGTGATCACATGAAGACCATATCAACTGCTTGAGAACATAGTAGACATAGAGTCACAAAAATATAACAAGAATAGGTAAATGTGTAAATTCTCGAATGGTATGCTATAAAATAATAAACAGTAATAAGTCAATGAGCCTATATAAAAGAACAAAATCGAAATTTATTTCAATAAAATACTAGTACTCTTTACGTATAATTATACTAAATTCTATCAATAGTGTATAACATTTCCAATACATACATACATCTACAAAAATATACCAACATGATGTGTAATGATGACGAATAGGTACTACGTATTTACTAATCGAGCCACTGACCCACTAAAAATGAAAAAAAAAAGTATTATAATGATACGAAATTACTTCTAAAGGATAAATGTCTTTATGGAGCTATCGTAAAGGTAAACACAATAGAAAAATGACCATTCGATGAAAAGAAAAAACTGAAAGTCAAAATAGATAATGAGATATGCTGTGGTATCAAGCGGTATTTTATATAGCAACGTTTTTTTTATTACTTGTCGATTAGCACAATAGTAGATATAAATAAGGTGTTATGAATATAAATAGATATATAAATATACACTTTATATATAAAACAATTGAAAGTGGAAAGAAAGTCTTTTAGTAAACGTACAAGTTGTATTTATACGTGTTATTTTCTCTCTCTATATATATTTTGATGTGAGCTTGACAGATACCAAATATTCATTATATAAGTAATAATAGGTTATCTAATAAACATGATTTATTTATGAGCCAACTATAGACTCTTACACTAATAATGATATATTATTGTATATCTGTGAAAAACAATCCAAAACTAAACCACATTATCCATTACCACGAAACCCATGAAAGAACAAAATAAACTATCATAATAAAAAACACCTGTCAAAAAATAAAAATGAACGCATTATACTTTTTCCCGCAAAATATATCCCGCCCATTACCCCGACAAAATGCGGGTTATCAAAAAAAAAAAAAAATTTTTTTTCTCCTCTACAACATAAAAGGTTTCAATTCGCACAACTTTGAAAAAACTCATCCTTTTCTTTCATTATGGTATGTTTTTTTTAAAAAACTTTTTTTTTTCTCTTATTTAAAAAAAAAATTGTAGTAGAATAGGTTTGTTATAGACCATTCTTTTTTTTTGTTATGATGATATTAGTATCCGTAACCTATTTGCTGAATTACCCTTATGTTGACCATGTTACATTTCTTAAGTTTCAGCCTTGTCTGAGGAAAAAAAAGAAAATTATAACATGCTTTTTTTTATTCTACTACTACTATTTTTTTGGAGCGAGGGAAACATTATTTTTTATCAATTCCATTATTTTGATAATATTATACTAACTTTAAGGCTTTCTTGTTTTTCAAACAGTTTTTATTTTGTTTATATATATAGAATGTTTTTCAGTTTATATTTTTTATTATTAAAAAGATTTAAAATATTTTTTTTTCTGTAAGTTTAATATTTTTTTGTGGTGGCTTTGATTTTGCGCGTTTTTTGGTGTTGAAAAAAGGGAAAAAAGAGGAAAAGATGGACCAAATGATGAAACTATACGACGGGCGGTCGGACTCGTGCCTGTACAAGCACATTATAGAATGTCGAATGTCGTATTGCTGATGGTCTTTTTTTTTCGTTTTTTTTTATTATTATCTGTTATGGATCATTTGTATCAAAAGGAAAAAAAAATTTGAAAGGCTTATATTCTTCTTTATACAGTTTTTTTTTTATTTTATTTTAGAATACATAAATACTTTTAGTTTAGTCTATAAATTTTTAAATAAAAAGAATAATAATAAAAATAAAATGTTATATATATCATAAATCTTAATTATGTCTTGTTTGTTCCCAATAAATATGTTGATGTTGTTATGAAATCTTTTTTCTCTGTTTGAAAGATTAAAATGAAATAGAGATGAGAGAGGCCTTAGTAATGGGGGGGATTTAAGGATAATATATTATGCTTTAAGTAAATAATAAATGAAAAAAGAATTTGGCGTGAACGTGCGCGGAAGTAGATATATTGCTATCCAATCAAATAGAAAATCCCAAAAAATCATCACACAAAGTACATCCGATTGTTAAATCACATGCTTACGCGTACTTTGTCATGGAGATTGTGGGTAACAGTGTTATGTCGGTCTATGAATGCTAAAGATATTAAGGTTTTTGTGGTTGTCATCTCATCAAGATAATGTTCTGTCAGGTACACCGAGTTTTTTTTTTTATAATAGAAAACATAGCAACATTCCTAAAAGTGTTAATAGTATTATTATGGATCTTGGTTGGATGTTGATAAATTTATACATTGATATAATATATTTTTATATACTCAGTCGATCCATCAATCACCAAAAATAAAAAAAAGAGAGAGAAACCCTTTTTTTTTTGTGACATTTTTATAAAATGAGTGGGGTTACTAGGATGACAAGCTGGACGGGATGATTTATGGGTTGTTGCTATGATACCCCGATATCAAAACATAGAGAAAAAAATAAAATAAAATAAAAAGCTATAAACAGTTTCGTCTTTTTTTGCATGCAGAAATAAAATAATGAAACAAAAAAAAAAGAGCATTGAAAAAAATAATCAAAATAAAAATTTGCAAAATGTTCTCAAGTTTACGCCATGGAAATTGGCTTTGATGAACCGTTATCACGAAAAAACGGGAAATCTCTGTTGGCTGTTAATGTCGCCATTACGCTTGTTCAGTCATTTGATTGGTTAATATTCTAAAAACGGCAACACAAAAAAATTTTGTTTGAAAAAAAAAAAAAAAAAAAAAAAGATCCCTTTATAATTGGGGTCCCCAATTTTTTTTCTTTTTTTTTCTTTCTCTCTTTTTTTTTTTTGTTTTATTCTTTAACTTAAATCTCTATACCACTTCATCATCATCATGAGCGACACTTTTCTTTTCACTTCTGAATCCGTCGGTGAAGGTCACCCTGGTATGTTTTATAACCCACTTTTTTCTATTAACATATAATGAATAAACAAAATAGTTTCCGTACGCTTTTTTTTTTTTTTGAAAGGTTCCTGACAGTTTTGAAACTTATATATCTTTAAATTTTTTTTAGACAAGATCTGTGATCAAGTTTCCGATGCTATTTTGGATGCTTGTTTAGAACAAGATCCTTTGTCTAAGGTTGCTTGTGAAACCGCTGCTAAGACTGGTATGATCATGGTCTTTGGTGAAATTACCACCAAGGCTAACTTGGATTACCAAAAGGTTATCCGTAACGCCATCAAGCAAATCGGTTATGATGATTCCGACAAGGGTTTCGATTACAAGACCTGTAACGTCTTGGTCGCTATTGAACAACAATCCCCTGATATTTCCCAAGGTTTGGTTCAAAAGTCCTTCAACATTGAAGATATTGGTGCTGGTGATCAAGGTATCATGTTTGGGTAAGTTATCTTCTATTTCATTGTCTGTGCTTAAAGGGAGATAGAAAAGAAATGGTTCAGGGAGGGGGACGATAAATTTGTGGAGGCGTGAGAAAAAAAAAAGTTGAAAGGTACACAATAGTATCTGTCTACAGTGTACATGTGTTGTTGTAAAAAAAAAATTACTAGGAATATTTGGATATAATAATTTTCTTGGGGGGTGGTGATATAATGTGTACAGGTGATATTGTGTACAAGAATAATATGAATGACTCACTTACCTTATTATTACTTTATTATAGTTATGCTACTGATGAAACTCCCGAAATGATGCCCATGACCGTTGTCCTTGCTCACAAGCTTAACCGCCGTATGGCTGATCTCCGTCGTGACGGTACCCTCTCTTGGTTGCGCCCTGACTCCAAGACCCAAGTCACCATTGAATACAAGAAGGAAGCTAACGGTGCTTTGACCCCTCTCCGTGTCGATACCGTTGTCATTTCTGTTCAACATGCTGAAACCATTGAAACTGAAGATCTCCGTAAGGCTTTGATGGAACACGTTATTAAGTCTGTCATTCCCGAAAACTTATTGAAGGATACTGTCTACCATTTGCAACCCTCTGGCAAGTTCATCATTGGTGGTCCCCAAGGTGATGCCGGTTTGACTGGTCGTAAGATCATTGTTGATACCTATGGTGGTTGGGGTGCTCACGGTGGTGGTGCTTTCTCTGGTAAGGATTGGTCCAAGGTCGATCGTTCCGCTGCTTACACTGCCCGTTGGATCGCCAAGTCCCTTGTCAACGCTAAGCTCGCTCGTCGTGCTTTAGTCCAACTTTCTTATGCTATTGGTGTCGCTGAACCTTTGTCCATCTTTGTTGACACTTATGGTACTGGTTCCAAGCCTGATACTGAATTGGTTGAGATTATCAAGAACAACTACGATCTCCGTCCTGGTGTGATTGTCAAGGAGCTGGATCTCTTCAAGCCAATCTACCAAAAGACCGCTGCTTACGGTCACTTTGGTCGTGAAGAATTCACCTGGGAACAACCCAAGGAACTTAAGTTCTAAATTATATAGTTTTTTTAACTGTTTTCCTTCTTTTCCCTTTCCGCCTTCCAGTCAATTATAACACCAAAAATTCACATAACAAACACTTACACAATTATATAATCATATCTTTTTTTTTACGATTTTTTATTCCTATTTAGCCAATGTTTTCAACAAACTAGACACATTTATTACAAAAAACAAAACAAACAAACAAAACAACCATTTGTAAAAGTTTTTCCCTTTATTTCTAATCCGTTTTTTCTCTTCAAAAAATTCCCCTATAACACTCTTATATTCTCCATTTTTCCCTCCCGTTACTTTATTTCTTTCTTTTTTTTCTATTCTCTTTTTTCTTTACCTTTTTTTTTTCTCTCTTCGTTTGTTAGATATAGCTCGGTTTTATTTTCATTTATTTTTCTTTTCTGTAAATACGATTCAACATCGTCCAATATATTAGGATGGGTGGTAATTAATTAAAACTTATTTAAGTTTTTTTTTAAAAAAAAAAAATTCATTATATTCTCTCTTTTTTTTTTTTTGCATGAACTTATTTCCAAAATCAGTTATCATCACAAGTTTTTTTTTTGCGTTCCTGACAATATAGATGTAAATCATTCTAAGCCATATTTTGATGTGGCTCTGAATGGATAAACTAACAAGAGAAAGGCGGGGATAGAGGAACTTTTTTTTTCATGTGATGTTAGATCTTGAACATAACTGGTCAAGATGATATTCTTTTGTGTGGGAAAATATATGCTGAGTAAAATTAAAGGGCACATATATAATGGTTAATCTATTATTAACAAAAAATAAAATTTAATATACATATATAATATAATCATGATGATGAAAAACTAACTGATCGGATCTGTTCTTTTGATACATGATTATATCGTAAATAGAACAAATTACTATCATGGTTAGTAGACAAATGGAAAAAAAGATGAAACAGTATATGGGTCCCTCTATCACGCGCATAACATAGCACAACAACTTGCATAATATATATATATATATATATATATATGCTATATACAAATTCGTTTATAGTATAATTACATTGCGTTACATATAATGTATCCATGTTCTCGAGAAAAGAATTTTTTCTTATAAAAGGCAAGACAATGCATATAAGGAATGTACATACATATCTTTTTTTTTTTTTTTTGGTTCTATGCAAAAACTTTCTATATTCTGCAGGGATACTTATTATTATCATAAACTTTTTTTTTTAGTTTACTACTATAGCAAACCAAATTGAAGTATATATGGGCGTGTGTGTATGTTCTTTTTTATTCTTTGAGAGTATATATTGAATGTATAGTGGGAATTATAATAATGATAATAATAATAAATCGAATTGAATTGAATAAAGAACATAAAAGAAAATTGGGTATTGTTATTACGTACATGGAAATAGAACAAGATATAAAAAGAAAAAAAGGATTCATACATAAATCATATTAAAAAATTTTCAATATTACAGCAAATGGGTTGAAATTATGGATTGAAAATTAAAAAAGGGTAATAAATGCGATAAATAAAAAAATCTATATACAAAAAAAAATTTTTTTTCTCTGATTGGTGATAAAAAAACGGAAGAGAGAGAGAGAGAGAGAAAGAAGGGTGAAATGTAAGGGAAACGATATGATATCATTATTTTAGCATAGAACAGTATTACGTAAATAACTGTTTGTTTTTTTTTTTTTTTGTTTATACATTATTAATATTCATTACGCTCGCTAATGTAGTCATCATTTTAAAAGCAGTACATAGTTCGTTATAGGATGGATCCGTTGACTGTGTATGTTTCAAAAGATCTTATATATTCAATAAAATAGAAAAAGAATAGTTTTTAATAACTAATTATATACTTTTTTTTTTACCATTATTCATATAATCTTTTTTTTTTTTTTTACCTTGTAACAATAAACAGTAACGTGGAACTCTTTGAATAGGTGCAATTAAGTAATCTGCTATACCCATACGATTAGTATCTCGTCGAGCTAAACATTCCTATATATCGTATTTACTATCACTAATAAGTATATCAAAGTTACGTATAATAATCCCCTCTCCTTCTTTTCCCCTCTCACAAATCAACCCCTCCTCATTTTTTTTATAACGACACATACTCTTTCAATGCTTAATAGCAATACATTAGTTTGACAAGCTTTTCGAATCGTTTTAAAATACGTTTTATAATGAACAGCATAGAGTAGAAAAACAGTGAGTTCTTCTTGAAGTGTAATAAATACATGTTCGACGGGAATACGTTGTTCCAGTGAATGAATAAGTTCTTGAGAAACTTTTAAAAGTTGAGATAAATGTCCAAATAGAATGGGTATGTCACCTGATTTCTTGATAAGTAAAGGATCTTTGTTTTTCATGGCAGTTATCATAGGCTTCATGTATTTCTACAAATTTGACATCATTTCATTTTATTTCCACCAATTTTAATATTTTTATCAATGCGAATTTTGTTATATTATGTGTGTTATAATTTCTATTGCCTATATATGTTGTGTAGAATGTTTTTTTTTTACCTTGGATATAAGATCAAGTAGTCGATGATATGATGTTTCAGTAGTGTATAATTCATTTAATATAAATGTTTGTATGGCTTGATGATTGGTGGTATTGCTTTGTAATATATCAGTGATAGGCTTAGGTTAAATATATATATATATATATATATGTTAGTATGCTTTGCTGATAACTTGTAAAAGCAGTTAATTTATCTAAAATTGACTAATAAATATACATATATATATAAACTTACGAAACTTATAGGTTCAGGCGAGTAAGAATTAGATAGAGACGAAGAAATGACACCTGCTGATGATAAATCAAGTTGTGCAACGGAACGTCTCCAAATAGCGACAGCCCGATCCTGTTTACTTCGGATAAATGCCGATCGTGCACGGGTCATGCTGTTGCCAAATTCATTGGGTGACGAATTATTTGTATTATTATGAATGATTAAAGAGGAAAATCGACGTCGATAATAATTTGATAATGACAAAGACCTGCTTAATACAGGTCGAGTACTACTATTGTCAACTTCGTCATTATCAAACTTTTTTGTTGTTGTAGGTTTTTGTTGTTTTTGTTGTTGAGAATTAAAAGACAAAAAGGTTGAGTTATTATTATTATTATTAGTATTATTTGTTGTTGTTGTTGTTGTTGTTGTTGAAACTAAAAGTGATGTGGCACGACGTGGAGCATTGGGTGGTGTTGGCGTATTTGAAGTATTGTCAGAAGAAGAAGAACCAAACTTGGAGAATCTCCGGAAAAGCCCAAAAATTTGTGATTGCTGTTGTTGTTGTTGTTCTTCTTCTACTACTAAACAAGACATTGTTGATGTAGTTGGCGCAGTTGTACTACCTGTGTGGCTAGGGCCAATATCTTCACCGACTGCCGAATCATCCGTAATAATATTTTCTCCGCTCTTCCTCTCTTCTTTTTCTGCTGCTTCTTCTTCATGTTGTTCTGAAACAAGATCATCGTCCATTACCATATAGCAACAACCTTGTTGTAATAAACTATTGCTATGACGATTCAAAGTATTTGTAAAATCAGCACTAAATGGTCGTTGATGTAGTTGGTTATCGTGCCATAGAATACTTCTTCTATTACGGATATGATTATGCTGATTGTTATTATTAGTATTACTTGAATTATCATCTAGGGTACATCTAGGAATTGTAATTACATGTGATAATTCACTTGCTGTCAATTGATCCGTTGATAATGATGTCTTTAATTTCTTATTGTTTTTTTCAAAAGCTAACGGAAAGCTAACATTGCTGCTATCGGTACTGTTTTCGGATGAAGATGTTGATGATATTAAAAGTTCATTATTATATTCATTACTTCTTTTTATATTATTGCCTTTACAATCGTTACTATTTCTGGATTTTTTTCTTTTATTATTTGCAAAGAATAAAGAGGAAGCGCTACGAAGAGATGATACACGTACAAGAACATGAAGAGGTTTACTATTGGTGGAGGCGGAACGTCTGATATTATTGATCGGAGCGGGTGAAATACTATTTTTATTGTTATCACGATTATTTATATCGGCATGATGAGGGTGATGCTGATGATCAATATGCCGGTGATTATGATGATGGTAATGATGGCGTGGTTGTTGTCGTTTACGAAATATAGTTGTACTCGGTAAAAATAGTTTTTTAAAAAAGTAAAATGATGGATAACGATGATGGTGTTGTTGTTGTTGTTGTTTTTTATGTTTTACATTATCAGTATTATTATTACATTCTTCATCATTTATAATGTTGTTATTAGAGTTTAAAGGGTGATGATGAAGTGTTGATATTGTCATGCTAATAAATGATATATTATAATATTATGATAAAATTTAAAGACTTATTGAATATTTAAATGGTAATTATAAAAAATTGAAAATAAAAAAAAAAAAAAGAGAGAGAAGAAAGAAGAGAAAAATATTTCAGTTTTGTCTTTTGAAGAAATAGGTCTAGAGAACGAGTTTTTTTTTTTTTTAGTTGTTACATACTCCCCCAAAGGAAGCATTTTTATTATCATTACACACTCATCGGAACAGCCATTTTGTGTGTCATTTCATTCTATTCCCCCCCCTTCTTTTCCATATCCTGTTATAACCGCAGTTGGTTTAAACTAGTTGTACAGAATAAATCCAAAAAAAAATAAAACCGCTTTTTTTTTTTTACTACCGCATAATGGGGAAACATAATTAATGTTTCATCTTCATCCTTTCTTTTATAATTTATTATATAATAGATAATCTTACGTAGTTAGATACATAACTTTATATATAGATGTCTGATTTTTTACTATTTGAAGAAAAAGAGAGAGACAGGATCGAATTAAAAAAAAATGAATGAGAGGCATGCAGTATGCAACTCATGTCGCTCTATTCAAAATTACATAAAATTATCTCTACATATCATAATTCTCCAAGAAAAAAAAAATCTTTTTTTTTTCTTTCATCACGCATATCAAAAAAGAGTTAAATAACTGTATAGAAACATCTTTACATTTATTCCCTTTCTGTGCATTAACCAATTATTAGGGGGGGAGGGGAAGGGGGATAAAGGGGGACAAAGGGAATTATAGAGTTGATTTAAGTATCACTTATTTTATACGTAAATAAAAAGGTTTTTCTAAAGTAATGATAATAGTAATATTAATGATTTTTATTAATGGATTATCAAACTACTACTGCGATCTACTTTACATTGGATTATGCAGAAGAGTTTCAAATGAAAGAAAATGATTTCATATTTATAATATAAGCGTGAAGCGATTTTTAACTTTTTCTTTTGCCACACATTAAAAAAAAAAGATTTGACGCGTAACAAACATAGAAAAAAAAAATACGCCATCGTACAAAAAGATCAAAGAAAAATATTATTATTTTCTTCTGTTTTCTATTTCTTCTTAACAAAAAAATAAATGACTTGATATGTGTACTACCCCCCCCCCAAAATCAAATAAAAATAAACTATCACTTAGTTTGCATATATATCTAATTAAACAAACTAAATATTCTATTTAATCAAAATAAAAATTTACCGAGACTCACTCCAGCTCATTACCTTTTTAATTGCTGTGGTGTTTAAACACATGTCTTTTGTGATTGAAAGATCTGCTGAGAACGAAATATAAAATAAAAATTCCAAGTTTCTGAATCTTTCAGTTTGGCTCTGCAAAAGATATCTTTGCTTTTTAATAACAATAAAGTGAATAGATCGATCTAGAGAAGAGCAAAAAAAACTAAAAACTGGAAAAAGCCTGAATTGTCATAAACCCTTTTAAGTTTGAAGTTTTCAAACAAAGGGATATTGTATGGCTTAGTTTTTATTAAAGAAGTATTATCTTAGATGTAACAGTGGGGTTTTTTTTTATCTACTAAATAACTTGTTACACCCTTGAATCAGCCCCTTTAAAAAAAAAAAAGGCGATCATTTTTCTTTGCCTTTTTGATCACATTTCACAATTTCTGCTTTTAATATTAATATATAATTATGCTCATTTATTAATTTTTTTATTATTATACAGAAAAACAGGTAAGCAATTTTTTATCAATTGATTAAAAACAGATGATCTATAGTGGGAATTAGTTTACAACTAATGCAAAGTTATTTTGCAAATTGTAAGCAATATCCTATTTTTTGATGATTCACTAGTCCAATTTTTTTTTATAGCATTATGTTAAAAAAAATATTAAATTGATCACGATAGCGGGGAAACCTTATATTAAATGCGCGTCGTGTATCCTCTAAAAAATTATGGCTCTCCCTTTGTTACCGAACGTTAAAAAGTGATTCTTGTGATATGGGTGTACAAATCGTAACGTTACAAAAGAAAAGTTAGTAGAAAAGGTTGTACGACCCCTCTATCCAGTATTAGAAAAATTGTCATATCGGTTCAAATTATTTACATTTCAAAACCTTTTTACGTGAGTTTAGTCAACTAGTTTCATATGTGTGTCATTTGTATGTGCACACATTTAGTATACTATATATACATGCTTACATTTTTTTGTTAATAAGAAAAAGTAAAAATGTATGTAAAATAACAAAAATAAAGAAAATCCTCACTGATTTGCATTACTCGGTGACATTATACATAATTAAAATGACATGCATTGCCCCAATTAAATTATAGTTGCTTAATGCTTTTTTATTTATTTGTTTTGTCTATTTAATTTATAAGGGCTATTACTTACCTCATTCATTAGAAAAAATGATGGTAATTATGACAATAATGATGTGATGAAAACAGTAAATTAAATAAAAAACAAGTTTTTTTTTTGTTATTCTTTATATACACAAACAAGTCGTGTGGAAAGATTTTGATACGTATCGCTTCTTTTTTTGCCATTGATTATTATAATCACACATAAATCCTGTATACTTTATGCATGAAAGAAACGAGAAAAATGCATATGACTACATATACATATGTTTTACACAATGTGTAAACAAGCGAAACAATCGTCTTCGACCATCCGTTATTGCTTAATAAATAGATTATGTTCTAGCCCTCTCCCTTTTCCCTTCTCCTTCTTTTTCATCCATTTGCGTGATTGTTACCGAAACATTTATATATAGAATGTTTTTTTTTAATAAGAACCGCCTACATATTTGTATATATAATTTATTACTATCATGCAATGTAGTCATCTTGCATAACGAGAGTGAAGAGGGAGACAACATCTCTCTTATAAATATTACATTATACTCGTAATCGATACTATCAACCATATACTAATTTGGTTTTTGTTTATATCTTGGCACGTTAGGTTGGTACATAATTGGTATATAGAATTTTTTTTTTTTTAGTGACACTGCATTCAATGAATAATTATCTCTATTTCTTTAGTTTCTGATATTCCTTATTTATAATAGTTAAGTAAAAAAAAAAAAGTGTCAATTTGTTTCTTGAATTCTAAATGTAAATTATTCTCTTTTTTTTGGTGTTACATCCCTTTGTTTCATTCTCATACATGTATATATGCCGTACGTAATGAAAAATATTTAACCTCACCAGGTTGTTTATGAATAATTATCAGTCAAAAAAAGAGGAGGAATCATAAATAACTGTTATGCAGTTGTGTTGTTATTAAATAGTTCTGAGAAAATCAAATCCACCTTTATTTTTTTTTTATCCTAACAAAAATCTAATTGTCATGACAACCATAACAACCAAAAAATATTAATCTAAGCTATACCCAAGATCAAAAATCAATAAGCCGAGAAAAGGAGATAATATGGAAACTATAAAAAAAAAGTACCATGTAATGATATACATGGTTTAAAAAAAAAACAACAGTTTCCTTTTTTTTTATAGCGTTCATATGATGGTTTTTATTATATTTAGACTTTTCATTTTTGTCTTTGAATAATAACAAAACATACACTTGGTTCTTTTTTTTTTTTAAAAAAAAGAAGAAAGTTATAGTGTAAATGAGTAGTTACTAATGGTTCAATGTCGTTGATGTATACTCATAAAAAAACTTTATTCAAAAAATCATTTGGAAAGAGTCAGTAAATGGTAAATAATAATAACATGATCCAGTACTAATAATGATAATTTGGGTCAATATTAACTTTACGTAACAGCACGTGCCTTTTTTTTTTTTGCATAATATAGCAGTGATAGACCTTCTTACAAATACTACTATGGATCTCCTTACTTGTCATCTTACTATATCAAATACAGTCGAGTATCACAAGGCAATTAAAAAACAGCAATATTTCTTTACCTTGTAGAATAACTCAGTTGAAAGAAAGTGATTTCATGCATTAGGTGCTTTGATTATGTATACTCTACAATGTAGCCGTACCAATTTCTACTCAATGTTCTAAATACGTACATACTGTGAAAAAAAAACGACTACTACTACTACTTGAAATAAGCAGAAGAGTAGCATATAGAAGCAGTTCAATGTACATCAGTTTTCTTTTTTCATTGATAATAACAGTTTAAAATTTCACAAACGTTGCACAAAATTGTTTTTATAAGGACTTTAACAAAATCCTACAAAGTAAAAATCACTATAACAAATTTACTAATAAAATCTCCATGATATGTGAAATCACAATAAATCTTGTGGTTAATAACTTTGTAGTGTAATTTTATTTTTTAACTTTTTAAATAATTATATGGAACAGTTGATATTGTTGTTATAATTAGCCACTCTTATATATAATATCAACATTTTTTTCTAATGATACTTATATTGTCGAGTGGATAATAATAAAAAAAAAAGACAACCAAGTTAATAAAGAGATAGAATATATAAGTCTAATTGATAATTTATGATTTTGCCTAGTTACTAATTATTTGCCACCACATGAGTAATACTCGTACAAACAATTTTTTTCTTAAATGTCAAGACTTTTTTAGTCGCAGCAATTTTTTTTTTCTTTTCTTGAATAAGTTTGCGTACTTTCATTTTTAGCAAGAAGAGAACTTGCAAAAAAAAAAAAATCCCTTGTGAAAAAAATGTAAGATCAAAACAATGACAGTTGAACCCCCTATTCAAAGGAATTACTCTGTTTACATAAAAAATCCATCAAAAAATGGAGATAGACAATACACATTTATACTATGATTCTTGATAATCTAACATCTAGATTATTCTAAATCTCATTCATGCATTTGGTAAATTATCATCGGGAAACTAATTTTTTTTTTTGGGGGGGGGAGATCTTAAAAAAAAGAAATGCTATGACAAATAAAAAAAACAAAAAGGACTTCAAGATTTATGCAAGTTTACTGACAATATATTATTTTAGTAGATCAAAAGTCTTATTGACTAGTACTTCTATTATTTCTTTTCAGACTATATATCATCGTTCCAGTTCTATTTCTTTTTTTGGTCCATTTATCCATCCTTTTCACAATAATCACTATAGTAACAATATAGTAGTAACCACAGTGACAACAACAAAAAGAACAGAAAGTTAAAAAAAAATGGTAAACGATTACTTGTAGAGACTATCAAATAATTTTCTCATTTTCAATGATAATCGTTATCTTTTTTTTTAGATAATAGCTTCTAATTTATTCAAGCAGTTAAACGACCCTAATTAATTCTTTAGAATTTCCAGTCACATCCATCATTATTTTTTCAAATAGATAAAAATCCATCTCCACATTTATACCCTGATTTAGTAAATCACGGAGATTTACGTTACTATATATAAGCCCGGTCATAAAGCAAAAATTACATTCGGAGTTTCAGATAACCATCTTGATCTTTTTTTCTTGACGTTTGACATTTTTTATATAAAGCAGAAGCATCCATTTTCTTTTTTCTCTTTCTTTTTTTTCACTCTTTTTGTTTTTTTTATATATAATACAACAAACTTTTATTAAATCATTATGTCTGCTCCTCATCTCTGGCTCCGTGCTGAAACCAAGCCCATGGAACACCGTGCTGCTTTAACTCCTTCTACTGCTAAGGAATTATTAGATGCTGGTTATAAAATCACTGTTGAACGTTCCGAACAACGTATTTTCGATGACGAAGAATATGCCAAGTATGTTTTTTAATTTGAAAAAAAAAAATAGTAGTGTAGTTTATATATTAAATAATAAGAGAAAACCTTATTTCTAAATAATGAACAACAACAAAATGATGAATTTTTCTCTCTTTTTTTTTTTTAGGGTTGGCTGTCCTCTTGTTGATACTTTGAGTTGGAAAACCGATGCTCCTGCTGATGCATATATTGTTGGTTTAAAGGAATTACCCGAAAATGATGACTCACCTCTTCATCATACTCATATTTTCTTTGCTCATTGTTTCAAGAACCAAGGTGGTTGGAAGGAAATCTTGCATCGATTTGATGCTGGTAATGGTACTATTTTGGATTTGGAATTTTTAAATGATGCTAATGGTAAGTGTCTATATCTTTTTTTTTTAACCGGGGCTTCGTCCGGGCGCGGGGGGGGAAGGATGAAATGGTGTGTTACGTACGCGTTGTTGTTGTTGTTGTTGTTGTGGTTTTTTTCAAATATAAGCCAGATAGCGCGTGGGAGAAGCTGACACGTTTTATTTATTTATTTTTTGAAGGTCGCCGTGTTGCTGCATTTGGTTATATGGCCGGTTTTGCTGGTTCCGCTGTTGCTATTGATGTTTGGTGTCATCAAAAGACCAAGGGTTCTGAAACTTATGGTGCTTTAAAGCCTTATCCTAATGAAGATGCTCTTATTGATTATACTAAGGGTCGTTTGGCTGAAGCTAGTATGTATTTTTTTTTTTTTTGTGAATTTCTCTTGTCGTTATATATATATATATATATATATATATGACAGAAAAAGAGAGTATTCGTGGGAAATAATTTGTTGCACACAAATAACTAATCGAATGATGCTTTTTATTTTATATTTACAGGTGCTGCTAATGGTGGTCAATACCCCAAGGTTATGGTCATGGGTGCTTTAGGTCGTTGCGGTGGTGGTGCTGTTGATTTCGCTCGTAAGGCTGGTATCCCCGAAGAAAACATTATCAAGTGGGATATTAATGAAACCAAGGGTGGTGGACCTTTCCCTCAAATCTTGGATGCTGGTAAGATTATTATTTTATACACATATATATATATAAAAAGAGAGAGAGAAAAAGGTGAATATTAACGTAATATGATATTATATTTTATTTTAGATATCTTTGTTAACTGTATCTATTTAACTGCCAAGATTCCTCCTTTTGTTACTCGTGAAATGATGAATGGCGATCGTAAATTATCTGTTATTTGTGATGTTTCATGTGACACCACTAACCCTAATAACCCATTGCCTGTCTATTCTATCAATACCACTTTTGACAAGCCTACTGTTCCTGTTGAAAATACTAACTCCAAGCCTTTGGATGTTATCTCTATTGATCATTTACCTACTTTACTTCCTCGTGAAAGTTCCGATATGTTCTCTCATGATTTATTGCCTACTATGCGTGAATTGGCTAACCGTTCCGAAGCTCGTGTTTGGCAAGATGCTGAAAAGCTTTTCAAAGAAAAGCTCGCTCTTGCTCGTTTGTAAAGATTCCCCCTTTTATATTCCTTCCTATTTTTTCACGTAAAACTACACAACTACACAACTACACTACACACACATGAAATATAAACACACCTTACATAACATGTTACATCATTTAAAATCATATTGATGAAATGTCTTTTCTTTTCCTTTGTACATATATAAATAGTTCCCTTTTTTCCCCTCTTTAATTTTTCTATTTGATAATTGGAATAAAAAGAAGAGAGCAAAAAAAAAAAAAGTATTATTTGCAAATTATCCATTGAAACTTTTGGTTTATTCAATGTCTCGTGCTGGAAATAAAAAGGCTAGTTGGTCTGAAAAAAAAAAACGCGTTTGCAGTTTTCTTATTCTTTTCACACTTTATAAAACGCGTTATTATTTACCATGACTGAACCAAGTAAATAAAATTAGAAACCAAAAATTTATCTTTTTTGAAAAGAATAATAATTAACTTATTGTTATTTTAATTGTTTTTTTTTAAAAAAAAAAGTGAACGATGTGGATGAAGCCACTAAAATTACTCAAGAGCACCAAACTTGGAAAGAATCAGTGCCTCAACTTTATGAAATGATGATTGAACATACAATTGCTTGGCCAACATTAACTTGTCAATGGTTACCTGTTATTGAAAAGTATATTATTCGTTTTTTTTTTTTCTTCTTTTGTTTTATAAGCAAATGATAAAAGAATGACATGATTAAAATTTGCTTTTTTTTTCTTTTATTTGGCTATTATTAGATCAGACGAGTATTTGAGACAAGAATTATTGATCGGTACACATACTAATGACGAAGAACCTAATCAAGTTCAGATTCTTCAAGTTGATTTACCATTAGGTGAAGCTGGTAAAGGTATTTATATATATATGTGTGTGAATCGGGTGGAGAGTTGGGGAGTTGAGTGGAGAAGAGGAACAAATAATAATGTTTGATATCTTTATATATAGCAAGAAAACCTAAATGGCAAACCTTGAAAAAAATGGGACATGAAGGAGAAGTAAATCGTGCACGATATCAACCATCTGATCCAAATAAAATCGCAACTAAAACTAGACATGGAGATGTATTAATCTTTGATAGACGAAAAAATCATCATGAAACAGAATGTGATCCATTACTACGATTAAAAGGTCATACAACTGAAGGATATGGATTAGAATGGAGTATACATAAAGCAACTTCAAATCATTTACTTAGTGCTGGATTTGATAAAATAATTTGTCATTGGGATATTGGTCAAGAAGGTCAAGTGGATCCAATTGCAAAATATGAAGCACATACTGATTGTGTTGAGGTAATGTAATAATTTATCATGAAAATTACGAATTTGGGGGGAGGAAGAGAATAAAATGACGAATATGTGAATTGTTATTATTATTTAGGATATCAGTTGGAATGCAAAAGATCCATTTATATTTGCCTCAGTAGCAGATGATAAAAAATTAATGATGTAATTATTCTTATCAATGTTGTTATTTTCTTTAAAAAAAGATAACTAAAATAATAATAATTTATTAATAGTTGGGATACACGTCAACCTACTAAACCAATGCAAAATATTCAAGCACATGAAGCAGAAATAAATAGTGTTGCTTTTAACTGGAGACAGGATTGGATGATTGCCACAGGTTCAGCTGACAAGGTAAATTTATTTTTATATTAAATAATATTTTATTCATACTCATTTTTTTTTTTTTTTTTTTTTACAAAAAGACGATTGGTTTATTTGATATTCGCAAACTTGATACAAAATTGCATTCATTTGAATTACATGAAGGAGAGGTTACGCAAGTTGTTTGGAATCCAAAAGAACCTGCAGTTTTAGCGTCCGCTGGATTGGATCGACGTATTAATATTTGGGATTTAAGACATATTGGTGAAGAACAAACAGCAGAAGATATGGAAGATGGTCCACCAGAATTATTAGTATGTTTATTTATTTGATTATCATTGACTAATTATGTGTCATATAAGATATCTGATTTTAACTTTTTATTTTATTTTATTTTAGTTTATGCATAGTGGTCACACAAATCGTATATCTGATTTCAGTTGGGATCCAATGGAACAATGGGTTATTGCAAGTGCTGGTGAAGATAATATTATTCAATTATGGGAAATGGTAATATATATTTATTAATTCATTATTATTACTATATTTAATAACTAATTATTATTATTATATATAATAGACTAAGGATATATATGCAAATAATGATTTATCTCAAGAACCTTCAACAACTGAACTCGAGTAACTCCAAGCGGAGATTCCTTCTATAACCCTCCCCCCAATAAAAAAAAATGTATAAAATAAAATAGTTTCTTTTATCACCTATTAACTTCTTTCTTTTTCTTTGCATAACAATTGTCTTTCTTCTTCTTCATATATATATATATATCTATATATAAATACACATACATACTTACACATACCTACTTACACATATATACATACATTTATATATACTCTTTCTCGTTTCTGCATAATAAAATATGAGCGATCTTAATTGGTGTACTTATTGTGATAATGCCATTAAAGGTTATTCGGTATGTCTTTTACTTTATTTTTATTTTCAAATAATATGTGATAAACTCATTGTAATTAAATTTTAATTTAATAGAATTCTCTTTATTGTTCTGATGAATGCTTACGTTCTGATTGTTTAGAACATAATCCTCTACTTGGTTATGATTATGGAGAATTAAAAAACTTTCCACGACCTTCTTCTTCTTTTTCAACAAGAAAAGTAACATCCGCAGCGACATCCGCAGCGACATCCGCAGTAATTTCTTCTTCAACAACAACACATAGTGATTGGGATGATTCATCTTTTACAACAATATCATCCACTATTTCTACTCCACTATCATCTCCATCAACATCTCCATCAACATCAACATCATCATCAACATCATCTCTTTTATCTCCACCTCCTTCACCATCAAATAGTTATCAAGAAGTCTATAATTTAAATTATATTAATAATAGAAATAAAACAACAATGACAACAAAACATCGTACGACTCCAAGCATCTTTTATATCTAGAACAAAAACAATACATATAATATACCACAATACATATCATTCCAATAAGCACATTGTATATCTTTCTATAATTTCACAAAAAAAAAATTACCTTATAAGCTTTTTTTTATCTGATTCATTCCCACCCCCCTTTAAAACCCCCACTCCCGCTTTAAATTTGTATAATAGCATTCCAACCTCTCCCCCCCCCCTTTATCATATATCATGTCAATTCACTTTTTTTATTTGCCAATAATAATTGTTTCTGAAAGGAAATTAAAAAAAAAATTATCAGATTATTTAATCAGATGTCCATGTTGTATTTAATATTAAATGGGATAAGACAATTACATATTTATCTTGATCTATTATATATTATTTACTTAAAATAAGCCTCTTTTCAGTAGGACAACTGACTTTTTTTTTTTTTGACTCATCCATTTAAATTACCTTTCGGATATACTCTCGATCCTTCTATTCATATTTTTATCTTATTTCTACATATTCATACTATTGACTCTGTTTTTTTTATAATAAAGGATTATTAATTAAAGCCATAAATAAGTTCTTCTCAACCCCTATGTACATTGCTGCCAACATAGACAATACTACGTACTCGCTCTTTAACACTATCTTGTAGAATACGAACAGAATATATCTAAAACATTTATGTTTTATTTTTATTTTTATTAAAAAAAAAAAAGAACAGAAATAAACAACAGATGTAATGTATTTAATGAGTAATTTTTATCTGTAACTAGTCTTGTAATTTAGAAATATATTTGAATAAAAAAAAAGGAGATCATAAGCTTTACATCTATTCGTGCCGAATCACACACAAGAGAAGTTTCCCCCATCGACGCTCTTGATTTACAGTACTGGTTATGATATTACTTCAGTACTTTACCATATAGTACTTTACAGTTAATATATATGTACAACGTGCCTTATCTACATTCTAAATTATTACGGTTACTGAGGAAAATCATTTATTAACTGTCTTAAAAATTTGGTTTGCTTCCATCGTATTATCCCATTCGGTAACAGTAAAAATCCTGGGTCTGTTGCAGTAATGGTACTTCTTTCATTGCTGATTTACACTAATAGTAACAGTTCCCAGCTTCATACTGAGTGTGTTATAGATAGTGTACAATATTCATTTTAAGTCATAAAAAAAAGGTGGAGCGTAGCGATAATATGTTGCTTTGCGTGTACCATTCAGACAAATGACAATATCACTATTTACAAAATATTCAGTCCAAGTAAAGAAGATAAGGAGTAAAACCTCCAGTAAATTCATGATGAACTCAGTATCAAAAAATGTTCGTCAAAATGTAGAAAGATTCATTAAATTATGAAAAAGCTCTTTGCTTCAGTGGGCTTAAGAAGATATCGATTTAACTTACTTCTTACCATTATCAAGACAAGATATTAGTAAGTCTATCAGTTGAATTGAATATATTGATCACTAATAAGGTTGCTGACGTGAACCAGAAGCAATTAGAGAAATCCTTTTATAAATAGTCGTTCTGAACATAAAAATGAATCATCAATTTTTTTTTTTTTTGGTTCGCAGAATTATCAATGATTGGTATAGATATACTTGTTCCCATGGCAACAATAATTTACTTGAATTTCAGCAATTAAGAAAGTTTTACCAAATAAATTCAATTGAAAGATTATATAGTTTCAACAAATAAAGTTATTTGAAACCAATAGTAGTTTTTAAGTTGCCGTCGTTGTAAATAATGATTCTCTTTACAAAGTCACTTGTTTAGTTGATAGTCTAATTTCTTCTTTTGTCATCATTTAAACACGATCCATTTGTCAAAGAAAAATGGCTAGTAGGTAAAATAAAATTAAATGCTATGCTTTACAAACTTTCAATTTCCTATATACCAGAAAATGTTCGCAGACAAAAAAAAAAAAAAAACCCACCACCAAAACTCGGTGCAGCTTCGGGACTAGAAATCTCACATAACCGCGCTTACGCCCTGTCCATCATAAAGACCTTCTCTTTCAACGGCCATATCTTTTAAGCCAATCCATCCATCCATCCATCATGTCGACCGCTGAACTCGCTGTTGTCTACGCTGCCCTCATCCTCCAAGACGGTGCTGTTGAAATCACCGTACGTCCATCCATTTCATTTATTTATGATATCACAATTTTTCCAAAAAAAAAAAAGAAAAAGAACGAAATTCAGATAATTACAAAATTCAACACATCGAGCAACATTATTTTGGAATTCTAAAAAAGAAACAATTTGATTTTTTTTTATTTAGGCTGACAAGCTTCAAGCTTTGGTCAAGGCTGCTGGTGTCACCGTCGAACCCGTCTGGTTCAACATCTTTGCTAAGGCTTTGGAAGGTCAAGACCTTAAGGAATTGTTGGGAGGTCTTTCCCAACCCGGTGCTTCCGCTGCTCCTGCTGGTGGTGCTGCCGGCGCTGCTGCTGGTGGTGATGCTCCCGCTGAAGAAGCTAAGGAAGAGGAAGCCGAGGAATCGGATGATGATATGGGCTTCGGTCTTTTCGACTAAACAAATTATCGTGTTTTTTCCCGTTTCTCAACAATTCACGAATAAAAACAATAACCAACCAACAAAAAAACTCACCAATCTTTTTTTCTATATAAATTTATATCAACGCGACAGTAATTGGAAAAGAGTGAAAAAAAAGGGGAGGGGTGTACAGGAATAATTATGTTAAATGATTTACATATGGGGCATAATGGGAAGTTGATAGGTTATTTTTGGATTATGTATATATGTTTACGATGAACTGAGAAATTGTGGTATTGGAGATACTCGAAAGAAAGATTATTATTTTTATTGATTACGTGATGATGGCAAATATTAAGGGGAATGAGAAAAGGGGGGGGTGGTTATATAGAGGAAGTTATCATTTTCGGAATAATGCGCTGAGGATAATTATCTTTAATTATATGATGAACTCGTGAAATCTCCTTTGATTTGCAAAAAGAATGAAAGAACGTTTCGTTTTAATAATAACAACCTTCATCGTCGGCTCAACCCCTAAATAAATTTTAAAAAATTCATATAAATATTGAAGGTTGTTGTCACCATTCATACTATTCTATACCTTTAGAAGAAAAATAAAAAGTTCTTGCCTTATTCCATTCCATTCATTATGCAATCCACTACCTTCCTTTTTATCATCTTTACACTCATTTTTTTCATTGATCATTTTGTTCAATCCGCCCCTGTACTTGTCACACGTAGTGACAGTGAAAAGAGTGAACCACCAAAAACGTTAAAGCATCCAACTGAAAAAAGCTGTTCTGCAGATATTACATGTGGATTTCATTGTCTTTTCAAAGAAGCGTATCTGTTTGGTACATGTAACAAAAAATCCAAGAAATGTATATGCACTGCTCCGTTGTTTCATAAAGACATTGTAGAAAAACCAAGAATTATCGTTCTTCGACCTGATCATGCAAATAGGAGCGATGGCAACCAGAAGCCATCTCCCTAACAACGGTAGTCATAGTAAAAGTCAAACTCGAAAAACTCAAAAAAATCCACCATTAGTACATGTAATAGCTTTTTTTTATAACCTCTTTATTTTTGCCACATCATATAATTTATACCACGATAATAGAGCCCTACTCCTCCTCCTCCTCTTCCCCCTCTACCCCCCGTCATTTGATACTATATACTGCATAACCTTTGGTTTTGTAACGAGTCATCTTTAAAAATGTAAGAAAAAAAAGGATATTTTATCTTTTATTCAACTATCTTCTACTTTCTTCTTCCTCTCAAGGATTAACACTATTATTGTTACTGTAATTTATACGGGATTGTATTGAGGTTCAAGTGTTACGTATTATCAATCTTCTTATGCCTATCCGTTGTTAGGTATATAAAATTGCACCAATTATCAATGAACATCAACAGCATAAAAAAAAAGAAATAGATATATATATATATATATATTTCGAAAGATTATAGTTTATTTTGATACATGTATATTTATTAAAAGGTTAAATTATAAATTATAAAGTATATGATTGATAAGATACATAGTCATTGTTTTTGGGACGTAAGGGGCGGGAGGGGAAGGAAAGAGTCAAAGAGCGGATAATTACTATTCAGAAAGAATAAAAAATTTTATGCAACAAAAATCCCGCGCTTGACACCATCAAAAAACACAACTTTGCTCTCTCACATCCCCACGTTTTGAAATTCTAATAAAAATAACCCGTGCTCCTGTGATTATTTTTATGTTGGTACAGATTTCTTCAGTCATCTGAATTATACATGTATACCTACATATAAACTTATAGGGTATATATGCTGATAATGAAATGCATAAAAAGTAAAACTAGAATATCTCACGTTATGCTCAATGTAAATCTGAACCGACAGCCCAAACTTTCTCTTGTTCTTTTTTATTTTTAATTTTTTAGCCAATTATGTTTGAATAGTATATACTATTCTCACAACATATCTATATAAGTTATATTGTTAAATGATATTATAATCTTATACAAAAAGTGAAAAGAGAATAAAATGCATTAATTGTCATAATAAGTACGTATAAAGATTCAGGATAAAATTGAAATATAAAAAGGAAGTAGACGATCTAATTAAAATTGTTCGTGTGATGTCTGTTTGCGCGTAATGAACGAACAAATAAGAAATATCGTGTTTATGTTTTCTTCACTTTCTCTCTTCTCTTTTTGTATGTTATATGTAATATTTATTCCCCCCCCCCCATACACACACACATACTAATTTCCTTTCTTTATATACGCCTCCAGACCCCCGAAAAAAAACGTGAGTTTACACCTTGGATACCTTTAAGCTAAAAAAAAACATTCCACAACTCTTTTTTTTTTGCCAATGGTTTACTTTTCTCCTTTCTGTCATTGTAAGCCTGACAGAATGAGGAGTTATTTATTATAGGGAACTGGGAACAAATACACATGTGTCATGAAAGTAAGAAGTCCAGAAAATGGGGCTTAAATGATAAGAAAAGTTGTAGCAAACAGGACCCCGCTAATAGTAAGTTGAATTGTTCTCTCCCTTTTTTTTTTTTGCCTCTCTCTCTTTCTCTTTATTTATTTTTGCCCCCCCCCTCCCCCTTTAAGTGAACGGATGAAAAACATGCAAAAATCATATCCTAAAAAAAAAATTAAGGAGAAGGGGAGTGAGCGAATTGAATTTGATGTAATTGTGTTTTAGTATATACAAACTAGAGTCGATCAAGATACTTTCTTTCTTTCTTTCCTTTTATTTGCCTAAACAGTTGGCTTTTATATATCAGTTGTAGGCAAAAAAATAAAAAAAAAAAAGTTTACGAAAAACATAAAGGCCCTCATTTTCATTTTATTTCCTCCTTAAAAAAATCATCTTAATTATACTATTATTATATTATTATCTACTCTTTTTTTTTTCTCTTTTGTTTTTATTATTTTTCTTTTACTAATATATATATATATATATTGCTGAATACTATATTATAAATTACACACTTTGTATTTAAAGATACTTAATATATCTATATTTATATCTATACCTAAATCTATATTCAATAATAACAATAATAATAATAATAATAATAATAATAATAATAATCGATCACTACTCTTGGGTAAAGTTAACAAAATTATGATAATAACGATAATTCAGTTCTCCCTTTTCTCTCAAAACATTATGGATTCACGCGCTTACACATTTTTTTATTATTATATATTAGATTATTTGCCAACATAAACAAAAAAAAAAAGAAAAAATAAAGGAATACGCCTAACACCCCCCATATATACGAACGAAAACGAAAAACAAACGAACAAACGAACTAATAAACGAACAAAACGAACGATTTATCACATCACCAACAACACGAAGGAAAAAAAAATAATACATACAAATTCTATTTTCTTTCTATTTTTTTTTCTTTCTTTGTTTTTCTTCAACCTTTAATTCTTATCTATACCTTTGTTATTTAATAATTTTTTAAAATGTCGGTCGCAACAACAGCAACAACAACACCTTCAACATCGCCATTACCAGAATTACAGAATTCAGCAAGTTCATTGAGTAATAAGCGGAGATGCAGTGGTTCAACATTAGCGGGTGAAAATGATCAACGCCGACGACCACGAAGACCCTCTTCACTATGCGTGCTACCACTTAATAAATCAATGGTTACACAGCAACAGCAATCGCTATCACAAGCACTACAGGAAAGGAAAAAAAATGAAGACGAAGACGAAGATGATGACGAAGACGATGATGATGATTATAGCAAGTTACGTAAAACAACACGAAAAAACGTTTGTTCATGGTCATCCACTTCTTCTTGTTTTTCTACTGCATCATCTCTAACATCTATTTCGACACCAACCACAATTACTGCTGGTGCTACTTTATTAACAGCTACCTTATTACCATTGGATTTAGACGATGATGGCGAAGAAGAAGAAGAAGAAGAAGAAGAAAGTATGGATAAACAAGCCAATACTAATCGTCATAATAATGAGACAGAACATGAAATGCATCAACGACAATGGCGAAAAAGAGTCAGCAAGTCATTAGGTCGATCGGCATCCAACGGTGACGCAGCTAAAGTGCATCAAATATTGACTGACCAACGATTAACCCCATTTCTTGATATCGACGCAACGGATGATGAAAAAGATGGTACCACGCCTTTAATCTATGCTGCATGTTTTGGTAAAGCTAATGTTGTTCAAGTCTTATTGAATGCTGGTGCCAAGGTAGATGTTCAAGATAAGCGTAAGTTTTTTTTAAGGGGGGGTTTTTTTTATATACATATGTATATATATAAAAAAAAAAAAAGAGAAAAAATAAGGGGAGAGAGTAAAAAAAGAGAAAAATAAAAGACGCAGGCGCTGAGAAAAAAAAAAGCTGTCAAAGGGGAATGCATGTAAGAGTGAGTTAAAAAAAAAAAAGAAGAGAAAAAAAAAAACTTTATACAGGGTTTTCTTCTACACTTGTGTCGCGTATCATTTTTATAATATAATCGGTCCCTTCTATCCGGAAAAAAAAAAAAGGGGGAGAGAAGCAAGATTTTGTTTAACTGACATAGTAACTATATTTTTCTTATTATGCGAATTAGGTGGCTGGACAGCTCTCATGTGGGCAACTACAAATAATCATAGTCAAGTGGTAGAATTATTACTTGAACATGGTGCATCATCGGCAGCAAAGTCGGCGCGGGGTCGTACAGCCCTTGATTTCATTGACACTGAAAATGAACAAATGATTAATATTATGTCACATCTTGAAGAAGACAGTGTTTCATCCGATTCGCTTGCAACCTCCGCTACTTTACGAAGGAAAAAGAGTTTCCGTCCTCGTGTTCCACAGTCCGCTCCCGTGACTCCCACAACATCCTTACATAATAATATACCACAAGAACAACAAGACAATAACAGCAAAGCTGAGGAAGAAGATCCACTTGATTTTTATTATCAATCCAATGAAGATACTGAACGTAGTCATCGTGAATTAATGCAAATGAGTGAGCAAGCATATTATGCAGTACAACCAAACAATAATGATGATATAAATACGCAAGCAGAAGAAGACGATGACTTAGCAAGTTGTGAAGCCAGTATGAAATCAATTCACAAATTCGATTGGGATAAGTGTCTACCTGATCAAATGTTTGTATTTAGCGAAGAAAATGTTCAACATATTCTTGATACAGCTATCAGTAATTTGTCGTTACCGATGAAAACACGACAAGAGATTTGGGTACCCGCTAACATTATTTTTCTAAGCGCACGATTTGCTCATTATTATTCAAGCCGGGAGTTACTCCACACTTTTTTAAATGCATCTGTCGCCAAGATTAATCATGTGCTCAAGGTAAATAGATAAATCACAATGAATCAAATGTTTTACATTTTACACACACCAAAAAAAAAAAAAAAAGTTGGCGGTTTTTTTTTTTTTTTCGATTTTATTTTACTACATTTGGTTGAAAAAAACTCAAAAAAAAAACAACAAATATCAACTTTAACCATTTTTGTTTCTTTATATATATTACCTTTATTAAAGGCAAACTCCGGTGATGTTCATACGTTAGCGTTTTGGATGGCCAATTTATCCCAATTACTATATTATCTGAAAAAAGATTCAGGCTTAGTTGTTGCGACGGCGGAGCATCAACTTGAACTGTCAGAACTAATCTGTGAGACATATACTTTGTTAATCATGGATTCAGAACAACGAATAGACAAGATTTTGGAACCGGCCATGTTGGAACATGAACCTATTCAAGGATTAACCGAGCAAGTTGACTTTGCAGATGGTTGGCAAAGACGATTTTCATTTTTTTATCGACGTAATAGCACACGAGGCAAAGGAAATAGTTCCACTAGCAATAATAACAATGTCAATAGCAGTAACAATAACAATAGCAGCAATGAGCCATCTTCTCCATCCATACTATCACCACGTACATTATCGCCACAATCCATCACATCCTTACTATCGTCGATTCTTTATGTACTACAATCATATGAAGTTCATCCAGCTATTGTATTACAGGCCATTGCTCAATTTTTCCATTTTCTATCGTGCGAAATGTTCAATCGAATTCTCAGTAACAAAATATATTTATGTCGATCCAAAGCATTACAAATTCGAATGAATGTCACTGCATTGGAAGAGTGGATGCGTGAGAGTCAACTCCCGAGTAACTTGGCATCTTATTTCAACCCTTTGGTGCAGCTGTTACAATTGTTACAATGTGTCTCACAATTAAATGAACTAATGTTATTCGTCAATACAATTAAAACATTTGACGTATTAAATCCATTACAGATCAAGCGCTGCGTACTAAATTATCGATATGAAGTGTCAGAGGCTCGTTTACCCGATGAAATAAACCAATATGTCATGCAGATAGCAGACGATACTATACGTCAGCAACTACAGCAACAAAGTCGTGTGTCATGGGATACTCGACGAGATAGCTCATCCAGTCGTGGTGCAGCATCCCGACCAACTAGTGTATCAAGTCTTGGAAGTCTATTCATGGCAAGTGTCGTTGGTAATCATAAAGCCAAATTGCAGATACAACAGCAACAACAAGAACACGATGCGCAAAATACTCATGTTGAACAAACCGAAGATCAATCTATTTCAATAGAGCCAACAGAAGAAGACGAAGAAGCAGAAGAAGAACTTAAAGATCCTGATGGTATACGCGAATGGACAGTAGAAAAACGTGATAGCAGATATATGTTACCATTTTCTTTACCAACGACAAGTGGATGGGGTAAAAAAGTAACTTCATTATCCTGTGATTCTCAGCCGACAGTCAAGCAAGAAAAAGCTATGAGTGTGTCGGATGCTATGTGTCAAGAATTTAAACAAAAGCTGAGCGCGGAACGAGAAAAAATTGCAAGAGAATGTAATGGGATTGTACCGACTATCCCGGAGGACTGGATGGACCGATTAGACAATAATCTTGTCTCATAAAAAAAAACCAAAAATAATAAAATGAACTATCCCTACATTGTCACACACAAATATATATATATATATATATATATATAACATTATAGTATAGTCACCTGCTTTTATAAAGATAAAAAAAAAGTTATTATTATACCCTTCTCTTTATTCCCTTCATGTCTGAAGAAAATATTCAATCTTTCTTTTTTTGTAATGCATATATTCATTGTTATTAATCTTATTATTGTTATTGTGTATGTTTTATGAAGAGCTTATTTAGTGTGTGAATTATATGTACGATGATGAGTTTTATATAAATGTTCAGGGGTTGTATATATACAAGCAAATAGAAAAAAAAAAGGCGGACTTGGATCGTTATTTGTGTTATTGTTGTCAAAAAAACGTTTCAAGGTCACAAGCAATGTCGTATATCATCATTGTCATCATCATCGAAGGCACTTCTTTTCTGTTATTATTATTATTATTACAATATATCAACCCCGTTCATTTTTTCAAGTGTTTATGATATATAAAAGCAATTCGATGCCGAGTCTTTTATATTTTTCTTAACTCTTTTCTTTTTCAATTTTCTCATACATTATTTCTTTGTTTTTCATACCACTTGCTCAACCAACTTTTACACAACAAAAGCAAAAAAGAAATGTCTATTCATCAAATTTGTCCAGTGTGTAGTGCTGATTTGTCAAGACAAACTCATTTTGCATGGTGTGCGTTGCACAAGTAAGTAATGATTTCTACAGCCCCTGTTTTTTTTATTGTTGAAGGATAAAAATTGATAAAGAAGAAATAGTGGACGTAATCGAGTAGCACAGCCTCGTGAACCATATACCACTTATCGTCGAGAACAAGACGATAAATAGCAAACTATGACAACGACCTATGTATAGGAGTTCCCATGACAACCGTACACTATCCATACATATAAAATTATTATCTAATATACGCTAAAAAAAACAGCGACATTGTTTGCAATCCTTGGTTGAACCCTTCTTTGTTTGATATTATATTCCTTTTAAGATACTGATTATAGCTGCACAAAATATAAACAGATGTACATACATATTACTTCTTATACCTTGTAATAATAAATGCACATGAAATATGAATGACGAATAGTATTTTTATGTAAAAAAAAAAAAAGAGAGACAAAAAAATGCTGCCAGAAATAAATAAAAGAATCCTGATCTTTGGGTCTCTCTCACGTTGTTACATCTCTTTCATACTTGGTATTCATGTTGGTCAATAAAAAAGATAACCCAGTTAAATACATATAAATATTGTACTCATATATTTATATAATAAGCACTTATAATTCGCCTCCTTACTTTTTATTTTTCATCCCCTTTCAATTTACCTAACTCCTTTTTTATTATATATTTTTGTAGCTAGTTTTACCCCTGTTTTTTTCTTTATTCTTATTCTTTGTAAAAAAGAAAAGCATATAATAACCTAGTACACATCATGTAAAAACTTATTTTTGGCACACATGCACAGAATTTTTTATTATTATTATCAATACGAAACTATTTGCTACGCGCAACAATAGCATATATTTATTTTTTTTACATTTCATTTGTTTTCTCTCTCCCTTGCTCTCCCTCCTCTCCTCTCCTCTCTTTTTCAATATTTTTTTTTACTTATTCTGTGAGCAAACTGGTTAATAATAATTATATACCAACGTCGTATACGTATTATTACCATTATACCAACACAATCATAAAATACCCTTTCCTTTCTTTTTTTTTTAACTTAATATTATTAGTATTATCTTTGTATATATTTATTTTAATTTTTTCATATAAAACCCATACTCTCTACTCCTCCACTCTATGATACTCTATGTCACAAAGTGTCATTAATAATAACGCGGGACCAACAAACGGTACAAGAGTTTTTGGTGTACATATAAATGACGATCCATACAATGAGATTACTCAAGTTGACAATAACACGGTGGTCATTCGTCCACGAATGAATACAACTGGACTCACAGAACTCAAAGTAAAAATATTTCTGTTTTGTTATTACTAATATTTGTAATCATAACTCATATCTCTAATTATCTATATATATTATAGATTGGCTTATTATTACCGTTTAGTCAAACAAATGACGAGTTTACAGCAGAAATCGTATGGGGGTAAAATATAAAGAAATTGTTTTTTTTTTTTTGCAAAGCTAAAATAGATACACAAAAAGAGGGTTCTTTTTTCTTCTTTAAGAGAAATGTGAAAAAAAGAGGGGGGAGGGGAGAAGAGGAGTTTTCATTTTTTTTTTCAGCATGAACTGATCATTTATGTGTGGGTTACACAAACCAACTTATTAATATAGAGGATCGTCTGCGATTCGCATGGCTATGAATGACATTAATACGCGTGGTGTAATCCCTGGCGCCTATGTTACTTTGATTGAAAAGGACTCATTTCCGGAAGCTTCCGTTGATCAAAGTGCAGTTACGGATGCAGTTTACGCTTCAGTTACATTATTACAACAAGGTGTTATTGGTGTTATTGGAGATGTTTCAAGCTCTTGGACAAGTTTGAGTGCATTGATGACAAGTACTTTGGAAATTCCTCAATGCTCTTTTACTGCCAGTGCGGGTAAGCATGTAAATTCTATTTAGCTGTTAGAATATAAGGCGATATAATTATATTTATGAAAAAGTTTGCCGTTTAACATTATTTATTTAGTTGCATTTTCGGATAAAACACAATATAAGTACTTTTTTCGTACAGTCCCAACACAAGTTATTATGGCCGATGTTATGCTTGCATTTGCTGCTAAGCAAGGTTGGTCCAAAGTTGGCGTTATTTATACAGATGATCCTGTAGGACAGCAATGTAAAATAAACTATCTTTTTCCTTTTTTTTTTACTTTATCTCATATGACATATCTAGTTATTAAATATGGTAAAAAACAAACCTGAAATCGTTTATAATTTTATTTATAGTTTGTCAGCATACAATTATTCAGGCCAGCAATAGTAACATACAAATCACGCGTTACCAAGCATTTTCTCAAGAAAATCCACAACAAGATGCTGCTAGCTCATTATATAATGTGACCACTGGTGGTGCACGTGTCATTTTGGTAGCAGCTACCGGCAACGCATTAACTTCCATTATGCTACAAGCGGCTGAAATGGGATATATGGAAAACGACTATGTATGGTTATTAATTGGCGATCCAACAATAGATTTACAGAGTGCAATCGATTCACGTAATTCCAACTTGACGAAGACTCCTGAAACAACAATAACAAAGACCAATACACCACCTGCATACCCATTAGCAATTAATAGCTCGACGCCGATTGATTTTAATTCAACATATAATGGATTGTTCATGTTTGATACTTGGTTAGCATTATATGGTTATCCCCCGTTTGATCAATTTATGGATGCTTGGTCCGGATTAGATTCAAAAGCGTAAGCTTAAACATTGTTTGTTTATATATTTTGCGCTACACCCAAAATATGAAAATTTTATTCATCTTCTGTAATAATTTAGATATCCTTACGCCGGTAATCGTACCATTACAACCAACGAAGGGTAAGGATAACAATGAGAAGAAGGAGCATTCGAAGCACTACTGTATATTGAACGTTAATATATATTCTTTCATTTAGACTTGCCTATTCATGCATGATGGTCATGGCGGAGGGTTTCAGTCACACAATTGCTAATACAACTAACCATACTCATGGTCTTGAACAATTACGAGCTGGTGACCTAGGTCAATATATGACGCCATCTGCTTTTAATGTTGGCTACGTTGGGCCTGAAGGACCTATGGTTTTTGATTCTAACGGTGATGTTACTACAGCGTAAGTAAATATATACGTACTTTAAAAAACAGAGGGCCTTTTTTTATACCTATGCATGTATATCATAACTTACAAAGTAAATTCAATGCCGTTAACGTTGTTATTATTAATAATAGAAACTATGAAATATATAATTTACAATACGGCATTAGCAATAAGATTGGTAACAGCATGAATAGCGATATTAATATTACAGGAGCAATTATGTTTCATGATGGTTCATCTCATGTAGAGTATTAGTTTTAATTTTCAGATACAATTTATAGACTCTTTTCTTCCATAGATTAATTTTGCATTTTTATTTTTATTTTTTGGAAAAGAATAGCCACCATCCGATGCTCCACCAAGTAATCCACTTAATCCTAATTTAGCATCACCTATTGGCCAAGTTATTTTGATTGTATCATCTTTAGGAATTCTTATTGCTCTTTCTATGTTACTTCTCGTTATTGTTTATCGTAAAAATGAAATTTTCAAAGCTTCAAGGTATTTATAACAACATATCAATTATTATGCATGAAATGATGACATAGCTAACTATCGATTATCAATAATTATACAGTCCATTGTTCTGCTGTCTTGAACTGGTTGGATTTATCATGACTTATTTATCTGTAATGATGATGATAGGTATACCAGATCCCGCGAGTTGTTATGTTGTGCCTGTCCTATTTAATCTCGGCTTCCTATTAATTCTCGGGTACGTAAAAAAAGTCAATTATAAGATGTTTTGAAAAGTAAATTATTAATTTTTTCTTTATTTCTTTCTCCACACAAATAAAATAGTAATCTAATTGCAAAGAATTATCGAATATATCGAATATTTAATAATATTTTTATTACAAGAACGGTGATTACCGATCTTCAATTGATCAAAACAACTTCTATGGTAGTTGCAGTCGATATGGTATGTAAAACGGTACATTTTTTGTTTATTTTGAAAAAAAGCAATTTAATGTTATGTTTTTATTAACTCACGAGTTTATCATACGAACAGATCATTTTAATAATTGGCTTGGTTGTAAGTCAACCCCTGCCACGACGAATCGACGTTTCATTTTCCACGCACTATTGGGAATGCCATGCATCACGAAATGATACTGAAATAGTATTCTTAGTATTATCGGCCATCTATGCAGCTGCAATGCTATTGTTTGCCACGTTTTTAGCATATAAAACACGTGCAGCAGGACAACGCTATAGCCATTATAGTGAGACCAAACAAATGGGTTTATCTGTATAGTAAGTACAATTTCCGTTTTCAAGGCAAAACAAAATTTCCAATATGGTGACAATATGTTTACTAATTTAATTCACATGACAATAAATAAAAATAATAGTAATATCTTGTTCTCCGCATTGATCGGATTTGCCATATTAGTCAACCCTCTGGCCGATTTTTATACAAAATATTATATTGTAGTAATAGCGATTCTCTGGGCGACAACGTTTTCTTTACTTGCGCTATTTTTACCAAAAGTACAAGCCTTTATTAAGCAGCAACGCAAAGAAAGAGCTGGTATATTTGCGATGTATCATCATTTAATTAAACGGATACGAAAACATCATCACAATAAACGTGATCATGAAAGTTCAATACACCATAGTCAACATCATCAACAGACCATGAGTCAAAATTCTACGGCTTATGGAAATCACAGTGGAAGCTTTCATACAGTAGGTGGTGGTGAATTGATTAGTTTAAATCAAATGGTACATCATGGTCCTTTGGATTCCAGCGAAGCAATAAACAACAATTATGTTGAAGTTCATGAAGGTGAAATGCCCATTCGTCGAATATTTCGTTATTTTCCTATATTTTCTCATTGGGAAATGCAACATATCATGGTATTTCCATGCCTAGGATACTTTAGTTTCTTTTCTGAACGAACCAAAGAAGGTGCTGTTATGTCTTATCGTGAAGCTACAATTCATTCTGCCCAACTTGAAGAATACGTATTAAAAATCCATGGTCAAGGCATGCATGATATGTATATTCAATTACCGGATTTGGATGCATTAAAAACTTGGCAATCAGCATTTAACGATGACAGTCGGAAAAAAAAGCAACAAGGAAAAAAGAATATTGTTAGTTCATCATTTTTACATTTGGATAATAGCGATGACGAACAAAATGGCCATCCTCATTCAGCTGACGAAGCAAAACATATACCTCCTTATTTGATACCACCGTCTCCCATTCTTCAACAACCACAATCACAACAACAACAACAAACCCATCATTCTTCACAACGTAATTTATTAGCAAGACGAGAAAGTGAACGAAGTAGCGTAACTAGTGAAACAGTTGCATTAAATGATCATCCAGTATAATCTTCATCATTGTAAAATATCTTTTTTTTTAATTCCTTTTTTTCTTCTTGTTTCTATATCATAAACAGCATATCTTATTATCATCTTATATATACTTTATTTTTTGTATTGTTGTTGTTACGTAGATTTTATTCTTTTAGTTTTTTCACATTCAAACTCATGTCATTTAATATATATTACATCCTTATCACTTATTCTTATCATTTTTCCTATAATGAAAAGATAAAAAATAAAAAAAAAATTGTTACTTGCATCGTCTACTCATTAGTTCGAAAGCTCTTTGATAGTGAAGCTTCCCGTGTTGTGTTAAGGAGCTTTGTTATATGAAATTGATACGTATGAAATATGCTAAAAAGTTAGAATAAAGAATATAATCAAGTTAATACTTATAGGAAATGGTATGTGGGGATTCTAATATTCAGGAATTGTACGTCTGAATCCACAGGAAAAGAAGTCTTAATAAAATTACTAAAAGAAAATCAAATGAAAAGATTTATTTATAAAATATAATTTATTCAAAAGACAACAAGACAAAATTAAATAAAGATAAAACTTAAAGTAGAAGTGAACCGAAGAAAAGAATTTGAAAGTAGATGAGTATCTATATTATCTGCTTTTGTAAAAGGTTACAATTGCTCTTGTAGAAAGAAGCAATTGTGAAAAGACTCAAAAGCAGGATCCGATCAAATTATCTAAAAGATAAATACATTATAAGAATCATTTATGGCTAGAACATGTGATAAAGAAAAGAAACAGTAATAGAAATAAATATTTTTGTGACAATAATATTACTGGTAATACTAATACTAATGATAATATTATTTAAAATAAAATAAAAAAAAATAGGTAACGGCAATATAGAGACGTTACAATAGGTTATTAGTTTTATTGCTGTCAATCTATCAATTCAAAAAACATGACAGAGGCAAATGTAACAAGGAAGGGTGACATCCAACTTGAGTATGAACTCATAATATATTCATGGTATGGAAGCATTTATGCTACTCAAAAATTTTTGGAGAAATTTTTGACTGCTTGTTCCGCCCACTGCTGCAAACGCAAAATTGTGGACAGGGTCTTGTCATACCATTGTTCCAATGAACCGGTTCCTATTTATAACAATAGGTATAATGACAGCATCTTTATGTATTACAGGCAATTAGAGGTGGATCCCGGCTCAAAATTTTATTCAGGGAAAAGGGTACAGTGATTCTGTGAACTAGTTAACATTTGTCTACGGTAAAAAAAATTTAATGTTTATATTTTATTTTAGAAGGTAATGTAAAAAGAACATTCATGCTCTTTAGAATAGTAGTATGATGTTTTGGTTCAACTTTTCCAATCCCCTCTCCTGCTGGTCTTTGCATCACGCTGTAGCTTTGCATTATAGATTGCCGATCCTTGAATCTATCCATTTTGTCATGCGATTAGTTAAAATAAAAGAGTTTTGTTACGAATATAAAATATATAGTGTGTAAGCAGGTTATATCAATAATTTTTCGTTGAAAGATATATGACCACGAAAACGTCAAAAAAAAAAATGCATGCTAGATACGTCTTCAATATATGCTAAATATGGTATTGTTCATGCATATGTATTTAGGACGTTGTTTCAGAGGGCTGAAGAAAGTATAACTGCTGTGGATACAAATATAAATGACAAATCATCCATCTTTTTTAAAGTTTCTAGTTTTGGAAAAATCTTTAATGGTCTAACGGATGACATCCGTCCGTAGTAGTTATATGATTGATAATCATGAAACCCTTCAAGATACTTATAAATTATAATAGCGGCAGAAATGACATAATTGATTACTATTTTTGTTTGTTTATGACGCTTTATAGAAAGTCAAGTATGTTACAGTAGTAATAGTCATAAAAACTAAAAACGAGTGATTATTGGACGATTATAATACAGAGTTTACAGGGAGTAAAATATGGAAAGACTAAAAAAAAAAGATGTACAGTAATATGATAATTTGATCAGTTGTCACAACGTATATCTATTTCTATATCTACTAGTGATCAGAATACTGATATATAATATAAATGAACTGATGATGAACTTATCATTATCTCTAACCAATCACCTATCTAATCAACAGAAACTGGAAATATGCTGGAACTTTTTTACCCCAGATGTGTACAAAAAGTTTTTTGAAACCAAATTAATAATTTTGAATTGAATATTCCAAAGGGCAACAGTAACAAGAACATAATAATGGAATAATAATAATAATAATACAGCTTTTACCTATAAGATTTGAAATCGTAATAGTAATAATAAAGGATAATTTGATCTTGATCGTTTTGTTATCCTAGACGATCTCCCTGTTGATACCCCAATTTTTCCATCCCCGTAACTTCCAGCCGATTTTCCAGGTTTGCCCGCATAAGTTAGAAAAATGCATAGACATGACTCTTTTATCTTTCTGCATCAACGCATTTTGAACCAATCAGTGTGTAGTGATCATTTAACTGCGCTTTACACGTTGCTTGCTGGTTGTACCTTTAACCTATTGCTTTCATTATACCTCGGATTATTACAAGTATAAGCTATTATTGCTGTTGTTGTTGTTTTGCTGAGCTTGTTAAACACAAGCAGTATCATTGATTATATATATCATACTGAACACTTGATTTGATTATAAATAGATTTTTTCCTGATTGTAAAAAATTAATTGATAATGAAGATATTATAATTTTTAATGCATGTTGTGTAAAGTGAAAAAAAAAAGAGTCTATTTTTTTCCATCTTTTTTGATTACAAGCTTTCTGTTTATATATGGAGTCGGTGTTCCAATGATTAATCCAAAGTTAAAGGAAGTCATCGGAGTAAGACCCGGGTCGCATCCTGACGTGGCCTGGCCGAGTTACAAAAAAAAAAATATAAATTCACTCATGTTCGAGGACCCATGGTGGGCCTTTTTTCTTCTTTATTCTATTACTTTCTTCTATTTTATAAATCATGGTTGTCCAAGTTGGTATTAACGGGTAAGTTCTATTTCATATATATATAGTGGGGTCACAGGAAGGATATGATAAAAGAAGGTTGAATAGATGTGCAGTAGAAAAAGAAACTAACGCGATTTTATTTGCTTAATATAATAGTTTCGGTCGTATCGGTCGTATTGTCCTCCGCGCTTCTTTGCAAAACCCCAATGTCCAAGTCGTTGCTATCAACGATCCCTTCATTGACTTGGAATACATGGTCTACATGTTCAAGTATGACTCTACCCACGGTCGCCACAAGGGTACCGTCGAAGCCAAGGATGGTAAGCTCGTTGTTGATGGTGTTGCCATCACTGTCCACGCTGAACGTGATCCTTCCCAAATTCCTTGGGGTCAAGATGGCGCTTCCTACGTCGTTGAATCCACTGGTGTCTTCACCACCATCGAAAAGGCCAAGGCTCATTTGGTCGGTGGTGCCAAGAAGGTCATCATCTCTGCTCCCTCCGCTGATGCCCCCATGTTCGTCTGTGGTGTCAACTTAGACTCCTACAAGTCTGAATACCAAGTCATCTCCAACGCCTCCTGTACCACCAACTGTTTGGCTCCTTTGGCCAAGGTCATTGATGACAAGTTCACCATCGTTGAAGGTTTGATGACCACTGTCCATGCTACTACTGCCACCCAAAAGACCGTTGATGGTCCCTCCGGTAAGGACTGGCGTGCTGGCCGTGGCGCTGGTGCCAACATCATCCCTGCTTCCACTGGTGCTGCCAAGGGTAAGTGTATATCAATGGAAAATATTATAATATGTGTAGATAGAAAAGTAGGATGGAAACACATGCATAACATTCCGCGGGAAGGAATTGGAAGGAAATTGAGGAGCTATTTGTTATTGATTTGCTAATATTGGTTAAAACGTGTTTTATTTTTGCTTATTATTTTAGCTGTCGGTAAGGTCATTCCCCACCTTAACGGCAAGTTGACTGGTATGTCTTTCCGTGTCCCCAACCCCGATGTTTCCGTCGTCGATCTTACTGTCCGTATCGAAAAGGGTGCTTCTTACGATGAAATCAAGCAAGCTGTCAAGGAAGCCTCCGAAGGTGAACTTAAGGGCATTCTCGGCTACACTGAAGATGAAGTTGTCTCCACCGATTTCTTGGGTGATGCCCACTCCTCCATCTTCGATGCTAAGGCTGGTATCTCTTTGAACCCCAACTTCGTCAAGCTTATCTCTTGGTACGATAACGAATTCGGTTACTCTACCCGTGTCATTGACTTGATTGTCCATGCCGCCAAGGTTGATGGTGCTCTCTAAATGCATTTTCCACAAAACAAATAATTCCGTCCCCATAATCAACACCATCCAACATTACACACTAAAAAAAGAAATTCCGCAAATCACCGCACAGACAAAAAAAGAAAAATATGACATGTGTATCTTTCCCTCTTTTTTATAACCCATCCTTATGTACATAACAAATGGAAAATAAAATTTTTAAAAAAAGATTAAAGGTTGAATCCATTACAATTCAATTGTTTTGGTTTTTTTACCAGAGGTCTTTTTTTGTTGCAATGTAAACACTACGTATTATGTTTTAAATTTTTTATGATGAGAGTACATATATCAAATAGAGAAACTGCCTTTTTTTTTTCTTGTGGAGTTTACGTGATCCGCTTGCCAAAATGCATATGTCAAAAAAAAAACCACTACAAATTACAATTGGTATGCTATACCGTTATTACTAACCACCGCCTGTTCCGAGGAAGCCAACAAAGAAGCAATGAATGTTTTGATTTTCGGGTTCCTGAAGTCCCCGCGTTTTCTCACGTTCCGTTAACCAACCATCATCATCATATGCGTTTTTTTGTTATGTAAATAGCCCAACTCCGAAATTCGTTAAGGTATGAACGGATGACCGGGTTTCCCCGGCGAACAAACATCCTTAGCTGATTTTCAATCCAAAATGTTCATGCGCTTTATGTTTTGGGGAAAAAAGGTGGGGAAAGTATAGAATGTTACCATATTAATAAACTGATCAATTATGAAATTCGATGAACGTGTTTTTTTTTTTCTTTTTTTTTTTTTTCAATTTTTAATTTTATTGAATAATTGTAGATTGAGGCAGTTTGCTGAAATATAACAAAAGTGCTGCAACTATATATCAAATCATAAAATTTACGATGTTTTTGCACGTGCGGATGTATAGCTTTATTTCATGACGTCAAAAAAATGATTATTAACAGACATGAAAAAAGAACAACAAATTTCGGGTCTAAATCACCAGCATAAAACCCATTTCCGTTCGGAACAGGGGCTTCTTTTTCGTTCGCCACAATTCACCACCCGGTCCCCAATAACGATGACACTTCTTCCTTTAGGCGGATAATATCTGAAAATGACGCCATTAAAATCATGGGTAGACCCGAGTTTTTCGTCCCGGCATTTACTGAAATTGTTGTTTTATTGTTGGAAACAACATTAAATACAATATAATTATAGCTGTTCGGATTTTCACGCTTGCATAATATAATATACGTAGCATAAAAATACAATTATTTATAGCACACGAGCACACGAGTTACATGATCCAAGGTTCCGGGTCGAAAAGAAAGGACATCAAAATATGATTACTCGGAACGTGGAGATGACGAATATCATCAACTTTCAAAGAACTATGGTTTTACAATGATACGTGTTTTGTTTTCATTCATCAAAAGAAAGGTTCCTACTATAAAAATAATCCTGCATGTTTACTGTTGAGTGACACAACATTGTGTTTTGAAAGCAAACACTAAATTGCCTCAATGAATTTCTTAAACAGCGAAAGCACAGACTATTTGCATACATTCCTTGCAATATTTTTCGGTCTGATAGTTACATATAATTTATATTACAGTAAACTGTTTTTGGTTGTCGTTAATACTTGGTCTTTTATTTAGAAAGATATACGCGTATTTGCTGCGAGATCAATATATTATTTTTGATTTAAAACTAGTAAACATTCAGCGCATCTTAAGCTATGGCGAACAAGAGCAATTACAATACATTCATCACTTACATCCAATATGGTTATTATGGATCTTTTTTTTTTTTTAAAAAAAAAAAACAAAAATCATGCAACCTAACACCTACATATATATGTTCATAACCAATGTATGCTTGATATAACTGAACATTATTTACCGGATAGGGATGATGTCAACTGTTCAATACAACCGGTGGACGCACTGTTGCGAATTTTGTCAGATACAACTTCCCAGTTTTTGCTTTATTCCATAAAAACATTTAAGTCCCTGCATCCAATGATACAATATTTGAGCTATCTCATTACCAACATTATATTACACGAGTACGTACCTACATAACATTTTTTTTTAAAAAAAAATACAATCCATTTTATGTTGAAATACATAGTATCATTTAGATTAGGTGCAATTGAATAATAGAAAAAAAAATCAAGGGTAAATCAGAGTGGGTTGAATAAACTCTTAAGAATCAAGTTTACTATGCAAAATAAGTTTTATTATAAAGGGTAAACGAGATTTATTATAATTGGGTACTTGAAAGCACCAATCTTCAATAAAAATTTTCAATTAGGAAATAAAGTTTCGGTACTATCCTAGAAAATATCATTTAACGTACATAAACCACATCCATGTAATTATGTCAATAGTTACAGACATTGTGGAGATTCAATTAGTAATACTTTACGTACAGCTCTATAATATCAGAGTTAAGCTTTTTCATTGTGATGTGTGATTTAAGTAAATATGAAAATTAGTTCGGCATATAAAAGTGATATTCTACTACCCCAAGAAATAGTGAATTGAATATATATATTCAATAATTTAGTGTCGTCTAAATTATAAACCGATAATGATAATTCAAAATAAAAGGGGTCGATGATATATCTGAGGTGTTTAAGATAATAATGAATAATAATAAAAAACGATAAAAAAAAAGTGGTATCATAATCTGGTTAGAGGGATAAACTATTGAATTGTGTATTATGGTTAAGTTGTAACAAGGCAAAGTTGTTCAAGAAATGAAATACGAAAATACAGGCCATGATGAAAGAATTAGAACCTCACAAAAAAAAGTTTATCGTTGCTTGGAAGCTACAAAAAAAATCGATAACCAATATCATTAATCAATAGTATTTATATAATCTATTACGTCATTTGAATTAACGTATATTTGCTATGGGTTTTTGTTTCTTGTCGACGCTGACGGCGGACGAAAGAGTTGATGTACGTATCTGAAAAGAATATCTGAGGTTGGATAACTGAAAGTAAAACTCAAGTTGAACAATCTAACTGAAGCAACTTTTGTTTATCGTCATCACGATAAATATGGTGTTCTCCGATACGTAAATAATTCTATCAATGAAAGAAAGATGTAGAAGTTGTTTGCTTTTATCAAGCTAATCTTGTCTTTTTCTTTTTTATCCCCCCTTTTTATAGTCATTGCTTATCCTAGTTATATAATAAAAATCTAATAAATAGCGTCTGACTGACATACATAATATGGTTGTAAAAGTGTTTATAGTGTTTTTTTATGTATAAAACTTGTAAACAGAAGCGTGAAAGAAATTGTGATGGTATCCACTTTATTGCATTTCTTCGCGTGTTTTCCTATTTACGTGTTAGATAAAATTAACAATCGATCACTGTTTTTACTCTTACTATTCCACCCATCTTATTAGTTTTGCTCTTCGTCCTCCATTATACGTACTAAAAAACTCAACTACTCATCAGCTCTTTTTTTTTGTCTACATAACTTGCGGGCCCTCATAAGTCCTGATGATCCTGAAAAGTAAAAGTAGCTGTAGTCGTATTTATCCATTTAAAAGCAACACATTTGTCATGGAGTGCTGCTATTTCATTCCAAAGGTAGACCCTTTTAATAAAATAATAATAATAATATAAAAACATTACATTTCCGACGGTGATATCTTTTTGTCCAATTCTTTTAATTGATTGGAAATGATCTAAACAGGCTAATCCACACGTTCAACATTTGATTTTGTTTTTCTTGAAGCTAATCGGCACAGTACGTAAACATTTTATCAAAAGTCGACTGTGCTGATACAATACGATAAATGTAGTACACCGGGTTTTCACAATTAATCTCACCCTATGACTTTCTCAAGTTGTTATTTAAAACACATTTATTAATTCATTTTAGATTTTCTTAACGTTTAAAAGTTCTTTAAGACTTGCTAGTAAGTTCGTTAACTTTGCTTATTATTTACACAGGCTATTCGCTGTACAGACTAGTATTATTAAGTGTTGTGCTTATTAAAAGTATCAAATATATATTCTCTCTCTCCAAGCATCAAATGTCTCAAAAAGGATAATACAGAATAATAACTTCTTACATATAGTTTCTGGAACACATTAAATCGTTAACGGTGTCCACGTTTTTCTTCGCATTTGAAAATCACTTTTACTTACTCTATTACTTGTCAATACTATTTACTACTATTATAAAAATAATCTAACATCAATTGTATTTTTTTTACGTCGGGGTAGGGGTGAATCCGTGTAATATGATTTAATACCAAAAACGGTGAATATTGCTAATAGCTCGAGTTTTATTCAATGTTTATGGTCTGCAAACCAATAATTATTTTGTCTAAGACAGTTAATATATTTTTCTTAGAAAAATAATTTGCTATTGAGTATGACTAATAAATGTAACATTTGAACATATATAGAGAATACGTACCAAGGACTAAAAATACTCGTTTTTTTCTTATTCATCTGTTTACTTAACTACTGTTTCCATTCAACACTATAAGTAAATAAAATATGCTGAGTTACTGAACTACGTATTGTGTTGTTACAGAATATAAACTTACAGCTTAAATGTGATCTCGTTGAAACTTGGAGTTAATTTAGCGGGTAATACTGGGAATATCAAATCAAAACATGTTACTTTATGGCATGGATATAATAATTTTTTTTTTACTGTCTACATCAATTACACTGACTCATAACTTAGCCTTTTCAATGAAAATAAAAATAAAAAAAAACCAAATAATGGTACAGTCATACCATTATTCATTGAAAAAAACAAAATATAATTTCTTAGCTATTGAAATCATTTCTCTTGTTGTGCCTAATTATATAATGCTATTGCTAAATATAGTAATACATTTTCTTTAAGTGATTGGCTAACGTCTGACTACAAAAGCCCAAAAACCTTCGCGCCCAAAGCACTAAGCGTTAAGCTTTATCATGTTTTCTTTTTTATTCAACACGAAAAAAGACGAAGACGAAAACATGGACGTTCCTGCTAATCTTTCAAAAATTGCACCATGGATCTCTAAAACAACAGAGTGCATGGAGCTACGATTAGGTAAAATTAAATATTTACAAACTTTTAAATCTTTGACTCAAAAAAAAAAAAAAAACTAATCAAAACGCGTGTTGGCAATGGACGGATAAATCTACAGTCCAACCTCAATTAGGTCATCCGGATGCTTCTGAACCAGTTTCTTACACAGTTTTTGAACCTACTTTCACATATCCAATCTTTGGTGAACAAGAAGTTGTATTTGGTTATAAAGGTCTTTCTATTAAGGTTAGACTTTTTATTATTATTCTCATAACTAGAAAACTAATCGATCCTGTTCCAAATCAACAAAACTGATCTTTTTGTTATAGATTTCATATACATCAGGATCACTTCGAATTTATCCTTGCATCGATTATAAGCAAAAATATGAACCCGGTTCTTCTTCATCAGCTACAACTGCAGAAACACCTGAAGGTCCAGACGATGTATCTAATATGTTGTTAGACTTTTTACCAAAGCAAGGTAAAACAACAAGTATATAAATGATAGATGAAAGGGAATAGAAAACTTATGCCATACATGTATATTTTGATATTAGATTGTTTTTCCAATTATGATGAATTTGTACGTGCTGTTCAAGAAGATGCAGAGTCATTCCGACCCATAGGTGAAAAAATTCATGAATATTCACGAGAATCAAGTGAAAGTGGAGAAGAGCATTTTGAAATTTATCGAACTTCTTTTACAAATGAGAAATTCAAAAAATATCATCGTCGCATGCAATTTTTTGTTTTATTGTTAATTGAAGGATCAAGCTATATTGAAGAAAATGATGAAAAATGGGAAATTTATACTGTGTACAAACGTCAAAATACTGGTGGATCTACCATATATCATTTCGTTGGTTATTGTACAACTTATCCATTCTTTTACTGGCCAGAATGTACTCGACTTCGAATCAGGTATATAAACTTATTATTATTATTATTGTGATGGTTCTATGTTATTACTATCGTATGACTGAATGACTAATAATTTTTTATACAGTCAATTTTTGATTCTTCCACCCTATCAGAAAGAAGGTCACGGTAGTAAGTATCATATGCTGTTACAAATATCCATGTGTGCGCGACAGAAATGGATTCGATGTAATTTATCATAAAATGTAACTAAAAAAACTACTAACTGTTAATATAGGTGAATTATATCAAACCATATATTCAACTTGTATGTTAAGAAATGATGTGAAGGAACTTACTGTGGAAGATCCAAGTGAAGATTTTGCAGATATGAGGGATCGAAATGATATGCGTTATCTAAACACACACAATGCCTTTGATAAGTTGGTTGCACCTGTTTCTCGAAAGACAATGAAGGAATTACGACAAAAGTTTAAATTGACAGATGTAAATATTCGAGATAAAGAGACAAAAAAAAGGGGTCCTGTGAGTTTTTTTCTTAGGTGGTATGTTCTAACACGATGCTTATATTACATTAGCGACAAATGCAACGATGTATAGAAATGTATTTACTTTCCCGAATAAATCCAAAACAAAAAGAGGAATACAAAGCATTTAGGCTCCAAGTCAAACAACGATTATATTTGTTTAATCTTGTAAGTGGTGATAAGAAGGACTATCTAGTTATTATTATTATTATTATTACCGTACACTAATCAGATATATTTTCTAGGATGCTTTACGAGACTTGGACCCTGAAGATCGAAAAGATAAACTGGAACAAACTTTTGATAATGTTATTGAAGATTATCATCGCTTATTGGAAATGATTTAAAAAATACCAAAAAAAAATCTGTACATACACATTATTATACTTTATTTGTAAAAATTCATAATAAAGAAGCTGAAATACTACTAACTATTGTTATTTTTATTTGCTTACTACATGATCTCTGTCTCAATTTGCTTTTTGATAGTAATCTTCTCACAATTTTTTTTTTGTTATTGCCGTCTGTAATTTTCGAAATGAAGAATTTGATACGACTTATCAATTTACTATAACGTCCTTGTTTTTTTTAGAAGAAACCTTAAAATTATTTATAGAAACAAAAGTGGATAAAATACAAAGAATAGGACACTTTTTATGGTTAAGGTGTTGAGAAATTGAAAAACCATGAGATTTTGTAAATACAAACAGTGTTAAATTTTGTTGTTTTCAGACAGGTCTCAAAATGAAGTGTCAGTACATATCATTCCTTCGCTACATGCATTTGAAATCCATTGATAAGAATTTATATATATATATACAAGGAACGATATATCAGAATACATATATGGTACACCTTTTTTTTTTATTCTTTATTTTGCTCTACGTAATGATATACATATGGCTTAAATTCATCATCATCATCAGCTCAAAAAAACACATGAATTGGTATAAATGACTCAATTACCCCTTTGAGAGAATTGTTTATATTTGGTACACAGATATAGAAATAATGGCTATTATTATTTCATCTCTATATCTGTAGAGTGAGGTATATTGATGTATATATGTAACGACTTAATTTACGGATTACTATTACTATGATAGCAGATTGTTAGTAACTAGGATACCTTTTAATATCTTAACTTGGAAATATACTAGAAATTAATATACGTAGTAAAAATGAAGACAAGAAAGAAAGGAAGATGATTATGTGAAACATAACTAAAATAATATATTGAAGTAGTTTTTTTTTGGTGCATAATAAATCATTGGTTGTCTGGTGGCACTAAATTACTTTCGGGGGGGGGTGCTGAAGAAAAGTCGATAAGAGAAAAATTAAAATCTACTGAAAAGAAGAATGCCATGCTGCTTTGTTTTGTTTTTTTTTGTTTCTAACAGTACTAATAAACTTCAAGACCGCATTCCTGGTTCCGAAGGCTAGAAATTAAACCACTTTGTTTTTTTGTACAACAGTTCCAGTTATACACTTATGCGGAGAATATTCATGTAGAAGAATGTAATATTCATAATGACGTTTTGAGCAGCAGTGATCATTTTGAGAAACCTTATTAAATTCTTTGTCTTACAAACAATATGTAAAAGCCTTACCCTTTTTCTCGGCTGAAAAAATACCGATGATCTCCTTTCTCATTAATGCCAAGTTTATTCATTTATTTGTCAAAAAAATGAGGGTAACTAATTATAACAAGGTGCATCGTCGTAAGTTCCTTGTATTTAATCCAGAAAAAAAAATCATGGGTAATAAAGAAAACAAAAAGAAATAAGGATAATTATTGTTACTGTTACTGTTACTGTTACTGTTATTGTTATTGCTATTGTTAGATAATAGCTAATTTAGTTCAAAATAACCTATTCTTAATTCATCAGATTAATAATAATTTGTTGGGACAGTAGCACAATTTTTTTAATTACCAATAAAATAATATGGTCACAGAGATCGCGAATGAACACGTTTGAATTTAATATAAGGTCATATTATTATTATTATTATTATTATTAAGTACCCAATAGAGACAACCATTGTACTTGTATAGAAAATAATCAATCGTCCCTCTGACATGGGCGCGTGAACATATTTTGGACTTTTTTTGTACATAAAATAAATAGATAAATTAACTGAAAAATAAAACATCAAAAAATATGTATTATTATTATGTATACGTAGTATTATAAGATGTTTGATAAATGCATACAACATGTAAGGTATGCTGATAATCTTTCTTAATAATATTCATCAAAAAATGATTTGCTATTATGTCCACTTTTTATACTTTTAATTACTGATCAAGGAACAAAGAAAACTATAAATCCCATGGTTACCCACTTTTTCTAACTCTCGAATTCAACAACTCCTCATCCTAAATCGTTCTCAACAAAAAACGTATCTTGTTATTTATTATTAGTTGACCATATGCCCTCTTTTGAACCCTAAAATGCCACTTTTTCAACAAACAAAACCACAGCTGTGCTCCCATGATGATCTAGTGTAACCTACCTCGGAAGTCTAAATCTTACCGAGTGACGACGATAGACTTAAAACCATAAAATCTTACTACATAAAATGACAAAGAAACCAAAACATACCAGTCTAGGTAAATTAATAAATAAAAAGCTGTATTAATAAGACTAATATGATTATATATATTTACTCATTCACTACATATTTTTATAAAATGATAAGAATATAAACATAATACATAACAGTGATCGTGCATATAACGATATGCAGTAATGATAAAATATGTGGAGAAAAAAAAATTAACATAAACATCACCACTGTGCAACAAACATCATCAAGAACAACGTTGATGATATAAAAAAAGTTCGGGTAACCTTTTCACCCCCAAACATCATTTATCTTATTAGTAACATAAAAGGCGTTCTAATACAACTTCAACCCACAGCTTTAATACAACTTATTACAACTTTATCATGGCTGCGCATCTTTTACTTTCTCTCTTTTTCTTTGTAATGTATATTGGAACCCCCGAAAATTCTTTTTTTTTTGTCGCTTTCTTCTTTTTAATCTCTTTTTTCGGAAGGCACCTTTAAAAAATAGAATAGATTGTTGGGCGTTTTGTGGTTATTCATGGGTTCGTTTATCCTGTGACAAATAAAGGTGCAGTTGTTCAATTTTCTTTTTTACTCATTTGTATACATGCTAGGCTCGTGAACTGTATAGTTTTATATACAGACGACGAACAAAAATTTTTAACGTGTCATAATGATGCGGTAATACTACGACATTATCATGGAAATGATAGTTAAGAAGATAAAAAAAAATATTTAAAAAAACAGGAAGTTTCGATATATATGTAACATGAATCTAATAACTACAAAATTCCTTTATTTTTTTTACCGTAATTAAATGATTCTGCATTTGCTGTAGTCTGTCGTTATATTAAACTTTGTCATGGCAATTATTGTCTGAATAATTTGAAACTTGCTCTAATATCATGGATAAGTCTCATACGTCGGACGATCATTTTCGTTTATTCAGATGTGTTGTCATGTACGAGCGAAAGACAAGGACTGTCATCATTGTCTCATATTCTATTTCTGAAACTGAAAATGACAATAAGGTGTTGATGCACCGGGAAAATGGTAATTCAAATTTATTCGAAAGTCCCATCATCAATAGCCTCGCACCAAGAAAAAAAATAGAAAAGATGCGTAATCTATCAACACTATCAAAATCCACTATCTCTCTCTTTTTCTTTCCCGAGTCAGGACCAAAAAAAAGGATGATAAAATGATCGTTAAAGTACAACATTTATCCAACAAGAATAATAAATGGTTGTATATCAACGACAAAATGTCAGTCATGTAAAAAAAAATCGTGTGAAGACTAACATGTGAAGAAAAAGAGAGACAGAAAGGAGAAAATAAAAATTCATCTCCGGTTAACGTAACCTACTAACACACAAAAAAAAGAAGGTTGACAAGCAAAAAAGTGTCTGTGCTTCGCAATATTAAAATGAAAAGAAAATCTTGTGTGTATGTGATACTTCTCTTTCAGGGATGCGTTTTTCTGAGAGATAGGCTGGGTGTATTTATGTGTATACTACATAGTATATAGTTGTTGGCCTTTGCACTACAGGCCCATCAAAAAGGGCGACTTTCCTACCAATCAAAGTAAACCCCGTGATGAATGATGGGCTCTATAACTCTTTGGTAACACACATACACCCATGGGTTTTTTGTTGTTGTTTTATATTAGTCTCTGCTGCATACTCTTCCTCTTTTTTTTTTTGAACCAGTTATCCAAATGTAGAATATAAGACGTATCATTGTTATGGAATAGCACATAAAGAATTTTGTACAAGATAATTATTAAAAACACAGACGATATATGAGTGGCGTGTGTGTAAGCACCCCCCCACCTCCTGTAATTCCCCACCAAATATATATTCTTGATGTTTTTCATTCTTTTCATTCACTCTTCTTTCCATTAAAAAATTTACTTTTAACCTGACTTTTTCCTCCTTTTCCCGAAATGTTCCAACTACAAAGTACAAATACACCAAAATTCATCAACAAGGGTTATCCACATACTAACTATTGTTTATTACATAAAATATACTATTCTACAACTTGGTGTCCACATTGTGGCCATGATCTCAAGTAATGAGAATAGTAGTGAAATGCTGTGGACATATTTATATATATAATATTAAATGATGTAATGAACGACAAGCCATTATGATAATAACAATAGTAATAATACCGAAAAATATCAACAAGATCATCCATCGTTTTTTATCATCATACCAATCATCACCATCTGAAACAAATTGTTATATTCAAAGAGGTTCGTGATTTTTCTTTCTTTATTTTCGGATTTACCAACTAAAAGTGATACATTCGCACGAAGAAAGATCATATCATATGCTAACACAAGATAATATAATCCTTTCTCTATATAGTTCGGTCTCCCATCTATCCCCCTTTCCCCTCTCTCAAGTAATCATTATCTCATACACTTTAACACCTCTTTTGTGCAGGGGCTGGTTTTTTTTCTTTCACATTACTACAAGCTATATCATCACAACTCCAATCCATCCATCGATCAGTTATATTATTATCATTGTTTTCTTTGGTTCTACCTTATTTTTTTTCTTTTCTAAAAAAATTCACGCCAGAACACAAAAAAACAACACATTCGCCATCAAAATATTTGCATGTCTTTGTATTTACACAATTTATTCTATAACACAACAACAAACAATTGTCGAAAAACACAAAAACAAAACTCAACAAGAAACAGATTATTTTTATTATCTTTTCTATAATTTTATTATTCTAAATCATTATCATCAATAACAACAATATTATCGTTATAATTTAGTTTTTTTTTTCTATACATACTAACAAAAAAAAAAGACTGTATTTGGGAAAAAAAATTAATAATAATAATAATAATAACAATAGCTTTGTCCCCCTCGACTTTTAATTTATTTCATTTCTTTATTCTTTTCCATCAATCTGATTGTTATGGTAAGAAAGACATTTCTTACTCCGTTGGTACTTTGTACATATGCTTATAATGTATCACAATACATATACAGTGTTATAAACTTTGTTGACGACCCCCACACAAACTCTCTTTAACGATGGTCGATCTGGCGAAAAATATTCATACATATAAAAAAAAGGTCTGGAACTTTTTATTTAAAAGTTTTATGTTTACTTTGTTATTCCTTGCTTTGCATTGAAATCCGTAAATTGGAATGTTTGTAATAACTACGTATCATATTTAATGATAAACAATACATACATATGAACCATAGTAACAACTAGGTTTGAACGCTAATTTGTAGCATAACTTGGTCTTATGCTCTCTTATTTCTTTTTTCTCTTTCCCGCATGATATTGATTAATTCCTCGAGGGATGATGGTTTAGATTTACTTATTAAAGTAGTTGTAGTAGAATCTTAATTTTGACCAACTATCCCGAAAACTAAAATAGAATTGTGTTCTGAGTGTAACGGAACAAATAGACTCCTTGACATAACCAGTACGTATCAATAGTAGTTTAAGTGTATGTGTATATACAGTACGTAGATAAAATAATAATAATATATACGTAAGCAGGTGTTATAATTTATACATATATATAGTAAAACGGTACGTAACCATAACAGTTAATTTATTTTGACGGAAAAGATAACCGAAGCAGTAGTAATTATATGTACAAAATGTGGAAAAGAAATAATATTATAAGTAGGGTGAGAGAACTTGTATTTTTACAAAAGAAATGGCAACTAGTAATGAGTAAAATGATAAAGGGGGAAGTGGGAAGCACAGAGGTTAAGCTTCTTTTTTTTTAAGAACGAATTAAAATCATCATATATCTACAAGTATAATTGAAGTAGTTGTATTGCCCAATGGATCTTTCTTTTCAATGCTTGATCGTACTCATTATTAGTATTGTTCGGAGACGTACGACTACTAACTTGATTTACCATATTATTGACATGTTCTTTCCAATGATCAACAGCTTCTGGGCCGTCCACAATGATTTCGATTTTTTGTTCGTCGCTGACGGAGGAAATACCTTTACTTATTACAACGTGAGATCCGTCTTTTTTCGTCTTTATAATATCTGCTCTCAATGAGCGTTCATGCATGTATAGCATATACCGCCACTTTACCATCATGACATGTCGATAAACGTCTTCTATTGATTCAAGTCGGACAGGTTTAGTCTTCATGTTGAAAAATAATAACTTTTCCACCAAGTGAGCTGTATGAGCACCGTTTCGAAGGTACATATACCTATCTGGAACACAAGAACAATCTGAATCCGAAAGATAAAGATCGCATAATGTAGAAATAAATGTAGTACATTGTATCGTCTATATATAAATGAGTTTCCCATCCATAATTGTTAGATATTGAAAAATTGACAGCTCCTTGATTTCCTTTTTCTCTTGATAATACTTACTTCAATTAAGTTAGCGCAGCTTTCGACGTCTAATTTTAAAAATCTTCGGTAAGTTTGATCAACTAATGCTTTTGTGGTCACAAGATTATCACAATAAGAGAGAACTGCAAGCTATAATATATATATATATATAAGAGAGTTACAAAGAGGAGTTAGTGCTCTAATGTATGAACTAATATAAAAAAGCAAGGGGGAGGAAACGCATTATGCATATTGATCATTTTTATGTCGGCTGTCAATCACCTAAAAAAAAAGAACAGTGTTCTAACCATATTTAATAACCTGGCTGCGAACTGTGCAGCATCAGCATCTTTCAATTTCGTTGGTTCACCATCTTCAATGTTATGATATCCAAACACACTGAAAATAATATCCAGGTACCGATCAAATTGACTCCTATTACCAGTACTATCTCTTCTTATCATGTCTAATATGACACACTTTTCTAGTTCTGAGTTGCTTTCTATTGTCATTTTAAATATATTATTGTAAGACTTTAACCGTATATATAACTTTTGTATTAGTGATTATATACCTCTTCGTGCTCGTAAATCGTTTTCTAATACTGTAATCAAAATGTCCAAGACGATCCGACGCCGCTAATAAATAAATATACATTTGAATAAGAACATCAGTTTTCTATACATACACAAACATAAAAGAGAAAGAAAAAAGTTCCATATCAATTATCATTACCACATGCCCAGCTGCTTGTTTCAATGATTGCTTCTCTTGTTGTTGTTGTTGATACCGTACTCGTGGTTCGACATATCCAAAGCATTGAGCAGCAAGATCCCAAATATCGTCAAATTCAGTTAAAGAACACTCATAAGGTTCGTCATAATCGTCATCATCGTAATTCATTTCCATTGCCTCTTTTCTCTTTCGTCTTTCATGAAAGCGTCCTAAAAAGTTTGGTTTAAAGATAATCCAAATTGGTGCAAAAACATCAGGTCCAAAAGTTTCCAAAATGTCGTGTAGTATTCGTTGAGCTTCGCGAGCCATTGTTAATAGATCTTTTGATGTACGTTTTCGTAAAATAATAGATGGTCGTAAGATGAAATCGAATAATGATAATATAATTTGTCTGGAAGAAAAAAAAAGGGGGGTATAATCATCGTCACTTTTGTTTAGTAAGACATTCTTAGAATTCGTTTTTCATGCAATCATGCAATTTTGTCACTATTGCGAAACAAAGTATGGCTTTTTTTAAAAAAAAAGAAGCAGAAAATATTACTTTGAAGGCTTTCTGCCAGAAGCGATTGTACTACGAATTATATCTAAAGCAGCATCGTCTATATATTCATATTCAACATTTATTAATAAAAATTTTCTCGTTTTCGTTTACTGAGATATAGCTTTTCCTCTTCCCCAAATAATAAAAAAACACACTTACAATGTTCCTCTTCCATATAATGAACAATCATGTGCTCTAACTTGTTTTCTATTTCTCTTTCTTCTTTTTGCTTTTGTTTCGCCAATGGCAAGCCCGGACCATCGCTATAAAAATACTGATATAATTCCACGCTTTCAGGATCAAGTGCCATTAATTGTTCAGCAATAAGTTTTTCCACTAAGACACCGTCAGGTGTCGTCGTGGTGATCTCGTATACAATTCGATTTTTCTACATTCCCCACCAAAAAAAATAACAACGTTATTTTTTCTTATTCTTATACAATATATTTCAAATTTTATAATAAATGGAATGCGTTACTTCATCAATGTAATGGCCTGTTATTGGCATTGGTAACAAAAAAGAAATAAGTACAGTGCAGGAGTAAGAAAGTGAGACTAAATTTTATTTTGTATATTTTGTTATAAAAAAAAAATCTTTTTCCTATTAAGTCCAAAATTTGATACAAGTGGGTTGAGGGTGATCAATGGTTTCTCCATCCTCCAAAAGACCTGTCTCTTGATTAATCTTGAAAATTACAATGTTATCAGAATTCTATACAGTAGAGTAGGTAAGTTGAGTTTAGCTATATTATACTTTGGATAATGGATGATAGATAACAACAAAACCCCATAACAATAACTACTACTAACGACTTACCATGTTACCGACAAGCAAAAATTGACCTGATGGATCAATCTTGAAATGACGAGGATGGTCACCACCTGAAGGTTGATAATCCACCACTGTTAATTTTCCAGTATCTTTATCAACTTTGTATACAGCAATCATATTGATAAATCGTACAGAAGCGTATAAGAATTCACCATTGGGAGACAACTCGATTTCAGCACCACCACCCACTGCACCATCCGGTCCCGCATTATGGTGTTCTAATTCAGTCAATGTACCCGTCTCGCTATCGAAATCGAGCACATAGACTTGTGAATCTAATTCTGATAATACATAAACTTTTTTACCATCATGACTAATAGCTGCATGGCGTGGACCTGTACCATTAGGGAACTGGAATGCACCCGATTCTTTAACTTTGCCGTTGGACTTTTGGTATACAACTGCTTGATCTGTACCCAAATCGCACGAAACACTCCATGTATCATCAATGAAATCAAAAGAATGAGCATGTGCTGCTTCTTGACGATCAGGGATGCCGCCTGATGCTGGAGCTGTATGATTAAGCAAGTAATCAAGGGGTTCTACACCATTATCATCCTCGGAAATAGGTATTACAGAAATTGAACCACTGTTATAATTGGCTGCATAGACATTATCTTTATCCGCGACAGCATAACACGGGGCTTTGCCAAAAGTGGCTTCTTCATCCAGTTGAGTGAGAGATCCATCTTCCTTATTGCGCTTGAATGCAATCACAGTACCACCCCCAGTTCCATCATAATCTTCTAATTCACTGACGGCATAAAGCGTGTTGGAGTCTTGCTTAATCGTAAAGTACGAAGGAGCTTCGGCTTTGGCTGCCAATTCGCCTCCACTGAGTTTTCCATTATTCCAATTATACTTATAGATACCTTCACCCCCCTTATCCGTATATCCAGATACGTATACAGGCATTGTTTCGGTAGCTGTCACTAGCTTGAGAATAAATGACGTTGCTATGGCAGCCAATGTTGTTGTTTTGAAGAAATGCATTGGAATACAAATGAAATTATTTTACAATGGTAGTAATGACAACAAACAGATGAGAATAAGTAAGCCAAGGAAGAAAGAAAAAGTTCACTACATACTCGTTTATTTTATAAAGTTTATACGCCTCTATTCCTTTAAAAAAAAACTTTAAAAGTGTTGGGTGAGAGTATTATGATATTCTATATTCAGGGGAGATTCCTAGTAGAGAAAAGGGAAATATTTATTTTATTCCGTAGGACCCTTTTTGAAAGTTACATAATGTTATTAATTAATATGATTGGCTGGAAATTTCTTGGTGATGTGTACAGTGGGAAAAAACAACCTGTGCAGTATAGGCAACATGTTATAATTTTTTTTCCCAAATGACGGGTGCAGCACCTTGGGAAAAGCGATCGATTTTGGGATGATCCGGATTTATTCACATATTACAAAATTGATTAAAGTGGTAAAGGCCGGTTATAACCCATTACCACAAACAGAATCAATCGTAATGTGGATATGGGGAAAATAGTTAGTAAGGATATGGTATGGCGTAGATTTTGTAGCCCTACCAAAGGACATCTTGTATTGTGGAATGAGTTTGACAACAATCAAAATACTTCACATTTTTATGCGACATTATGATTACTGTATTTTGCGAGGAAAATGTCAAAAAAGAGGATCAAAATATTAGCGCAAGGAATAAGGAGTTTATGTATTTGAATTATGAATGTGAGCGAAATAGTGGATCTGGGCGGATTACATAATATTTGAATAAAAGAACATTTTGCTTGCTTTGCATAATTTCTTCACTTTCACAATTTCATGTACACAACGAAAGTTATTGGTGAAAACATTCTTTTTTTTGATTATCGATATATTTACATATGTTATTTACAATATCCCATCATCATATACTACATTAATATATCCATCCTATTGCAATATAACAATGTATATCATTCCTCATCGTTCTTTAGAAACAGTAATTGGTACCATTTGTTTTTCAATCGATAAAGCAGTTTTGATCAATTTCATCCTTTGTAGCAAAATTCAGTCAAATATCTTTTCTCTCTCTTCTCTCTCTCTTCTTCAGCTCAATTGGCACATACATTTTGTGTTTTTCAAGACGAAGTTTTGAACATGAGAGCCGAAAAAAAAAAGTTTCCAAGAAAAATATATGCGATCGATGTCCCTGTTCATGATTTACAAAATCTAATATCTCTTCTGTCTCTCTAAAAGGATAACATAATATTCAGCATGCAACAGGAACCCGTGGTCTGCATCAAAGCCGCTTTCCCATACAATTACGATTGATTCTGAGGGTACAGAAGTCTGGTTCGATTATGTCACATGAGCTCTCAAAATAATAATATTTTGAAACAAATGAACAATATTTGTATACACACACAGTAATCGATAAGCAGCATTGGTAAAAAAAAAATAATGGGGTTACGTATTTGATGATAATAATGTTGGGAAGACTATTTATCGTTGAATGTGTCATGTACACAGAGATATATAACAAACACTTAATGTCATAAAGCCAAAAAGATAAGCGAACAACTACAAAAAAAAAAAAAATCAGGAAAGTTATTCCATTTTAGTTTAATACAAGGTTGTATGCAGACATTCTCGAATAAGCTTGAAGTATATATTAACATTTATTGTAGCACCCTTACTAAGTTTTCTAATAGATCTTGGGACTATTGAAAACCCACATATTGTAAAACTCATTAACTTCAGTCCTGACACGTTGATTTTGAGCAAGCATACAAAATGGAAACGATATAGATGATTATGGATTAAATGAGCGCTTCTATCTTTCAATCGGCCACCACAGAAAATAGTTTGGATAATGATCGCGACCAAGGCATAAATAACGATAAATAATCGTTTTTTTTTTTTTTTGGATTATTCAACAAATTGGTCAATTGTACTATATTTCTTGTTATTGTATACCACTGTTGTATATTCGATTTGCTTTGTCGTTATTGTTGCGTTTGTTATTGCTGTTATGAATTAATATTTGTTGTGTCATTGGTATTCATAATGATATTGCTATTAGTAGTAGTTGCAGCACGACGTAATAATCCAATGAATACACACTGGAACACATAGTTTAGATCACTTGTAAATAGCGTTTAATAGCATTATCATAATTGTTGGCGGTATAAGCTTCCTTTCATTGTTTAAAAGTTGACACAATGTCAATGTCATTTGGTTCGTCATTTTCTGTGAAATTTGATTAGCGTTTATCAAGTGAAGAATTATCAGTAGTATCCATAAATAAAATTACGCGTTTTTTTTAAGCTCACTCATACGCGTGAATCGCGAAATAGCGGTTTTTTACTTTTTTTTTTTTTTTTTTACTTTTCGACACTTACACAAAAATGGATATCGACGAACTAGATGCTTTGTTACTTGATGACTATGATCCTTTTTCCAAAGATAAAAATGAATCGAATGATCTTAAAGATAAAAGCACAACGTTCGACCCTTTAGCTTCAACTACTGGTAAACGAACAGGAGAAGAAGCACTGGGCGGAAAGAAAAAAAGAACCAAATTAAAAAAACTCGATGCTGAAGTGTAAATTTCTCTTCCTTTCTTATAATTGATCCATTGAAGAGAATGTGGTTTTAAAATTACTTAATAAACATGTATATATTTATATATATATATTAGTTTATTATCAGATAAAGGATTACCAAGATTACGACATGAAGCACCTTGGTTAAAATTTCATGGCAAAGGTTCTGAGGTGAATATATATAATTTAGAAAGGAAAAGAGAGAGAGAACAGTTTTAATAATAATTCCAGTATTATTTTGTGTATAGGATGAGGATTTAAGGAAGCTTATGGACTATTATACAGTATGGGCACATAGTCTCTATCCTCGCTTACAATTTCGTGATTTTTCACGTAAGGTGTTAAATGGAACACAATCTGCACGCGTAAAGGTAAATCCTGATATATGTCACAGATCTATCACTAAAAGGATATAGCCGTTGATTGACTCTCTTCTATTATTACTAGCATACGTTAAATCAATGGCAAGATGAATACTATGAGAAACAAAATCTACTCAATGAAAATAATCCAAATAATAATACTACTACTACTGGAGGCGAAGGTAAAAAATAAAATAAAATGTTAGGATGTTACTGTATACATAGCTTTTTATTAATCCTAACTTATATAAATCAGACGACGAGGATAATGATGATGATGGTGATGATGATGACGAAGACGAAGACGAAGACGAAGAGAAACGTGCAGAAGAAACAAATGAGCCAATCGAAATAAATAATAATTTGGATAATAACGATTCTGATGACGATAACGACCTCTTTTTGGATTTCTTAACAGATGTACGAACCAATGTTGACAATACCCCTCCAATTTCTACTCCAACAAAAGCAGTTTCAAATCAGCACCCAGAAATATCAACGACACGATTACTAAAAAATAACCCAATAGGCGACACTGTACTTAGTGATCCTGTTCAAGAAGATTCTCAAACACAACAACTGGAATCTGGTACTACTCGATTAAATCAAGAAGTTGATCTCGAAGATGATGAAGACGACGAACCTCTATTTTTAAATGTAAACAACAAACGAAGACCCAAACGTATAATCAAAGATTATGATGGGGATAGTGATATGAGCGAATAATAAATAAAATGTATATTGGTCAGCACACAACATAGAAAAGTATATTACATACTGTAAATAGGTTAAAATTTGTGGAACAAAAGGCAAATATAAGGGTTGAGAGGAAATAAAGAAGAATGCAATCTAAATATATAAATGGTATATTCAAACGGCCCCCAACCACCCGAGAGCCATTTATTGACGAAAAGAAAATTCCATTTTATGCACTCTTTATAATAAGCAGTTGTAATGGGGCGCCTTGATCATCATCAAAGTAAATTGTGTTTTTTTTAAATGTATCAAATAGTGACCAAACTTGTCACTAAATATATTATTGCTCAAATATAGTGATACCTAAAGAAGATAGCTAACATACTATAATACGTACACAATAATAAGTATGACTGCTAGGTATGTTATTCCATGAAATATTACTCACTAGATTGAAGAGTTAGTGATTTAGTAACTAGTCTCGAGTTTTATTGAATCGAGAAAAGCAGGCTTATAAGTAATTGATTCTTAAAATTCTTGTCGTTTATTGCGAGCTGATACTTTTGATATAAAACCAAGATGTTACTCTTTATACGTCGTAAAATGACAGGAAAAAGAAGAGAAGAAATTAGCATACAGAAATGAATAAATTTAAGGAAAGAAAAAACTTTCTTTTATAAACAACCTTTGGTAAGCGCATGTAGATCATTACAGTGAGTATTCGTTAAACCGGTACTCGTTAAACCGGTATTTCGATAAACCGGTAGTATCTCTTAAATATTTTTTATATACTTAATAAAATACTGGTGATTCGTTAAACCGGTATCCGGTGAGCTTTCCAAAATATTTACCGGGTTTATAATAGTATTATTTTATTTCATATGATATAATATTAGTCTTTTTATTGGTAAAATCATTGATACAGCTTTCCTTTAACGTCATCTAAGCTCTTCTTCCCTTTGTTTTCAGCTGGCTACTTTGTTTCCATAGCAATTAAAAATACACAAATCATTCTTGTCATCAAGAGAAAGCTTCTCAACATCTTGTTGATAACAGTGTCTCTTTTTCGTCAACTTTACACAGATGCTTTTTTCTTCTTCCTCATCTGCCTACATACGTACTTCTTTTCAACTCTGTCACGTACTTGTTCATTACCATTGAATAGTGTATGTAATTATGTTGCTGATACAATTCATTTTTACTCATTTATTCAACCGCTAACCATGGTCCATATTTCAAACACACTTTGTTGTACATTCATTATTAATCCAGTCTCTTGTTAACTATCATTATTTGATGAATACCGTACACTAATATCATTTCTGTCACCAGGACATTAGGTTATAGTAGCAAAGCTACATAATATCAACTATCATTTTTTTTATCTTATCCGTACAGCTTACATATTAGTACCAGCTGCGTTCCAATTCGCTAAACCGGTACAAATCCTCATATATTGAGTACCGGTTTAACGAATACTTACAGTACTGTAACACCGTTATACGTACTAGAAAGACTTCTAATCATTGATATATAAAAATGGTACAGTACATATTGCAATAATTACTACTACATATCAGTTTTTCAGTTTCTATTATTTCGTCTACGTACGTATCATTTCATTTTGATAAAGGTAAAGAATTTATATATAGTTTTTAATGCGATATATACTTGAGTTTTCTTCTAGTATTGACAAATTGGGTATTTCCAATGCTCGATCTTTATACCTTGTTTACACCAAACTACTGATTTTATGGTCATCTAATACTAACCAAAAAAAAAAAGTCAAAAAGTTTCCCAGGAACATCAATATCAATAGCACACAAATTAGTACAACATGGCACAATGTATTTACCAGGTGATCAACGGTACTTGAAAGACCCATCACATTTTTATGGATATAATATATGTACTTCTTAACGTTACATAAATGTAATTGTAATCTTTCCATATTTTTCACACATTATTAGTTCTAAAACTGTTATCAAGGACATACTTGTTCAAATGTATGTAAACAAGCTCTTCTATACATTAGGATTCCAATACCTTTGGCTGATGTCGACAGAGGACAGATATAATGCAAATCGAAAGAGTATTACATAATGCAAGTGGGATTCATAAATTCAAAATCAGTTGAAATAAAAATAAAAAACTTGTAGCATATGCCATGACTAGGAAGAAAGTAATAATCCAACATCACCATGATAAAATATAATACGTAGCATTTGAATTTTACGTAATCAAAATTTCTACAAGAATAAGATAAATTGTCAATACCAAGTAAAAACAAGTGCTTGACAAAACTTTATCGCTTGGACGGGTTTAAAATGGCAATCAGATTATTGTGGACATAAGAAAATCAGCATCAAAAGGATAAACTTTTCTTTGCTTGATCAGTTGAAAACTATAGTACGTATTTATTATAATACTTAAATGAGAAGAAAAATTGATAAACACTTTTTAGCATATCATCAAAAATAAAAAGAATAAAAATGATGAATGATCGAGGAGAAATGTACATGTGACTTTGACAGTGTATCGACATGTTGCATATATAGATGTCAATAAAGTCAATAGAATGATATGGTAGTAATTATTACATACTGTTGTCTCTTACGTTCTACATGTCATTTGAACACTATAGTTTGGCCAGCGACACAAGCGATTTATGTGTAAATTCAACTTGCAGTGATGCAAAGTTATCTCTTATTATTGACACATTAAAACGATTCTATCAATTTTAAATATTGAATATATATATCAATAGCTGTTCAATTTGTTACTGAAAAGTACGTAACTAAGAAAATATTACGTAACTTCAGCTATGTAAGCTATTTCAATACGATGCAATGCATTCATTTCCAAATAAAGCAACATGATGTTATAAAATCGTTACATTTATATGGTTATATTACCTATTTATCAATGTCATGAGTTAACTGTTACGTACCATTCATCATCATCACTAAAAAGAGGTTTATTATTATTATTATTATTATTATTATTATTGAATAAATAATATTAATAGTTCCTAACTACATAACAACTACGTTTCATACTTTCTATTAATATGCATTATGATATTCTTTTGTGTTCCTTTGACATTTCGAAATTGTACCAATTTGTACGTTATTCACATATACTTATAGTTAATGTATATATATCATACACCTCCATGACAATACACTATAACAAAGTGAGACGTAACATTACTAATTCGTTCCGTAGATAATTAATTATTATTTGTTATGATTATACCATTGTTTGTTTATTTGTGTAAGAGCGCGGTAAAGCATAATAACAACGACATCATTATACTGTCTTTCCTAAGGAAAAAGGCTTATATTCGAAAGGAAATAACATATTACCATTTTTATAACTGTTAGATGTATGAACAGCTTGATTTAATATGATTTATATATGATAAGACGTTAACAAAAAAAAACACGATACTATATATATATAAATATACATTAATTCACATCACCAGACATAATTGTTGTACAACTAAAAGAATTGTAACTACCTTTCACTTTTTGATTGCCAAACAAGTAAAATTTTTAACATGTGTTCTTTAAATAAGCCGGTATCAGCTTTTTTAAAGGCAGTTTCTTTTTTTTACTCATGTGATGTATTTGTTTTGGCATTTAAGATAGTAACTTTTTATAATAATAAATAATAATAGCAATTGCTTCTCTAAAATTATATTAACATCTTAATAAACAATAACAATTGATTGAATGGTTTTGGTAAATTTTTTTTATTACATAGATATATATTATAGTATATTATTACATCTATAAAAAACATAATGGTAAAGTGGGAAAAAAAAGGATATTGAAATATCCCTTCTTTCTATCCTTCCTCCACTCAACTTTAACTGAAATATAAAAGGCGTTCCAATCTGCTTTAACGGACATACAGAAAGGCGTTCCATTCTGTCTTAATGGACATATAGAAAGGCGTTCCATTCATCATTAACGGCTATATATAAAGGCGTTTCGTTCTGCTTTACTAGTCATTTAGAAAGGCGCTCTATTCTGAATTCACTGAGATATTAAAGGCGTTCCATTCTGCTTTAATGACCATATAGAAAGGCGTTCCATTCTCCTTTAATAGACATAGAGAAAGACGTTCTATTCTGCTTTCATAGGCATATAGAAAGGAGTTCCATTCTTCTTTAATAGATATATAGAAATGCGTTCCATTCTGAATTAACTGATATATTAAAGGCGTTCCATTCTGCTTTAATGGACATACAGAAAGGTGTTCCATTCTGCTTTACTGGCCATAGAGATTAAATAATAATAGTAAATATTTTTGTAAACTATAAAATTTTTATAATCCTTAGATTATTAAAAATCAATTTCTTTAGTTTTTATATACTTAAATAAATATAAGTAATCATATTAATTTTTAATAATCTAATGAGTACAAAAGTTTTATAGTTTACAAAAATATTTCTTATTAATGTTTATCTCTCTTATAGATTTTATAGAAAAATTATATATAATTTTATCTTTATTCTTATAAGGAGAATAAACAATAACTTAATGATTACAAAAAATTTATAAATTTTAAAAACTTTATAATTTTTTTAGATGCCAAGAGATTAAAAACAAAAAATAAAATATTTTTTCTTTTCTTCGCATTTAAATAATTCACATGACCATTTCAATAATATTTAAGTTATTATTATATTGAATTATTAAATAGATATATCCAAAATTTTTATCTAAAATATTTACATAATTCATTTAAAAATATATCATTTTAATATATTATAGTAATAAACAATTATTTAGATTAAAATATTTTAATAATATAATTTTTTTGATCTAAAAAACCTATAAAATAAAATAAATATAATATTAATTAAATAGATCATTAAATTATTAAAGTTTTATTTTATATATCTATTATTTAAGATAATATTTTTAAAAGATACATTAATTGATTTAAATTATAAAAGGATCCAAAATGGTCATGTGAATTATTTAAATGCCAAGAAAAGAAAAAATATTTTATTTTTTGTTTTTAATCTCTTGGCATCTAAATAAATTATAAAGTTTTTAAAATTTATAAATTTTTTGTAATCATTAAGTTATTGTTTATTCTCCATGAACTACTATGAATTACTACTAAACTTTATTAAATTATAATAAAAACTAAATTTCTAATTAAATATAGATATAAATATAGATATAAATATAGATATAAATATAGATATAAATATAGATATAAATATAGATATAGATATAGATATAGATATAAATTTTAAATTAAATAAAAATTAATAAATTAAATGTTTAATAAAAAATAAAAAAAAAATATCTATTTTTATTTTTTATATATAGAAATAAATATAGTTAATATATTAATATTTAGATATAAAACTAAATACATAAAACAATATAAACTTATAATTTAATAAAGTTTAGTAGTAATTGACGGTAGTTGATAGTGTTGGTGATGTAATATGATATGAGTAAAAATTAAAAATGCTAAATATAAAATTTGTATTTCTCTATAATTAATTATAAATTGAGAATTTATTTTTATCTTTTTTAAAATATAAATCAAAATTGTTGATATTTATCAACATTTTTATTTTTATATTTCTTGGCATCTAAAAAAATTATAAAGTTTGTAAAATTTATAAATTTTTTGTAATCACTAAATTAATGATTAACCCTCCATATAGAAAGGCGTTCCATTCTCAATTCACTGATATATTAAAGGCGTTCCATTCTGCCTTAATGAACATACAGAAAGGCATTCCATTCTGTCTTAATGGACATATAGAAAGGGGTTCCATTCTGCTTTAATGGACATATAGAAAAGGGTTTTATTCTGCTTTAATGGATATACAGAAAGGCGTTCCATTCTGAATCAACTGAAATATATAAGATGTGACATTGATAGAATAAAAAGATATGGTTAAGAGATAGTACGGAAAGAATAAGTGGAAATGGGAGTCTTATGATAATCAGAGGTAGATTAAATGGAATGGAAAATTTAATACTATTTATTCTATTTTGCATGACTACTTATGTAGATGTTTTTCTAAGCATGATGTTATTGCTATTTAAGTATTTTAGTATTTTAGTATCGTTGTATTTGAATCATTGATCTAGATATGATGACAGCTATTGCCTAACTAGATTATAATATACAACGTTCATAAGCTGAAAAATAAATATTTTGTTTTTCTCTTTCTGATTATTAAGATAACTGAAAAAAAAAAAGATTACGAAGTATTTAACGATAGATGATATAATATGTTAATATTATAAATTGTATTATTATCTATTTTCAGATTGCAATTATATCAGAGGAAAAGAAATTTACAGTTGATTGAGCCATTTGTCTTTTACACCTGTTTTTTTTTTTCATTACGTTTCCATAATAATTATATTCGATTTCTTATTATTTTCTGACTTGTCCTTTAGCTTATTTATGACAATTACCATGATTAATTCTCGTACCTTACAGCAATTGCGCATTACTCATTAATGACTAAAGAAAAGACAACTTACAATTGTGGTCTATGCACCAAAACTTCTTCAACTTCCAATGCTTTATGAAAACATCGTCGCCGTGTTCATACAGTAGAAGCATGCGTGACACTTGGTGAATATATGTGTTTTTTTATTGAACATTAATTATTATTATTATTATTACTATTATTATCATTCTAACAACAGTAAAACTTCTTTTTTTTTTAGATGCAGTGGCAGTTCCATGTTTGAATGGATTTTTCACTTGTCCTTTGGCTTCATGTAAACAACAATGTATAAATATCGACACCTTCCAAGTTCATATGAGAGTTCAACACAACAATATTGAAGTGTCAGCGTTACAGATGAATGAATCAAAGACCAGTCAAAAAAGATCGTTCAGTGATTCTTTGGGTAACTTCGACTTTGCAACTGGTGCCAAGCATACACTTACTGAACAAAATCATGACAAGGCAAAGCATCTGGCTGCTGGTATTGGTTGCGCACCTGTTTCTTTACATCTATCCCATAAATCAACAAAAGATGAATTACGGGTTACTAGATTATTTGATTCAAAATCGGTGAAACTTCTAGTGGATAACGTGCCTTTCAGTAATGAAGTGAACTGCTCGCTTCCGTTGGATGCAATTGTACAACTGCATCAAGAAAAAATGATGATTGAACCGACATCAAAGCAACTTAACAACAATCAAAATAATATTGGTGTGCTGAAGGAAATGCGTGCATCTTGCTTACCCAGTATACTTGACCTTGATAATTATGTACAAGCTGACGAGGAATTGATCCACTTGTTAAACTTTGATTATTGACTCGTTCCTACACTCCTCCATGCGGTTGCCCAGTTACATACCAGTTCTATTGTTTCCATTGGTGATGAACTTATATTATTATTGACTGCTGAAGGATATGCTCGATCCAAGGGTACCGATGCACACGCCGAAACCTCAATGAAATCCTTACCACCAGATTCGTCCTCATTATTTGTTGGAGTCTGTGAGGAAGCGGATGGCAGCAGATCCAAGGATAAACTTAAGATTGGTAGTATGAGCATGAACATTCTGTCAACTATGTCAGTTATAATTGGAAGCAAAATGACAATAAATGTTGGACCTAAAACAAGACTTACAAACCCTGGTAAAGGCACTATTTTTTATCAAGCAAAGGAGGTGCAACATTTTAAGAATTGTATGAAAGAAAAGAAGAAATATGTCGTGGTACCAAACTTGAATAGCATTCGTCAAGTTGTTTCTGGTTTCAATGATCCCTCAACCTATAAACCATACCGTGCATCATGGAAACCACTGCTGAACAATGATATATTATTGCCTGCGACTATTTTCAAACTTTGTGACCTACCACATACCGACTATGGAGCATCGAATACATCAGCAGCAAAGATTGGCTCCCGGTTTATGAAATCATTGGCTGTTGCATCACTATTGGAAGAACATACATTGTCGAAATCCGAAGTAGACGACAATTTTCAAATGTTTTACTCAAATACCAGTGAGGTAAATATTTTGCCTTTTATTTTTCTATTTTTCTATTTTTGTCTCATTGTCTTTCCATTTTTTGCGTTCGCTGATAGTAGGCGTTTTATTATGTAGAGATCAAATCAATGGAAAGAACTGAACACGTTTGTCAAGTATCTGGAATCAGAATTTGAAGATAAAGAAGAGTTGGATGTACTTAGTCTTGGAAAGAAGAATATAGGAAATCTCGCTGATATGATCAATCAATCTTTGTCTACCACAAATGCAAAAATCAAATCAAACGTCGAAAAGAAGTTGGCCAGTGAATTAGCTCTACGTCGAGATGTTCAATAATATATAAAAACAATAATTTCCTGATACCACAAATACAAATACATTTATATACTCTTTGTAGCACTCAAAACATTCATTTTTTCTACCTTATAAAAATGTGATTCTATTATAAAATTACCGTATTTTTTTTTGTTTTCCGAATTCGCAAGCAAGCACTAATAACAAAGCCAAGGATTCGCTAAAAAGAGATATTCATGATCTATTTTATTCTTCTTTTAAAACATAACCAAAAATGAATTAATCTCACTTGAATGTTATCCAAATTTACCTTTTCCAAAATAAAATGAAATCTAAAAAGGTTAAACGTGGTCACTCCCAAAAAAGTTAAAAGAAACCCCCAATAAGAGCGAAGAGTTTTTGATACGTACCAATGTGTTAAGGAATGTCTTTGAAGAACTATCAAATTCCCCCTCTCCCATATGATTCGATGGTAAAAGTAATTTGTTTTAAAATAAATAGCTAATAAGTTTACTGATTAACAAGTATTATGTCATCAGTATTGTTAAAGGCTATTTATATCCAAAAAAAATGTCTTACAGTGAGTATTCGCTAAACCGGTACTCGTTAAACCGGTATTTCGCTAAACCGGTAGTGTCTCTCAATTATCTTATATATACTTAGTAAAATACCGGTAGTTCGCTAAACCGGTATCCGGTGAGCTTTCTTAAATATTTACGTTTAAATTCAAAATTTATTTTAACGTCTCAAATTGAGCACGGCGTCCTTGGCGGACATATTTGCTCGAGACAAGGTAGTGGGGGTAGAGGAAATGAAAACCCTATGCGAGTAAATAGGGAAAATGTTGAGGGATTAAATATTTACCGGGTTTATAATAGTATTATTTTATTTCATATGATATAATATTAGTCTTTTTATTGGTAAAATCATTGATACAGCTTTTCTTTAACGTCATCTAAGCTCTTCCCTTTGTTTTCAGCTGGCTACTTTGTTTCCATAGCAATTAAAAATACACAAATCATTCTTGTCATCAAGAGAAAGCTTCTCAACATCTTGTTGATAACAGTGTCTCTTTTTCGTCAACTTTACACAGATGCTTTTTTCTTCTTCCTCATCTGCCTACATGCGTACTTCTTTTCAACTCTGTCACGTACTTGTTCATTACCATTGAATATTGTATGTAATTATGTTGCTGATACAATTCATTTTTACTCATTTATTCAACCGCTAACCATGGTCCATATTTCAAACACACTTTGTTGTACATTCATTATTAACCCAGTCTCTTGTTAACTATCACTATTTGATGAATACCGTACACTAATATCATTTCTGTCACCAGAACATTTGGTTATAGTAGCAAAGCTACATAATATCAACTATCATTTTTTTTTATCTTATCCGTACAGCTTACATATTAGTACCAGCTGCGTTCCAATTCACCAAACCGGTACAAATTACTAATACAAATCCTCATATATTGAGTACCGGTTTAACGAATACTTACTGTATAAAAAAATGAACCTTTTGTCTTTATGTACCATTGCCGCCTATCGGGATATGGCAAGTACGACTTTTCTATCAATGATAATTTGAAATACCACATAAAGAAAAAGCCTACAAACTAATAAATAAGATGATAAACTTTTATGGTGATTTAATGCAACGTTACGTAAAGTATATTAATTGAATTTTTTTTAACAGTCATTCATTATTTATAGACTTGAGCACGCTATGATTAATAAAATACGGTTTAAACAGAAAGGCTGGGATGAGGATTTCACCGAAGAGATAAATGAAGTATGTACTGTATCGAGTATCTTATGTATTCTCCGTGTACTTTAATATATACGTATACATACGTATCTAAATAATTCAATCTTCTTAAAACCACGAGTAAATTATTATAATCAGTTAGTTGTATCTTTATAGATATAATAGATATAATACTGGTAATCGTCACGAGCGACATACACGTATAAGCTAAACAAAAAGAAAGATGAAGTCTGAAATGAGGAAATTGATAAAATAAAATAGGTGAAAAAATGGTTTATAGTACAAGAGAAAAATATTGGAAAATCAAAAACGTAGAGTTGGGAAGGAATTGAAAAAGAAGAGCGGTATGAAGATAATTTATGTGGAAATTGTGATTTTAACGAGCTTGATCTGTCTTTTTTTTTATGCTTGAGTCATGTGTTGACGAATAGTAGGTTCAACTTTATCAAATTGCGTACCATCATCCTCAGCGATTAATTGTAATGCTATGTCCTTCTTATCACCATCAAAATAAATGGCAGGTTTCTCTTTGGAAACTACCTTACTATCAATGACAACATTACGAATAACTGATCCAGGCGTATCATACATTGGATCCAACAAAATGTTTTCCTATTTAATATACAAAGTTATTACTGCGTTACTAAATCCCCTTTCAACTTTCAAATTGTTAATTACCATAATACGACGTAATCCACGAGCCCCTGTTTTCTTTTCAATAGCTTGTTCTGCAATGGTCTGTAATGCGGTTTTGCTGAAATGTAACTCCACCTATTCGTATTATCTCACGTGAGTTCATCTTATCACTTTTTATTAAATCCATCAAGCATACCAAGAAAATAAAATTACCTGATTTAAGCCAAATAGTCCTTCATATTGACGCAATAGCGAATTCTTGGGCTCACTCATTACCCGTACCAAATCATCGACGGACAAATTATTCACAGACGCAAGAACTGGCAGTCGACCACAGAATTCCGGTATTAACCCATATTTTACGAGGTCTATTTGTATAGAACAGAAATAAAAGAATGGGAAAGGTCAGAACGATGACCTATTATCAAAATTCCATCTCATAACAATTTTACCTGCAGGTTCAACAAGAGATAATGGATGGACTCCATCTTTTCCTTCAATTTGATCATCTGAAGGGGAGCGTAACGTAGCATCAAAACCAATAGACTAAGAAACAAACACGTAATATACATGCAGATACATAGGGTTAAACGTTGGGGCTACATCACTACCATACCCATCATTATGAACCATTAAAGTATAACTTACTCCTTTTGCCAAACGATCTTGAACCGTTTTTTCCAACCCAATAAAGGCACCACTAAGTATGAACAGAATGTTGCTTGTATCTACAGCGTAAGTTTCACCTTTACCTCCAGCACCACCTTGACCATTTCCTAGAGACCCAGGCATGCCCCCACGTCTATTTTGACTATTGTTTGCACCAGACTTATCAGTGACATTAACGACAGTGCCTTCCAGCATACGTAATAAAGATTGTTGAACACCTTCACCAGAAACATCTCTCGAAGCAGATAACGAATCAGATCGTCGAGCTATTTTGTCAATTTCATCGATAAATACAATGCCTGTTTCTGCTTTTTTCACATCATAATCACATGACTATATAAATGATATATTTCTAGTCAATATTATATATAAATTCACTATAATTAAATCCCTCCATAGACCCTTACTATTATTACTTATTACCTGTAATAATCGTTGAATAACTAATTCAACATCCTCTCCTACATATCCAGCTTGTGTAAACGGTGTTGCATCTGACATAGAAAATGGAACTTGTAATACTTGAGCTAATGTTCTTGCTAATAATGTTTTGCCTATAAAATTGGAAAATGAGTTGATAAATATATTAATAACTCTACTTAAATTTATCTTATATAAATATGAACAAATAACTATTTCTACCCCTCTTTCTTTCTTATAAAACATTTACCAGATCCGGTTGGGCCAATAAGTAAAACGTTACTTTTTTCATACACAGTCGTGTCCTGCACATCTGTGTCATTCTGAAAAGTTGAAGCCTTGATATCAGCATCCGCTAATGATCGCATACCACCTACTTGTGTTGGCGGATTAAGCCACGCTCGTCTCTGTGAACCTAAACTAGCATTATACGCTTGTTGTTCTTTCGATGATACATGTAAATTTTTGCCATTATTATTATTATCCGTACCATAACGTTCAGCTGGTACTAAATCCGCAGCCCCGACACCGCTGCTTGCATAATAATCTTGGGGGAGGGTAGGTCGATGGTGGTCGGCGTGATGACGTTCTTCTCCATCAACCGGTACTGCTTCTTTCTGTCGTTTTGTCCATTGTCGTGCAAGATTGGCTCGTACTCGATTATAATGATTAAAAACTGCTACTGCCAAGATCTTTTTTGCTCGTTCTTGGCCGATAATGTAGTCATTAAGGTGCTTGACGATCTTTAGTATTTTTTTTAATAATAGTAATATGTATTTTATTTGTTAGTTATACATTATTACACGTATACAAATATAACTTAAAACTCTTTCTTATTACTAATAGTTATAATACAGATAAAAAGTCCATGAATAAATTAGAAATGATATATGTACCGTGCGTGGGTCAGTCAATTGAGCAGTTTCCAAATAGTCATGTGGATATTGGGGTTGTTGTTGTGGTGGGGGTGATGCATCTTGTGACCCATACTCCATTGTATAGTAAGAACAGCGACATTGAGTCAATGATTTCATGGGTTGTCGTATTGACGAACGCTTTGATAATAACGATAGATAGCTACGTTGTTGTGGTGGTACTAGCTTTGCTTGAATAAAGTTATTTCCGAAACGTTGGGTCTTGTTCGCAAAGTACCATAATTGACGATGTAATTGTGTTTTAGGTCCCATTATAATATATTTATGCTTATATAAAGAAACAAAGAAGTTGAAAGAAAAGGTGAAAAGTGTGGTTGGTGCTAAAAAAACGATGAACTTGCTGCAATTCATATATGATGATGAAATCTCAGCTGACTTTTATGTAAAATGGGAAATAACAGGCAACCAGCATAATAGAGACGGGGGTAGGGAAATCATGATAAGAGCGCAAAAAAAAAAAGGGTTATACAAATGAGAGTAAGAGATTACTAGCTTTTGTTTTCTTAGCGATTTGATTACCTGATAAACTTATATTTCATGCCTTGATCACATTAAATTACAATAAAGAAAATTGCGTTGGATTTGTAACCAATATATTTTCCAGCTAAACCAACAATATCCTAGATAAGATAGAGAGAGTTTCTACCCGCTTCTTTCTTTAATTTTTTTCTTTTTATCATTTTTTTTCACACACCCAGGATATCCTCTCTCATTTTACTTTTTACTTCTTATTTTATCATTATCTGTTAAATGGCTTTACCATTTGTATCGAATCAAACTAGCAGCTGGCTGCTTTATATTTTAGTCGATTCAGCATTACCGACAGGAGGTTTCGTAGCATCGTCGGGTCTCGAAGCTACTTGCCAAGCAGGGCTACTAGACGCTGATAACTTAAACGAGTGGGTGAACAGTGCAAACCTTAACTATGCTTGCAATACCTCTTGTTTTGTTCGTGCTGGTTATGAAGCGCTTGACCATAAAGATCCATTAGCACAACTTGAAGAATGTGATTCCACTTGTGATGCCGTCATGGTGGCTAATACAGTTGCACGACGTGCTTCACTTGCTCAAGGCATTGCTATGATTACTTTATATCTTAAGTGTTTTACTGAACTAAATGAAGAACAACAATGTGAAGGTGATAAATTATTGGATATTACTATTATGAAACGATTTAAAACAATGATCCGTGCAGAAAAGGTGGACGGTCATTTTCCTATTTGCTTTGGCCTCGTATGTCGCTATCTTAAGGTTGACCTTGGTAAGTTATATACATATATAATGGTTATACTGTTTTATTTTGAAGACGGGAGAGGAAAGTGAACTGCTTTTAAGGGGAAAGGTCTTGGTTCAATTAATCTAAATAACACTTTATAAAAATAAATGATGATAGAAAATACTCTTCATTTATGGCTATATCTGTTTACACGCACGCTTTATTCTTCAGCAGTAAGAATGAACGTTATTGGTCCATACGAAGCTCAAAAGCTTTTGTTACAGTCGCGTGCATCAATTGAACGTATTGTCAAGGAAACAGCCGATATTCCAATGGAAGAATGCTGTCAAACAAATCCACTTTTGGATGTGTGTCAAGGCATGCATGATCGATTATATACGCGTCTTTTTAACAGTTAAATCAATGAGGATTCAGGTACCATTTTAATCCTCATAATTATCCTTTTTTTTCGACTTTTCTGTTCTCTTTTTTTGTTTCTTTTTATTGGATAGATCTGATAGCGCCCCCATATACAAATTTATACATATACACTCACAGCATGTAAAATAAAAATTATCGCATACAAATAATAATATTAAATTCAGGTCCAATTAGCTTAATTATGGCGCGATAATAATAATCATACGAACCCAGGATTACTATGTAATATAAATAATATACAAAAAACAAATAAATTGGCAAGGGAATTATTTTTTTCATTTATTAAACAAGATATATTATTAGAAAGTATGTAAGAATATAAAATAATTAAATTAAAGAGTACATTATTAAGATTACAAGAACAAAAAAAATAAATAAAATTAAAACAGAAGAAAGTTAAAAGTATCAGAAGACTGGAGGACAAAAGAATTATTCACGACACATTACTTCTTTTGAAAGATTACATTCATTTCTTCAAGTGAAAGTTTAGCAGTCTATAAATATTATATTGCGTTAATATCTATATTCAATTCATTAATTACATGACTTTTTTTTTCAATTTTCTTACCTCTGGTACATAGAAGTAGATGAGCACCCAAAAGATCAATGAAATGCCTGCATAGAACCAAAATGTTCCTGCAGCTGTCATGGCATCAATCATGGAAAGATACGTAATAGAAATGATAAGATTACAGATCCAATTGACGCCCGTTGCAACACCTGTACCTTTACCACGTAAAGCGATAGGGAAAATTTCACTTTGCAAAACCCACCTATATATAGTTTAAAACCAATCCCATTTAGTATGAATGTATTTTAATTGGAATCTTTACTATTTTCCACGTAATAAAAAAAAGTCTACTTACGGAGCATATCCAAGGCCTAACGCATAACCAGCAACATAAACAATCAAGAAAGTAAGCAAAACACCTGTGATGGTCTTATCACTACTTTGTGGTGGACATCCAGTTGAACTTTGATACAAATCAGTATCTCCTAATACTCCCAATGGCATACACACATCTTGTGAAATCGACCAACCACAGTTATCGTCATTGACACATCGAGCACAATGCGTTGTGTAACCTGAGCACAAATCCTGTTTAGTAATAAATCCTTGCTGTGCTGCAAATGTGCCGCCCAACGCGATCAGACCAGCGACCATAATAAGAATTGTCACAACTAGCATGCGTCGACGACCTACACGATCAATTAATCCAATGGCGACACCAGTGAATACCATGTTTGTTGCTGATACGATAATAGCTACTGTTGTTGAGTTTTGATGGTCACGAAAACCGGCCATGCGTAGAATAGTTGCTGCATAATACATAGCAGTATTGAAACCTGAGAATTGTTGTGCAGCTTGAAGAATACATGCTATATGTTTTGTTCCATAAGTATACAATATTAGAAATTATATATACCAATTTCACCTTGTCATTACATCCAGTATTAATATCCTTTTAATTTTATACATATAAATATACATATATACTAGTTAGAACATACATACCAATAAATAAAGGATGATAGTTTTCACGTTTTTTGAAATCTTTATAAGTAGACGATCGCGTCAGTTCAACTTCTTCTTGAATTGTTGCAATTTCACGATCCAAAAACTTGTCTGAAACTGAATCTCCATAAACACGACGGAGTGCAGCTTTGGCTTGATCAGGTTTGCCTACAATAACCATACGACGAGGAGATTCAGGAAGGAATGGCATAACTACAAAAAAAAATGTAAAAGTTGCGGTAAGTTTTCATCCAAAACATTAAAACCATATATCATTTAATGAATAATTACCTAAAAGTTGGATAAGTGCTGGGATACCTGCCAAGCCAAACATATAACGCCAGCCATTGGGTACATTAGAAAATGCAATATTAATGACATAGGCTATCACTTGCCCGAATGTCACCACCAATGTATTTAAAGTAGTTAAACGGCCGCGGATTTGTTTTGGAGACACTTCACTAATATAGACAGGCACCAGTAAAGAAGACATACCAACACCAACACCAACAACTAATCGACCAAAAAGAAGAACGCCATATGATTTCGGTAAAGCGAGCAATAAGGCACCAGCGATAAACATCAAGCAAGAGATCATAATCAAAGGCTAATATAATTACCCAGAGTTGGTCAGCAAACTTTAAAAAAAAATTGCTCACGTGCCTCTCCTTAACTAATTTGTATTTACCTTTCTTCCAAACCGGTCGGATAACTAAAAAAAAAATATGTTGAAAATCAAATCATAATAGATTGCGAATGTGTGAGTTCTCTTGATAATAAAAAAAGTAAGCTTTTACAATCGCTTCTACCCGTTTCCCCAGTCTTCTCCGCATTCCAATTCTTACCAGGCCAGTAAAGAAACCGCCAAAAATAGCACCAAAAGTAGTTCCTCCGACAACAAGTTCTTTGTCGATAGTGGTCATATGGAAATCATCCTGTAATGGTTGCAGTGCGCCAGAAATGACTATTTTAATAATGATTAAGGGGAATAAATTTTAGTTATAAACATGTCATTGATACCTTATACAGAATATAAATAAATACAAATAAAAGATAATAAAAAAAAATAATAAAAAAAATATTTACCGCCGGTATCATAGCCGAAAAGGAAACCCCCTACACAAATACAAGTGACAAGGATATAGGTATATAATGAGGCAGTTCCAACCTGTTCAATGTCGTCATATGAATGAACACTTTCATTAGTTACGACATTGGAGTCCAATGTCTTTTCATTATTATTCTCATGATCTTTTGGTTCGGACTCCATGTTCCCCCTTTCTTTTTTTTATTGGAAGTGTCAAAAGGAAGAGTGGGTTTAGAAAATAAAAAAAAAAAGAGATATATGAAATTTAAAGACAACCTTCTTTCTTTTCTTAAGAAGTGACCGCTTCTTTTATATGTGGATCTGAACTCTAACAAGCTTTCAGAAATATGAACAAGATGTATAATAATATAAGTGGTAAGCTCGATTATCACAAGAAACAAAATAAAGTTTCTTTGTGTAAATTTGTTTTTTTTTTCTCCATCTTTTTTTTTTTTACTGAGTAAAATAGCAATTTACATGTTTGTTTCCTTGACAACAGCATATGCATTATTATACTTTTCCTCGGTCAATTTGAAATGCCCGTGCACTAAGATCAATATGGATATTTTACTATCTTTAAAACAGCAGAAATAATGAAAAATGACATATATTCTGATTTTCCCGTATCACTAAAATCGTTTTTTTCTCACACAAGTATGGGAACACAAAAAATCCGATCCAGTACAACAGCTTTTATCCCAATAACCTCTTGTCAACAACCCCGGACTCACTAAGACTCACTATGATAGTTAAATTAATAAAACTAGTTTTATTTATGATCTTTTTGTCAAACAAAATTTTATACAAAAAAAAGTGTAGAATAATATTATAAAAGTACGTATGTTAAATAATGCTGATAATACTATAGATATCTCCAAAAAATATAATATAAAAGAGAGAAGGAAATGCGAAAAAAAAATAGGTTTTACAAAATTAAATGTGTGTGTGAAAAGAAAAGAATGATCTATAATGTCGGAAAAGAATTTTTTTTTGTGTATATATGTGAGGAATATTATGAGGAAATATGTTTAAACTGCGTGAGAGTTTAGCATAAAAAAGAAACTTTTTAACGTCTGCCTAAACGCTTCCAGTAGCAAAGAGCAAGGAATACAAGTACGTTGAAGACAAAAAATGCAGCGATCACTCCGACATCTCGCCATTTGTTGTCGGCGGACCATCCAAAGGTCAATTCATAATATTCAGGACCACTTTTGAATGTACAATAATCACAAGTATCAGTAGCGTTAGGATCGTCCACGTAACCGGGAGCACCACTGGCAAAGAAACTGGAAAGATATTCTCCACATGTTTGCCCTGTCGGTGGTGAAAACTTAACAAAATCGATATCGTTACAGATGACAGGTAAATCTGCCATTTCATTGACAGCAAGACCTTCAATATAATAATGGAAAGGATTGAGCCAATACATCCAGGCACTCCAGAAGCGAGGCATAGCTGATTCGGTTTGCATCAAGCCAGCGAATAAAATAAGCATGGAAATAACTAACGGGTTGATCACAGCAGCCATAGTTGGAATTTCCGCCACAGATGCGATCACAAATCCTAGTGTGACAGCCCAGAACACAAAGAGGATCAACATGAGATAAAAATAACCACATGCTTCTGGAGTATTGACAAGCCCAGTAGTCCAGTACATGCCGCCCATAAAGAATGCGCTCAAAAACAAAATATAAGGAATTTCAACAAGGACCGATGTGAAAGCAAAAGGCATCCATCCATAGAAGCGCGAAGCATATTCACGACGGAAGTATAAGCGTTCAGTCATAAACTTGGGTTGAGCAAGAATAATCTATAAAAAGCAACCACAAAAAGAATAATAATCAATACAACACACTTGTGGATGCTAGTTACCATAAAGACAAAAAAAGAGAAAAGTACTTACAAGAATGTTAGCCATAATGAACGTTGAGAACAAAACAAAAAGTCGGTTTTGCATGTCAGACGATGTAAGAGAAATCTTCCAATATGTGAACCCACTGAGCAAAGCAGTAAACATCAAGGTAATAAAACGACCAATGTTGTAATCAGGCGAACGCCAATAGACAAGCATCATACGATTATGCACCAACCAGAATTGATACCAAAATCCAGTAGCATAGGTAAGTGCATTACGCTTAGGATTTTGGTTCGCGTTTCGATGAATATCTTCTAATTCGTCATCAAGTAGTTTAGCTTGGATCGATTTTTCCCAAATATCAGCCCAATCACGTTTTGCCTTGCCTGCTGTACCAGCACCAACGACTTCCAAAATATATTCAGCTGGGTTTGCATTAGGAGAACACTTTGGTCCACCATTGGATTCAAAATAGTCAATCATGGTACGAGCATCAGAACCAATCTCACCATGGTAAGCGGTACGACCACCACGAACAAGCAACAATAAATGATCAAAATGCTCAAACAAAATAGCAGAAGGTTGATGAATAGTACACAAGACAGGCCAACCAGCATCAGCCAATTTACGAATGAAACGGATAATATTGTATGAACTTTGAGCATCCAAACCAGAGGTAGGTTCATCTAAAAAGAGAAGCTTAGGTTTGGCAACCAATTCCATACCAATAGTAAGACGTTTGCGTTCTTCAACAGAAATACCAGCACCTTGTGAAACATCACCAATTTGAGCGTCAGCAATATCTTCCATTTCCAAAAGAGTAATGATTTGTTCAACATATTCATCTTTTTCGGCTTCAGGAATATCCTTGTCTTGGCGAAGATAGGCAGAGAATCGCATAGCTTCACGGACAGTAACAGCAGGTTGATGGATATCCATTTGTTCACAATAACCAGTAATACGTTCGAAATCGGACATCAAAGCTTCGTTGTTCAAGTAGACACGGCCATCAACCTTACCAATAGTCTTACGTTTAGCCAATACATCGAGAAGAGTAGTTTTACCAGCGCCAGATGAACCCATCAAAGCAGTCAAATGACCAGGCTTGACTATGCCGGAAATATCGTTGAGCAATTGCAACGGACCACCTTTGAATGGAACTTCATAATTAATATGCTGCCATGTAAATGTTGTACCAGTAGAGATACTACCCATGTTGTCGGTAATATCGGCCTGTTTACGACGACGTTCATCTTCTTCTTCAGTTGTACGTGGCTTAGGAGCTTTTCCGGGAACATAAAGCTTGGTGAGAGCACCCCCCTTGTTGGTACTAATATACTCCATAGCCAATGCAGTTGCTGCAGTAAACAAGATAAAGAAACCGACACAAGCGACAAAATCAGGAGCCCAAAGATGATTTGGCTCATAACTAAGTTGACTACGCAAATAATCATCACCACGTACAAAGTTTTCACCGGACGTACCACCTTTCATAGTACAGACTTTATGATTCCAGTCTTCATAACCAGATCCAAAGGGCACAGAGTTACCTAAACCTTCACATGAATATATTTGACCTGCCATTTCATTTACGAGCAACGCCTTGTAGCCATAAGCAAGGGGATTAATCCAATAAACCCTATTTATTATTAAATCAGAAGATTAGATAAGGTATTGTACTGTGAGTAACAATATAACAAGTAGTATAAGTTGATAATTATATAAATGTGTTTACTTACCAGAACAACCATGGGTGCATAAAGTTGTATGGCACAACGTAACCAGTGTAAATGACCGATGAAATAAGCAGAACACCAGAAACTTGAGTTGCAAAGAAGAAACTTGTTGTAATAGCACCAAAAAATCGGAAAAAGCCGTTCATCATCATATTAATAAAGAATAAGGTGATAAAATAGGTAAAAAATCGGCCAGCGGTTAAGTTAAGACCCATCATAAAGTACGAACAGATTTGAAACAATAGAACTATAGAACAGATAAAAATTAAAATTGAGTATCAAACGTCGTTTTTGTGATATGTGATTTTGTACTATAAGATAACTAATTTACCTTGAACGATGGCATATGGTATATCCATAATTACTTGAGCAATATAAAAAGCAGATGGACGATACATTGCAAAATGTTTGTGTTTCTCAAGAATTGGTCTGCCCATCAAAAAGTTAACAAGTTCTGATTGGGAAATAAATGCATTGAACAAAACGGCAAAAAGCAAAGCACCACTACGAGAAAAGGCACCGATACCAGTTAGTGGAATATTAAAAAAACAGGATGCAGTGATAAGACCTTGAATAAGAATTGTTCCATAACGAGAAATAAGAGCTTGATAATCCTTGATAAGTAAATAATATTGACGAATAGTAAGTGCTTTGACTTGTTGGTAAAAAGAAGCAGTATAAGGATGCCTTTTTGGAGCATGTTTTTGGTGTTCTTCAGCAACAGCTTCCCTGAATTTTTCAGCGGGTTGTTCATGATGAACCTTTTCTTCATATGCTTCAAGTTCAGCAATCATGCTTTTATAGATATCGGATTCATAAAACCGTTCCTGAAACTCAAAAGCGTGTTGAGGAATGTCTTTTTCAAATCCTGGTTTGACCTCACGTTCCAATGGGTTACAGAGACCAGTCAAGAAATCAGGAGTGGATTTACGAGGTGGACAGTGGAAACCGAGGTTTTCAAAGTAGGGTTTGGCCTTATCAACAGGACCGAAATAAATACAATAACCATCGTCGAGTAATAACACCTTGTCAAACAAGTCGAAAATATTGTTAGATGCTTGATATAAGGTAGCAACAGTTGTTTTGTTGAATACATCAGTCATAATACGAAGAGACCGAACATAATCAAGCGCGGAAGCCGCATCAAGACCACGTGTAGAGCAATCCCAACAGTTGATGGAACTTTGAGTTGTCATGACCTCAGCGATGGAAAGTCGTTTGCGTTCACCACCAGAAAGACCACGTACAAAGGCGTTACCAACCAGTGTTTCCATTTGTTTTGTCAAACCAAGCATATTACCAAGGAGATAAATAAGCTTGTTGACGAAATCATTTTTAGTTTCATCAGGAAGCCGATTTCCAGGGGTTTTTGTTCGTAATGCAAATTGTAGGGTTTGTTTCAAGGTAAGACTATGTATGTAGTACAGTAACTCTTCGTTAGTGACGATACTCTGTTTTATCAATTATTGAGAATAAATTAATTGATTAATAAAGAAGTACTATTAATTACGTTGGATAATGTTGATCTTCTTCTTCGTTATAAACTACTTGACCGCGATATTGGTCAGCAAAAGTGACAGGATCAATACCACCATAACTTATTTCCCCTTCAATTTTAGTGTAAGAGGCACGCATGTTAGCCAAGACTTTGAGTAACGTTGAACATCCGGCACCAGGTCGGCCTAAAACTAAAAGCATTTCGCCATCTTTGCAAAATCCAGTCAAGCCGCGCAAAATTGTTTTTTTGCTACCACCTAATCCGATCCCAAAATATCTCCATGGCCTAAGTACCTTGAAAAGATCACTGAAAACGGTAGCAATTGTATGTGCATCGGCACCTAACCCCTGATAGTTATTAAGCATTAAGTTTATACATATACATACATATTAGTAAATATATACACACGAGAAAAAAGAAGAAACATATTATACATTCATAAAAATAAAATGAATGAATATATGCAATCTGATATATGCAATACATAATGTAATACAATGTTTTTTCTTTTGTGTGAACAAAAAAGCGATTTTTTTTTTTACCTCGACTGTCAAATGCTTCCAGATTAATCCCAGGTGTTTAGGTGTTGTACCAGCTTGTTGATTTTCATACGACATACTGTGTAAAAATTCATCCAAATTAAATTCTTCTTGAGTAACAACACCTTCTTCAAGTTTACTTTCTTGAGTCGAGGAGTGTCGACTAATTCGCGATAATTCTTTTTTTAATTCGTTATACTCCTCAATGGCCGCTATTGGAAGTTTCAAATCGTATAAAAGGGATATTAATAAATTAAAATCCGCATGTAGAAGAGAAAATTCACGGTGTATTATATTAGATCATATTATCTCACCTTCGACATCAACGGCATTGGCATCGGGTTCACCAAAACCACCATCACGCCCAGCAGAATCTGTGATTGTATCAACTGAATCGGCAACTGATGGTGGTACAATAGATCCAGGATCTTTGACCATAATATAATTTGATCTGTCTATTATATGATTATTTTAAAAAAAGCTGAAGAAAAAAAAAACAGAAACGGAGGTGTTGTTTTCCAGAAGGTTAAATATAAAAGTGGAGAAAAAAGGTTGTAAATGAAATTAATGGAAAACAGCTTACTGTATTTATACTCTTTTAGAGTGTCCCAGAACTGCAAGAAAAACTGTTTTTAACCCATTCTTTTCTTTTTTTGTTGACTCTGCACTACTTTCCGTTTAAACTTTCTTGTTCAACTCAGGCCTCATTGTGTACACTTTTTGTTTCCGACATACTGCTTCATATGTCAATCTTTTGCTACCATTACGAAAAATGTTTTCAATTTGTTGTTAGACAGTACAATCGATGCCATTTCTACTAACAACTATAATAACAAGAAACGCCTTTATCGCGCTGTTTTGTCGCTTTATTTTTATTTTTTGAGTTCACAATATGGAAGCGGAAACAATTCTGTGATCTGTGATCGCGGAGATGGTTGGTTAGACACGGAACGGAAAAATTGTTCGACCGTTTCCACACGTTTGTGTAACATAAATTGATGCTATGTTGTGCTTTAAGTGCGCTGCGGCGGATTGACTTTGATCTGTAGAGCACAGTTCATTGAAACATGGCGCAGTAAATAGTTCGCGTATTCAAACTGATTACACCCTTATAAACGGCTTGACTTTTTTTGAATATTCTAACTTGAATGTTATTGGAAATATAGCTTACGTACTCACTTGATAGTATATAAGTCAGAAGGGAAGGGAAGGTGATCCGTGTGTTGTTAAGTGAAGTACAAATCTTTTTCCCGTTGCCGATTCATCCTTTAGACACTTTTGAGAGATCTACACAATGAGCAGTTACGGGACTACTTTATTTCCGTTTAAAAAAAGCCTCATATTAGTATGATAAAGCATATGTGGAGCAGACTTGATACACCCACATTTTATCAGCTGTAAGGGGTGATTCGCAGTACGGACTTTCTGGAAGAAGTAATAGTAAACATACAAGAGTTATTGTTATTAATATTTACCATAAATAAATAGATATTTAAAACATCTATTTCCCTTTTTCTTAATCTAAAATAATAATAAAGATATTAAAATTGCATACAGCAAAGGAATAACTTGCTATTAAATTTTAACTTCCTTGAAAGAAATCTAATGGTAATTACATAGGCCCGATATCTTGCACCAAAATTATTCAATACTACTGTATTAATTATCGATTACATGTGACACGTACTGTACCTTTTATTTAACCGAATAATACATCATTTGCCACAATGGTCGATTTTTGAAAGTCATATACTGACGACATTTACCAATAAAATAGAGTGCTTGTTGACATATGGAATAAAAGTCGGATTATTTACATGCATACAAGATTTAATCATATGCTCTGCTATGATATAGTCTATCTCTAAGAAACAATGCTAAAAATCCCATGCCAACCGTGCGAAAGTAAGTAGAAATGCCAACTGACGTATAATAAGAAGCGTTATTGGATCTTAACTTCTTATTATAATTTCAGCTTTGCTACGTATTGGGCGATCCATGAATTATCAATCATACTTGTACTCAAAAATAATGCCGGATGGAAATGATAGTAACTGTTTGATAAAAATCTATTATACAATTCAATATTCCCTTTACAAAATGTACTCATCAATGTGACGGCTTATATAGTTATACAATAACGTTAGTGATCCACAAAAATGTTTTTAGACTTAGTACGTACGTAGTTATTGCTGTATGTTTTCTTGCTTTCTTTTTTTCTGTTTTTGCATATAGATATGTTGCAATTTTCGTGGTCCATCCTGGTTTGATGCTTTTCGCGAAAACGATTCTACCGAAAATTATTGTTTATTTTATTAGCATTATCAGGTGACTTTTAGGAAACGACAAACACTTTGGTTTTTTAACCCTGAATTGATCGAGATATAAAAAGTGTGTTATTTATTCACTGCTAAAATACAGAGGCCTTAACCCTTTTCGGATTTCACTTCTATTTTTTCTCGGCAATGTAGCCGTTTACTTATAAACTTTCAAATGACATGGCCCAATCAATTCAGCAAACTATTACACAAACGTGTCATTTTTTTCCCAATTACCTTTTTTTTTTCTGTTCAACAAAGATCAGGGAACGGCAAACATTTTGAGGAAATGTTGGGTCCTTTGATGTTTATCGGGATCGCGTAATAAGATAAGCAATGTTTTCCAAGCAAGTGTCACTTTTTTATAATAAATAGGTTACTTATTTCACCAAGCCTTCTCACGTTACATTTTTTTTACGCTAACTGTTTTGAACTCAATAAATCAGTATCTGGGTAGTATGAATGGCCTCATAATAAGTGACATACCTAAGAAGGTTTTTATATCATAAACAGAACAAATGAATGATTGTATGATTTTATGGTATTATTAAAGGACTCTAACTATATTACTGGGAATTAAGTTTGACCTCACAAAATTGAAAATGAACTACCTTTTTCGCAAACGAGCATCCTAATTCTAATCGACACATCAGGGACATAGTTGAATCATATCAAGCAATTAATTTCTGCAAATGGCATGGCTACGTGTTTGAGCCAAGAAAGCTTAAATCATGTATTTATACTACCATGCAAATCTAATATTTAAACAGGGTACCATATTTTAGATTTTGTGGAAAAAAAATGACACTTACTACTATCATGAGCAACAGTATCATTACCATTAACAAGAGAAATTCCACTTCTTCAAAGCAACACGGAATGGAAGTGCACTGTAGATAAAAATTAGAAGCAGAAGGTGAAAGAAAACATAAAAAGAAAAACCATCTAAACAATCCACTAGTAGCACTGGTATGTTTTCAGTCCATGCCTGTGTGCCCATAAAATACAAAAAAATTATCAATCTATTTTAAGAAATGGAGGGATGTCCATCAAAGCTACTTTGCATTGCTTTATTTAACCGTTGTTGGTGATATAAGAACATCATTGCCTTTACAACCTTATTCTCAAACTATCACCACAAAAAAAATAGTAAGGGATATGCTTAATAATCTTTATTATTTATATACGCATGTTATACAAAAGTCACTGTTGCTAACCATTTCTAAAAGCGTTTTATTTTGGTCCCCATAAATGATATTGTAAAGGTATTCGGAGTGTGTCGGTGAACTCAGATCGTTTATGCAGTATTAGCATCAAACTCAATTGTTTTGGGATTTAAGTTGATACGTAATTGTAAGAATTTTGCTGCAGGGCAAAAATCATAATACCAAAGAAGAGGCTGTAATATATATATAATTTAAGCTTATTCTTTAATCATACAACCCAATATGACGATGGGATGTGTGTTCACAGATAGAAACTTTTCAGCCAATTCGGTCGATGTATCTCCATATCCTTTTGTAAAAACCTTTAATCATTTTTAGTGTAACCCCAGAAGGAGAAGCGTGGCCAAGAAATGTTGAAAATTATTTTTTTAATAATTGGTCATTTTTATTCCAAACGTTATACAGACCATCGAACTTTATCTCTCATGATACCACGGTTATTATACAAGCAACCGTCGTTAAATTGCTTTATAGTTGTCTGAATTTTGTAGCATGAGTTTAAGCAAAAATTGATTATTATAACGATAATATCACATCTATTAGAGGATGGTAACAAAAGTCTAGTGATACGTTTCGGTCGTAACGTGTTAGAAACATAAAAAAAAAGTTATACAATTCTGAGTATACGACTCAAGGAAAAGGATAAGTTATAATAAATAACTTAAGAATAAAAGAATTCGTTTAATTCAATAACCAACAAAGTAAAGAAATCAATATCGATTGTAGGGTGAAAATAGAAAATAAGAGAGAGTGGATGGAAGAAAGATGTCTTATTTATGCTAATTTCTATCTACGTATCTGTCCTAAGTTGATAATTGGCTGTAATTCATAAGTATCAATAACTTGTAAATGTTTCAGTTACTTGTACGTGTGCCCTTACTGGTTTACTGTAGGTAACATTTACGAGTACATGTAGCAATTATCCTAGTTATCTTTAACAACTGGTTCTGTCGGTCTGAATGAAACACGATATTCATGGTAAATACAGTACTTCTTTACTTGTTCAATTATTATAATAGCGAATTACGTATTACTGATGTTGATAATTTATAAGGTGAATAAAACATATAATATAATAAATAAAAAGAAAGAAAAAGGGGAAGGGAAAAGGGGGGGTGACACTAGTTCATCAATTTCGATGCACATTGCTATATGATAAGAACGTATGGACAAAAAGCTCTATCGGATTTTAACATATATATCGTCTTATTGTTGAGGCCATGAGAAAAGCTTTAAAATAGTAGCTATAATGTGTGTAGCGACGTATAATGTATGGGCTAGTTTTTATTGAGCAATCCTGGTTAAAGATAAAACAAAATATAACAAATAATACGGTAATTGCATTCAAAAAATCAATGATAATTGTAGAAAAGATACATATTATTTATTCACCTGTGATGAATCTTGGTATTAAACACAGAAAGTACAAACCAAAAAATGGTGACAATGGTATGCAGAACTTTTTATTATATAGTAAGAATGAAAAATTATATTATAATGTAATGAAGTACATGATGTTTAAGGGAGTAGAAAGGTTTAAGTTATGTGTACAGAGAGTGTTTGCAGTTATGGAGAAAAAAATACATGAACAGATAAAATGTAAAAAATTAATATGGAACCAATGATATATGTAATATAAGAAAGAAAGAAGGAGCATCATCATATTTAACGTCTTCCCTTTCTCTTCCAGAAACAGAGTGCCAAAAAGACAAGAACGTTGAATGCGAAGTAACAAATCAAAATACCTAGTTATTATAAAAAACATAATTGTTAGTTTTCAAAATTGTTTTTAGTAATATGATATATATTGCAAAAAATATATAACCAGTTAAACCTGATGGAACTCACCTAAATTACGCCATTTATTTCCAGCGTCCCATTGGTACATTGTTGTATAATATTCCTTGCCGGAAGAGTAAGTACAGTACTTACATGTGTCTGTAGCATTGTTGTCTTCGATGTAGCCTGTAGCACCAAAAGAGAAAAAGTCGGCAGTGTATTCACCACAGGTTTGACCAGCGGGGGGAGTAAATTCGACAAAATCAGCATCATTACAAATTACAGGCAAATTTTCTAACTCATTCACCGCGAGACCTTCGATATAATAGTGGAATGGATCAAGCCAGTACATCCAAGAGCTCCAAAAGTGAGGCATCGAAGTAGGGGTCTGCATCAAACCTGCAAAAAGAATCAACATTGAGATGATAACAGGATTAATTACAGAAGCCATGAGTGGACTTTCGGAAGCACCAGCAATGACGAAACCAAGAGTAACAGCCCAGAAGACAAAGAAAACAAGAATAATATAAAAGTAACCACATGCTTCAGGAGTGTTGACTAATCCAGCGGTCCAGTAGAAACCACACATGAAGAAGACGCACAAGAACAAAATGTAAGGAATTTCAACCAAGATTGCAGAAAATGCGAATGGCATCCAACCATAGAAACGGGAAGCATATTCACGACGGAAATATAAACGCTCAGTCATGAATTTAGGTTGTGCAAGAATAATAAGAATATTGGCCATAATAAAAGTAGAAAGCAGTACAAAAAGACGATTTTGCATATCCGAGCTAGTGTACGACATCTTCCAGTAGGTGAAACCATTAATTAAAGCAGTAAACATTAAAGTAATAAAGCGACCAATGTTGTACTCGGGTGAACGCCAGTAAGCAAGTGTCATACGCTTGAATACAAGTAAGAATTGGAATGTAAAACCAGTAGCATAAGTAAGAGACTTGCGAGTAGGGTTCTTTTCAGCATGTTGATGGATCTCTTCCAACTCGTCTTCGAGTGCCTGTGCTTCAGGTGAACTAGCCCAGATATCAGCCCAATCACGAGTAGCTTTACCAGCGGTCCCAGCACCAACAACTTCCAAAATATATTCAGCTGGATTGGCTTCTGAAGAACACTTAGGGCCACCGTTGGATTCAAAGTATTCTATCATAGTACGAGCATCCTTACCAATTTCGCCATGGTAAGCGGTACGACCACCACGAACAAGCAACAATAAATGATCAAAATGCTCAAATAAAATAGCAGAAGGTTGATGAATAGTACACAAGACAGGCCAACCGGCATCGGCCAATTTACGAATGAAACGAATGATGTTATACGAACTTTGAGCATCCAAACCAGAGGTAGGTTCATCTAAAAAGAGAAGCTTAGGTTTGGCAACCAATTCCATACCAATAGTAAGACGTTTGCGTTCTTCAACGGAAATACCAACACCACGGGAAACATCACCAATTTGAGCGTCAGCAATATCTTCCATTTCCAAAAGAGTAATGATTTGTTCAACATATTCATTTTTTTCGGCTTCAGGAATATCCTTGTCTTGGCGAAGATAGGCAGAGAATCGCATAGCTTCACGGACAGTAACAGCAGGTTGATGAATATCCATTTGTTCACAATAACCAGTAATACGTTCGAAATCGGACATCAAAGCCTCGTTGTTCAAGTAGACACGGCCATCAACCTTACCAATAGTCTTACGTTTAGCCAATACATCAAGAAGAGTAGTTTTACCAGCGCCAGATGAACCCATCAAAGCAGTCAAATGACCAGGCTTGACAATACCGGAAATATCATTCAGTAAATGTAATGGACCACCTTTAAATGGAACTTCATAATGAATATGATGCCATGTAAATGTTGTACCAGTAGAGATACTACCCATGTTGTCGGTGATATCGGCTTGTTTACGACGACGTTCATCTTCTTCTTCAGCAGTGCGAACCTTGGGGGCCTTACCAGGCAAGTATAATTTGGTAAGAGCACCACCCTTGTCAGTGTTAATCCATTCCATGGCAGCAGCAGTACCAAATGTGAACAAGAGGAAGAAACCGACGACAGCAATAAAGTCAGGAGCCCATAAATGACCGGGCTCATAGTTAAGAGCAGAACGCAAGTAATCGTCACCGCGAACAAAGTTTTCACCAGGAGTACCACCCTTCATGGTACATACCATATGAGACCAGTCATCATAACCGGGACCAAAAGGAACAGCGCTACCAATACCATCGCAAGAGTAAACTTGACCCTTCATTTCATTGATCAAAAGAGCCTTGTACCCATATGCGAGAGGATTAATCCAGTAGATCCTGTATTACAAAAAGAAACCATTAGTTATCTTCATGTATCTGTGTTCTGTACATCAGTATACTGTTCAAATAAAAATAAAAAAGCTATAACTTACCAGAACAACCATGGATGCATGGAGTTGTATGGGATCACATAACCGGTATATGTTACTAAAGAAATGAGAACAACACCAGAAATTTGTGTTGCAAGGAAGAAATTGGATGTGATAGCACCAAAGAATCTGAATAAACCGTTCATCATCATGTTGATAAAGAACAAGGTAACAAAGAATGTGAAGAATCGACCAGCAGTCAAATTAAGACCCATCATAAAGTATGCACAGATTTCAAACAAAAGTACTATATAACGCGATGAATAATAGTTGATGAGTAAACATCATAAATAGTATATAGTAACTAAAAAAAATATAAAGCGCTTTTACCTTGGACAACGGCATATGGTACATCAAGAATAACTTGAGCAATGTAGAAAGCAGATGGTTGGAACATGGCAAAATGTTTTTGCTTAGAAAGTACAGGACGACCCATCAAAAAGTTAACCAGTTCAGTTTGTGAAATGAACGAATTAAATAGTAAAGAGAAGAACAGAGCACCACCACGAGAGAAAGCACCAATACCAGTTAATGGAATATTGAAAAAACAAGAGGCTGTGATAAGACCTTGAATAAGAATAGTGCCGTAACGAGAAATAAGAGCAGGGTAATCTTTAATCAAAAGATAATATTGGCGGATGGTGAGAGCAATAACTTGTTGCCAGAAAGAGGCAGTGTAGGGTTGACGATTGGAAGCGCGCTTTTGATGTTCCTCAATGACAGCTTGTTTGAACAGTTCATCAGGCTTTTCTTGATTGACTTGTTGTTCATAAGCTTGTAATTCAGCCATCATTTTTTGATGAATTTCAGACTTTTCATAGGCTTCTTGGAATTCGGAAGCATGTTGTGGTGCAGAGTGTTCGAAACCGGGTTGAACCTCACGTTCCAATGGATTACAAAGACCAGTCAAGAAATCAGGAATTGATTTACGAGGAGGACAATAAAAACCAAGATCTTCGAAATAAGTCTTGGCTTCAATGACCGGACCGAAATAAACGGTATATCCATCATCAAGCAATAAGACTTTATCAAAGAGACTGAAAATGTTGTTGGAGGCTTGATATAAGGTTGCAACAGTGGTCTTATTGAAAACATCAGTCATGATACGAAGAGATCGAACATAATCAAGAGCAGAAGCCGCATCAAGACCACGCGTAGAACAATCCCAACAGTTAATAGAGCTTTGAGTTGTCATGACTTCAGCAATAGAAAGACGTTTGCGTTCACCACCAGAAAGACCACGTACAAAGGCGTTACCAACCCAGGTATTCATTTGCTTAGTCAAACCGAGCATGTTACCAAGGAGATAAATAATCTTTTCAACAAAATCATTCTTAGTTTCATCGGGAAGGCGTGCACCAGGAGTCTTACAACGTAATGCAAATTGAAGTGTTTGACGAGTGGTGAGACTATAGTACAGATTATTTGAATAATTTAATATTAATGAGATATTTTGATGCAGATTTTCAAAGAGCGAAAGGAAAAAATGAGCAGAGTAATTACGTTGGATAATGTTGATCTTCTTCTTCGTTATAGATGACTTGCCCACGATAGGAATTGGCAAAAGTCTTAGGGTCGATACCACCATAACTCACTTCACCATCAATATCAGTATAAGAACCGCGGACGTTTGCTAAAACTTTGAGTAAACTTGTGCACCCAGCACCAGGGCGACCGAGAACAAGTAACATCTCACCGTCTTTACAAAAGCCATTGAGATTCCGAAGGATGGTCTTTTTGCTGACATTTGTTCCGACACCAAAATATTTCCAGAACTGAAGAGCCGCGGCGAAGCCACTAGCTACGGTAGGTACAACATGTGCGCCAGCGCCAAGACCCTAATTTGGACATTTTTACTTAGTTCCACATAACTAAAGTAGGACAAATTGGAAATATATATGAAAAAGAATGAAGTGTAGAAAATATATCAACTAACCTTGACTGTTAAATTTTTCCAGATAAGACCCAAGCGCTTGGATTTGTGACCAGCCTGTTCAGCATCATTTTGCATACCATTTAAGAAAGAATCAAGGTCGAATTCCTCTTGAGTAACTTCACCTTCTTCAATTTTACTGGCATGTGTTGATTTACGACTGATTCGAGAGAGTTCACGCTTTAAATCTTGATACTCACCAACGGCAGCTAATTATAAAAGGAATTGACAGCATTGAGTTATTATTAGTTTCGAATCAGAATTAATAAAAATTTCTCGTAAAAAAAGGTAAAAAGATAGAAGCATACCATCAATGTCAACTTGGTTTGCATCAGGTTCACCAAATGATCCCTTTGTGCCAATGGGTTCAAGGATTGTCTCGGCAGAACCTCTATCGTCGTTTGTATGGAGGACTTCTGTTTTTTCAGAATCCATCAAGATATAAAATGGGTATTTGGGATAATAGTTGAACGATGTATTTAGATCTGTGCATTCCGCTCTTTTATAAGATTTTTTCTTTTCTTTTTATCTTTAAACCGGCGCTACTACCCGGATAGGAGGTCAATTCAGCAAGTTTGATAGTGCTCGTCTCCGATCTAAATTCGGGCCATCTCGAATCCGCAGTTGTAGTACGATACATAAAATATTTTACAGGAACTGTGTGAACGATATCGCTGACAAAACCTGTCCCGGAACTAAATGAATAATCTTCGTTGAAAAAATAAAAGTTTGCAGGTTTTTCTTACCAATAAATTCTATATATTCGCAAATCAAGTATACCCATTCTTCCATTAAATCAGAAACCTCATCAGCGATAAGCGTTTAACATGAAGTATCTTCTTTTTTCTTGGGAACTTTTTTTTGTAGCAGTACAAACGATCTGTACACAAATTAATAAATGATGCATCAATTCATAGTAAAATATGCGGGGCTAAAAATATACTACTCTTTTCTCTTCAGATCAAACCACAGGCATAAACTATTTTGCCTTTTCAGTATTACCGACGACAAGATAGATGGAGTTGATGGAACACGAAATAACAAGCGACATACACGTGCGAACACACAGAACGCCTCTGTTTTTTTCGGCGAGTTTCCGGATATCTTGATAAATAAATTTACCCTTGAGAAAAGGTGTGCTTATGCGAATCGACAAGTGAGCTTCAGTTTTTTTTTCTTAGTAATTCTAAAATTTCTTGTGTCAAACAATCTCTTGATCCATTCAATCACGGATCCACTCTATGGTAATCAAAAAATTTATTGTTACCATTCTCTGGCGAAGAACAAACAATTCATCGTGTCAAACTTTGATTTATTTTCAATGAACTTCTTTCTGTAAAAAAAATACCACTGTGTATATTAGAATTTGGTGTATATATTATATTATTACTGCTGCTACGCGTTTTATTCCCTTACTCACATTTTTCTAATGTTGGTATCATTATTAATAATACCTTAGTCAAGAAGAGGAATAAACAATGCGCGGACTTTCGGAATAACGGAGCACACGGAATAATTGCTTTATCTGGTAACCATGTATTAGTTGTTCTGAAACCTAATCGTAGCAACAATTTGACATGTTATACTCTTATAATATGAAACAAGATAATCGGTCAGTCTGACAATAGTAGGTCTTGTATTAAATATTGGGACGAGATACTGTTGGATATGATGTATTAATTGTGGTACATGTATGAGATGAAACGGTGGTTCACTCAGTTCTGAAGTGAGGTTTTCGATCCAGATTATGTGGTTTTCGAACAAATCAGAAAAAAATATATGATTCTGACACCACAATTAGTAATAGACATGTGCTAGATAAAATTTTCAGCGTACGTACTGAGTAAGAAAAATATTTTGATACGTACAAGATGTATACCATTATCGGGGAGCATTTATCATGCTGTATAAATTTAATTTTCTCTCTTATACATTCGGTCAATCTTCATTTTTTCTTCTCAGTTCTACATATTTTGTTTGTATAATTTTCAAAACTTATACTGAACGAAAAATTGTATACAAAAATAACAAGTGTGCCCTTTTACGTATACATCATTTGTGTAGTTTCATTTGAATAAAACATGTCTTATGATCATGATTAAATAAGTGATACGAATAGAAATGGTCAATGAATTTTGGTTACACAAATCGAACTTGTCAAAAAAATACCATTTCTGGTTAATCATCAATGCAAGATTTCACATTGTAATATATTTGTTAATCTGTTCTAAGGCGTTGGCATGAATGACGATTGATGATACATTTGTAACTAGATTAAACTCGTTTTGCTTCTCAATAACGATACATATTAAGATTTCTTATTAATAGAAAATTTGAGGACAATGCATAATAGTTTATGTGTCAATAAAAGAGTTTATTAAAGGGGTAGCATTGTGTACTGTATAATAAAAAATAATGATATTCTAAAAAAAAATGTGTCTATGGACGCTTTTAAAGAAATAAACAAGGTGTATACGTATACGTAAAAAAATCCAAAAAAAAATAGAGGAGGGGAAATGAAAAAATAATAATAGTAAAAATACAATGGCGATTTATCGTCTTCCCTTTCTCTTCCAGAAACAGAGCGCTAAAAACACAAGAACATTGAACGCAAAGTAGCAAATCAAAATGCCTAGTTGTATATTAAACAACATGATTGTTAGTTTTCAAAATTGTTATAGCAGCATAATATATATTATGGGTAATATATTATTAGTTAAATGATTCATCTTACTCACCAAAATTTCGCCATTTATGACTTTCGTCCCATTGATATACTGTTGAGTAGTATTCTTTGCCTGAAGAGTAAGAGCAGTACTTACAGTTGTCTGTAGCATTACTATCCTCAATGTATCCTGTAGCGCCAAAGGCAAAAAATTCCTCAGTATACTCACCACATGTTTGTCCAGGAGGAGGAGTAAAACTGACCAGATCGTCATCGCTGCAGATGACTGGCAATGTTTCTAACTCATTCACCGCGAGACCTTCAATATAATAATGGAATGGATCAAGCCAATACATCCAAGATCGCCAGAAGTGAGGCATAGATTGAGGGGGTTGCATCAAACCAGCGAATAAAATCAACATGGAAATAATGATTGGATTGATCACGGAAGCCAACAATGGATTTTCGGAAGCACCAGCAATAACAAACCCAAGAGTGACCGCCCAGAACACAAATATAACAAGCATGATATAGAAATAGCCACAAGCTTCTGAAGTATTGACCAAACCAGCAGTCCAGTAGAAGCCACACATAAAGAAAGCGCAGAAAACCAAAATATATGGAATTTCAACTAAGATAACTGAAAATGCGAACGGCATCCAACTATAAAATCGTGAAGCGTATTCACGACGGAAATATAAACGTTCTGTCATAAACTTGGGTTGTGCAAGAATAATCTGGAAAAATATATAATCTTAGTAACTTACGTAGTAACGAAAGCAAAAAAAAAAGTACAGTATTAATGTACATTATAAAATATCAAAGCTTACCAAAATATTCGCCATAATAAAAGTAGATAGCAACACAAAGAGACGATTTTGCATATCAGCGCTGGTATATGTCATTTTCCAGTAACTGAAACCGTTAATCAAAGCAACAAACATCAATACAATAAATCGGCCAATGTTATACTGAGGTGAACGCCAGTAAGCAAGTGTCATACGTTTGAGTACCATTGTGAATTGGAAACTAAAACCATTAGCATAAGTGAGAGACTTGCGAATAGGGTTCTTTTCAGCATGTTGATGGATCTCTTCCAACTCGTCTTCGAGTGCCTGTGCTTCAGGTGAACTAGCCCAGATATCAGCCCAATCATGAGTAGCTTTACCAGCGGTACCAGCACCAACAACTTCCAAAATATACTCAGCTGGGTTGGCTTCTGGAGAACACTTAGGCCCACCGTTGGATTCAAAGTATTCTATCATAGTACGAGCATCCTTACCAATTTCGCCATGGTAAGCGGTACGACCACCACGAACAAGCAACAATAAATGATCAAAATGCTCAAACAAAATGGCAGAAGGTTGATGAATAGTACACAAGACAGGCCAACCGGCATCAGCCAATTTACGAATGAAACGTATGATGTTATACGAACTTTGAGCATCCAAACCAGAGGTAGGCTCATCCAAAAAGAGAAGCTTGGGTTTGGAAACCAATTCCATACCAATAGTAAGGCGTTTGCGTTCTTCAACAGAAATACCAACACCGCGTTCAACTTCACCAATTTGGCAGTCAGCAATATCTTCCATCTCCAAAAGAGTAATGATTTGCTCAACATATTCATCTTTTTCGGCTTTTGAAACGTCTTTGTCTTGACGAAGATATGCGGAAAAGCGCATACCTTCACGGACAGTAACAGCAGGTTGGTGTATATCCATTTGTTCACAATAACCAGTAATACGTTCGAAATCGGACATCAAAGCTTCGTTGTTCAAGTAGACACGGCCATCAACCTTACCAATAGTCTTGCGTTTAGCCAATACATCAAGAAGAGTAGTTTTACCAGCGCCTGATGAACCCATCAAAGCAGTCAAGTGACCAGGCTTGACAATACCAGAAATATCATTCAGTAAATGTAATGGACCACCTTTAAATGGAACTTCGTAATGGATATGATGCCATGAAAATGTGGTACCAGTAGAAATGCTTTCCATGTTGTCTGTAATTTTAGCTTGCTTTCTACGGCGCTCATCTTCTTCAGCATCAGTACGAGGTTTAGGAGCCTTTCCACGTGCATACAACTTTGTTAATGCACCTCCCTTGTCAGCATTGATCAAGTCCATGGCTGTAGCAGTCAAAAGAGTAAATAAAAGGAAAAAGCCGACAACAGCAACAAAGTCAGGAGCCCATAAATGATTGGGTTCATAGTTAAGAGCAGTACGCAAATAGTCGTCACCGCGAACAAAATTTTCACCAGGAGTACCACCCTTCATGGTACATACCATGTGTGACCAGTCGTTATAACTAGGGCCAAAAGGAACAGCGTTACCGATATCATCGCAGGAATAAACTTGACCCTTCATTTCGTTGATCAGAAGAGCCTTGTATCCATATGCAAGTGGATTAATCCAATAGACCCTAAAAAAAATCAGTAAGAAATATTATTATTTTATCACTGTAAAAGTCTTGTATTTTTCATAATTAAAGTATCTCTATTGGTCATACCAGAAAAGCCAAGGATGCATTGAATGATATGGAATTGGATAGCCTGTATAAGTAACAGCAGTAATGAGAACAAACCCAGCAATTTGGTTAGCAAGAAAGAAATCAGAAGTGATTGCACCGAAAAGTCTGAATAAACCGTTCATCATCATATTCACAAAGAACAGAATAATAAAGTAGCTAAAAAATCGACCGGCATCAAGATTGAGACCCATCATAAAATATGAGCAGATTTCGAATAAGAGGACTAAATAACAATTAAAACATTAAGTGTATGATTAAAAACAGATAATGATATTAGCATCATAAAAAGATTCTATAGGGTAAAATAAGATAAAATAATGATGGTAGTTACCTTGAACAACAGCATAAGGTATGTCCAAAATAACTTGAGCAATATAAAACGCCGAAGGTCGGAACATGGCAAAATGGTTTTGTTTAGAAAGTACAGGTCGACCCATCAAGAAATTAACCAATTCGGTTTGTGAGATAAAAGCATTAAATAGTAAAGCAAAAAACAGAGCACCACCTCGAGAGAAAGCACCGATACCAGTCAATGGAATGTTAAAAAAACAAGAAGCAGTAATAAGACCTTGAATAATAATTGTACCGTAACGGGAAATAAGAGCAACACGGTCTTTAATTAAAAGATGATATTGACGAACAGTGAGTGCCTTGACTTGTTGCCAGAATGAGGAAGTGTAAGGCTCTTTATTGGAAGCATGTTTTTGATGTTCTTCAGCGACAGCATTTTTAAATACATCGCCAGGCTTTTCTTGAGAAATTTGTTGTTCATAAGCTTCCATTTCAATCATCATTTGCTGGTGGATTTCTGATTTGAAGAAAGCTTCCTGGAATTGAGAAGCGTGCTGAGGAGCGGAAGCTTCAAAACCAGGCTGTATTTCACGTTCCAATGGATTACAAAGACCAGTTAGAAAATCAGGAATAGATTTACGAGGAGGACAGTAAAAACCTAGATCTTCAAAATAAGTCCTGGCCTCAGTAACTGGACCGAAATAAATGGTATAACCATCATCGAGCAATAATACTTTATCAAAGAGACTGAAAATGCTGTTGGAGGCTTGATATAGAGTGGCGATAGTTGTCTTCTTAAATACATTAGTCATAATACGAAGAGATCGAACATAATCTAGAGCAGAAGCCGCATCAAGACCACGCGTAGAACAGTCCCAACAGTTAATAGAGCTTTGAGTTGTCATGACTTCAGCAATAGAAAGACGTTTGCGTTCACCACCAGAAAGACCACGTACAAAGGCGTTACCAACCATTGTGTTCATTTGCTTTGTTAAACCAAGCATATTACCAAGAAGATAAATAACCTTTTCAACAAAATCGTTTTTGGTTTCATTAGGAAGACGGGAACCAGGAGTCTTACAACGTAACGCGAATTGAAGTGTTTGGCGAGTGGTGAGGCTATTATATCAAAGAAAGAGTATTTGTAGAGGTCTTAGCATTAAACTTCTTGTAAATAGTGTTTGAAAGACTCATGTATATAAAAATAAGAGATTATGTAGTATTTACGTTGGATAATGTTGATCTTCTTCTTCATTGTATACTACTTGACCACGATAATATTTTCTAAACGTTTTAGAATCGATACCACCATAACTTACATCACCATCGATGTCGGTATATGATCCACGAACGTTTGCTAAAACTTTAAGCAAGCTTGTGCACCCAGCACCAGGACGACCAAGTACGAGTAACATTTCACCATCTTTACAGAATCCGTTAAGTTCTTTAAGAATGGTTTTTTTCGCTGTGCTTGTTCCAATTCCAAAAAGTTTCCAGACTTGTAATGCATCAATGATACCATTTAAAACTGTTGGAATAACATATGCACCTGCACCAAGGCCCTATATACAGTTAAAAAATAAGGTCAACGACCAAGTTAATAATTGTTTTTTGAATAGAAAATAATTAAAATAGATTTATATGTACCTTGACAGTAAGATTTTTCCAGACTACACCAAGATGTTTAGGTATATGACCGGCACGTTCAGCACCATTGCTCATTCCATGTAAGAAATCATCAAGATTGAATTCTTCTTGAACAACTGAGCCTTCTTCAACTTTACTAGAATTTGTAGAATAACGACTAATACGAGATAATTCACGTTTTACTTCATGATATTCACCAATAGCAGCTATAAATACACAGAAAGAAATAAAAGAAAAGTTTTCAAGCCCATGTATGAGTTTTTATTTTTATTTTTATTTTGTATCTACAATCTTTTAATAGTTAAAAAAAACTTCAGACGAATAAAATAATAAATTGATAATAACCATCGACATCGACTTGGTTTGCATCAGGTTCACCATAGGAACCCTTAGTGCCAATAGGCTCGAGAATCGTTTCTGCTGAACCTCGATCGTCATTTACACGAGATAATTCTGTTCTTCCTTTACTCATTTAGCAGAAGATAACCGAGACAGAGATTATAAAAGTTAACAATGAAAAGCTTTTATATAGAGAGCCATCTATCATATACTCGCATCATTCAATATTCACGCTAAGATACATTGCACAACACGGAAAGAATCCTACCGTGATCTTTATGCCAAGCGGTAATTAAAAGTTCGGGCCGGTTTCACGACACCTTTCTATTGCCTTTTTTGTTGGTTGCGTGTAACATAGCCTTTCATCCAGAATGCTCTTTGCGTTCCAGAGATCCCTATTGGATATAAATGTAGAAAAGACCACATTGTTTATTTATCCCTTTATTCTGTCATGTATAAACAGAGAATTATTGTAACACCACGAAAAACTTAATATATTAATTTTTATTTAAAAAAACAAAAATGGAAACGGCTGAATTATTTACCTTCATGCTCACACGAATAGACGTTTCTGTTCTTTTTGAATAATTGAATATCCTAGTACTGCATTAACCTTATTTCCTTCTAGTTCGCCTCCTTCTTTCAACGGCCCCTGAAATTTTATGTTTCATGCTTGGCTCCTGGATTGACCTTCTGTTGCGGTGAATGAAAACCCCTCGGCGGCCGAGTTCATGTAAAAAATTATTATAATGACGATAAGCTCCTCCCAATAGGATCTGCAGGAACAAAATGGTCAGCCAATAAAATCAGGCGGAAAACAAACGGACCGATACAGAGATCCCGTCGGGTTCTCTATGGCTAGCAAGTTCGTCGATCTGGTATCTCAAGTTGTATCACCTGAAGCTATAATTTTAGGGTTCTTCGATTAACCATAGAAAGAAAAAATTAGACCTTGGGGAGCAGTAACTGATTCTTATCATCAACAACAAAGATATATGTCTAGACATGTCCCATGTATGAATTTAGAAACAGTATATGCATTACTTCTACATAGGTTATTCTCTTCATTTGTAATCCTGCTTTAAATTCTTTATTTTCCATATTGATAGAAAAATAAAAAGGGGTTATTTAGGATGCAAAAGAGAAATAAATATTTGTTTTTAGTTTGTGATACTAATTTTTTTTCAGCTCTACCCAGGATAAAATATTACCAGGTGATCAATAATCATCATCCAACTCATCAACTTGTTTTTTGTACTTAAAAGAAAATAAAAACTGATCTATGTTGCAAGTGCATCATGAGGTATGTGGCCAGTGTTAAGGCGTTAATAAAAGCTACTATAGCTGATGTTGTGTATACTTTTCTCGAATTATACACCCTTTCAAAATTTCAGGCCACTCATGACCACAGTATATATAGCTGCTATTTTTCTACTCTTTGTGGTATCTCATTCTTGAAACAAATTATTATATATACAAAATAACATACAAAATACACACCGTATCAGCATAAATGCGATATCATAGGTTCACTACGTACATATTACATACATACTGTATACGGTCTTCTTATACTGCTACCCCTGTACAGCAAAGTTTACCTTTCATCTAAAAATGATTTCCCTTATTCAGACATAACCAAGAATTAATAAATAGTGTAAGTCTTAAATGAATTCTATATTAGTAACAACGTTTTTTTTTCGATTCCCCAATAACAACATTTATCTCGCTTGTTAGTCAGGTTTTGATAACTTTAATGATTTTCCCTTTCCAAAGTTGACTAACTAATACGACAACAGGCTGATCCAATTTTTTAAGAAACGGCTTTTAGTCGCTACCCAACACACTTGTTAGCATCACGTAATAAAAAGTGTCTGTAATGTATTCAAGGTGTTTACTGCAAGCATTATATAGTACATACGTACGTAGCTAATACTTAAATTAAAAGTAATACATACAAGAAATAAAAAGGAAAGTTTACAAGTGAATCCGTGGTGATTAATAGTATAACAAATTTGCCAAAGTTCTATGAATGCAATGTTTTAATAATCCACTGAAAATCACAATGAGTGAATGCGAAGTAAACTTTTACATATTACCGCATTTGTATGATATCATTATCAGGTATTTTTTACAAGTAGATATATACAAAGCACATAAGTTGTGGACGTGCTTATAATATATGTCAATATATATCTGTCTGATCTTGTAATTATAATTCATTTGCCTTTTTATGATAATAAAACTGTTTATTTGGTTTTTGTTCCACACCTGATAAATGTTTTATAATAATAATAAAAGAGTCTTGTTATCAATGGTCATTATAGAACAGAATAATCAATAATAAAGGGTAACCCTTCTGGTTTTTTCAAAAGCATTCGAATGAACTAAGTTTATTCCGTACCTAGCTGTACTATATACAACACACTTCTATGATAGTTACCCTGATATGTATGTATTTTGTATCTGTCTTTTTTTCTCTGCCAGTTATTAGCCCTTTTTCCCCACCAGTTAATAGCACTAATGTCATAGTACTGAATTTCATTCACACACTGTCCACTTTTGTATAGTCCTCAATACCATGTAAATCATGTAAAATTCTGGCTCTTAGCTGCTTCGGGCTGTGGGTCTTCTTTCGTACCATATGTGTATATTCAATAAATAAGTCCGTATATGAACCATTTATTTTTAGCTCTGTTTCGCTACATTTGAGCTATCACATTCTATGTGATTCTCTGTACAGTATTTTTGGAAAGACACATGTTAATGTCCGATCCGATGATTATATAGGATTTTGATATGAAGAGATCCCACGTTGAATGTTCCCCAGCTAACGTGCTTTGAAATACGTATCAACTATATTTCCGAACCGGAAGTTCGGTATATATTATGCATCAGTGTTATAAGCGGCGGTTCCCTTTAGCTCTAAGTTCTTATTAACCTCCTATTTACAACATTTAATCTAACCAACTCGAATCTTTCTATATATAGACAACTGTTAGTTTAATTCGACTTGTCATATCCTATTTTTATCATATGATAAATTTTTATTGTCCTAAGAGCTTTCTGGTGACATTGATGATGATGTAATACCAATATGTGCATTAAGTTAATATGAGGTATCAATATAATCAATTATATATCTAATATATATCTAATTTTGCCTTCATTAAGCAGAAAACATTCATATCATTCTATACGTCAATCACAATCTAGCAATTGTATACATATATAAGTTAAGTATGTAACAAATTTTACTACCATAAAATTCCATTCACCAATTCTTATGCAGCGAAAAAGAAGCGTTGAAAGTAGAAAAAGAATTAAGATATTAGGATGAATGCGGTAATATAAAAAGAATGGGTATAAAAATTGCACAATCTCTACTACATATATTTAAACATACAGAGAGAGACCATACTACTACAATATGAGACTTTATTAATATTATTGTTGTTATCCTTTTTTTTTTGGTTTTTTTTGTCTGTTTTTTCTTTACTTGTTATTCTAATGTTTTAAAAGTTTCCACAAATACTCAATTCTCTCATTTGTTGTAATACATCATCCACACGTCGATCCGCATGTTCACTTTCTGGAGGGAAGTGGTGTCGCAAGCCTTCTAATTCTTCATAGCTGTTTTGACAAAAACGTAGCTGTGATTTGACAAGTGCTTCAAAGATTGGATCACAATAAGCAACTCGAAGTTCTACAAATTTGGGTAAATCTTCGATTAAAATAGTGTTGAGATTTTCATACATTTCTCTTGCCATATTTGCTTCTTGCTCAGCCTAATAAATAAAATGAATTTTATATAAGAATTAGAGAAAGATCCTTCTCTTTTTGTTTTGTTGCTAATATTGTTGTGGTTAAAAACAACAATAACAATAACAACAACAATGATCATGATCTTGATCATGATTATATAATGTACTTACTCTTGGCAATCGCTGAGGATCTTCACTTGGCTTATCGACCAATTTCCGGACTTTGGAACGGTGTGAGTCGTAATCCAGAAGCTTCTTTTGACGTCGCTTAACTGCATCGTTTACTTGAGGGAAATAGGAACAGAATCTAGCTAATGGTTCGAGGACGGTTGTTCGGAATGCTTTATCCTAAAGTTGAATAAATTGAGAAAGACAAAGAGTTTAGCATGTTTTAATGCGTGAAAAAAAATTAGCATTATAAATACTTTACCATATCAGTCTTAGCATCTTCATCAAGTTTTTCGATTACTTTTTTATATTCTTGACCTCCTGGTCCCATAATAATTGTATCATCATAAAACTGACCGATAGTTTGAGACATTCGTAATTGAGCTGCGGTCATACCTGTATATTTATGTATATGTGTTTTAATAATAAAAATAATAACTCCTTTAATAAACCATAATGAGAATTCATTGTTTAATTATCAGTTTACCTCTCAATGAATCAATGTATCCTTTGGCTTGTTTTGTAAGTTTATCGGATTTTTTCTCTAAACTACATTGAAATATCTTATATCAACAATAGTTTTCCAAAATTATAAGACCAAATATATATATATATATATATATATAATGTTTATTATTTTTAATCTACTCTAAAGAATACCTTTTAAACCGTTCAAATTCTTCTTCGAATTCACTATCTGTTGTTCGATCAACCGCACCGGTTCGTTGCATAATCTAAATTGATTTTAAAATAAAAAGTATTCTTTAGCTTCTTATATTATCAACCATGTCATACTTTTCTTCTCCAGTGGTCACTTCATTAGTTGATTCAAATCCGAGTTAAATTTCGGTATAAAGTGGGAAGATTATTACATACCGTGGTACCTGCTCTGTTCAGGCCCTTTTTAAATCCAGATCTGACAAAGTTAAAAGGTTAATCAATCAAGTTCTTTAATATCCACATTTTAAACCATGTTGTAAGTGAATGTCAACTTACAAAAAACTCATGATGTTTAAATATTAATGTATTTTAGAATAATATGCAAAATATCTGGTTATAAAAAAAGAAAAAGGGGAAGAAAAGCTCATGAAAGGACTGTGCGTGCCAACTCCGCCTTTGCTCAGCTGTGCTTTTGCTTGGCGCACAAGAGGAACATTAGCGACAGAACCAAACTCCTTGATTTATCTTCTATTATTATGTTTGAACATGTTCTGATAGGTTGATAAGTATAATCTATACAAACTCCATTACTTCTCTTTTTTTAAGTTATTGCTTTTATTTGCCCTTATTTTCACCAGCTTGGTTCCTTAGTTTTTTATTTTCTGTGGTTGTGATAGCAACGAGCAAAGAAAATGAGATGACTGATATAATCTAAAAAGCACTCCTCCTAACTAATGTCACAGGAATACTGGAGTAAAAAAACCAGAAAATTTTTACTTGAAAATTTTAATTAATGGATGAATAGTAGCTTCTTTTTTTTTTCTACTCTTTTATATATCCAAAAAATAAAAGAAAGGTAATAATAACAATGATACTAATAATAAACAAAAATTATAACATGACTAGACTAACTATTCCCAAAGTACAAAGATACATTGTAAAACCTAATGTATTGTTGTTGATAATGCTATTTGCGAATGATTTGGAGGATGACTGAGTGGAGGACGAGGAAGAGCCTCCTCCTACATGTGAATTACCAGATCCACCAGAAACTGAATTTGGTACTTGAGGAGAAGAAGGATCTTCTTGGTTTAAAGGTGGATTGGAATTATCCAAGGTTGGGTATGCCCAAGATTGTTCCCAATAAGGGTATGCCTCATTAATACACTTGTGGATGGGCATGACTTCAAATGCTTCTTGAAGTTTGGGTAGCCATCGTTCAGACATTGATACAGTAGAATTACTATTTTCATGTTGCTACAAGGAAAAAAAAAGATGTTTTGTTTGTTATATATACCAATTAATTAGCTATCTCAAAAAAAAATGTTTGCCAAGAAACATTTAAAGAAAACAAATAGATCAATAAACTTTCATCATACCAGTGTAATATGACCATGTTCAGTATCTAAATTATTGACTCGTTTTGCTATCCATTCGGTAAAGTGTCCATCAATTTCTTCTGGGGGAACAGATCCTCGAGCAGGTGTACCATACTGAGTTGATTATGATTGTGATGATTTAGTTACGAAAGAAAAAAAGTATTAACAAATTGATTAGAATTGTGATATTAATTGTTTCGTAATAGTAAATAAAAAAAAAAAACTGAAAAAAACATACCAAGTTCCAATCATTTGAATCTTGATCCCAAACAATAGTGCGCATACCCATTAACCACGCGATAGCCCGTACTCGATCATCGACATCACCATACGGAGGTCTCCAACATTTAGGCGTGATACCCAATACTTCTTTGATGGCTCTTGAAGTCCAGTAAAATTCAGCGACGATTTCTTCATTCGTAAGCGAAGTCATTTGTTTGTGAGACCAGGTATGAGCGCAAATAGTATGACCATCATTTAATGCACGTTGCGCAGCTTCAGGGAATGCTACTACATTTGATCCAATAACTAGATCACATAAAATAAAGTATTTTGTTAATTTTGTTTTCTCTCGTCTTCCTTTCCCTTCTGACTTCATTTAATGAAAAATAAACATTACAGAATAAAGTAGCTTTTTGCTTATTATTTTCTACCAAAAAGTTATAAAACCGAGGTTCTTCCCAAGCCTTTTGTTCTGGATCAAAACTATATATCTTAAGCGGGCCATCATCATAATTGAGACCCCAATGACCAGCCTGTGGACAAGTATAAATATCTTCAGGTAAATACGATAATTTAGGTTTTTTACAAGTGGTTGCTGACCACCAGCAGTCAGGATCTGTTTTTGGATATTCTGAGATATCAACTGCCCAAACTTTAATGGTACGTTGTTCAGCTTTGGGAACTTTGGACCAATCAAGCTGTTTAATGACCTCTTGTACTTCCGGTGAATCAGTGGGTGGCATTTGTAACTGCTTTGGATATTTATCTAAATCGACTTTATAGGGTCCTGGTAATTGCTTAACTTGGATTGAATCCTCGTTAGGATATTGTGTAATGACAGCATTATTGGTAGGTGTTGGGATATTGGCGAGCCATGCTGGTGATGTTTGTGGGAGTATGTCTCTCTGAATATCATCAACTGCCAAAACATTGGCTGGGTCCAGCGCAGCCAAGGCGATAAAGACACTCCAAGTCAATAGGAAATGCATTGCTGCTATTATTTATATAATATTTCCGATTAACCTTGTATATAAATATGTGTTACTTTATTTTATGGAAAGTGAAAAGTAAAAAGAAAAATAAATTGACGGAAGCGAAAGGAAAGGTTGTCAATTGGGTTTTTCTTCAACCCAAAGAAAAAACATTTATACCAATGGAGAATTAAAAACAAAGTACGTATGATATTCGAAATCGTTGTTAATCTTCTATGTTTTAGATTTCGCCGTAATATAATTAATCTGTTAATTCTTGTTTTTTCCATATGTTTGTTATAATTCTTTCTCTTTTTTATATATAAAAACTGGTCCTTCTCGATTTTCTGTTTCTTAACAAACAGCAAATTCATAAAGTAATATTAACTTATAAACAAATATATACAAAATTTGAATGATCTAGCACTTTTTGTTTTATTATGGTTAAAAAAAGTACTGTGTCAAATTTGGATTATAATTGACATGACTAATTCATCTTTTTTTTTTTTTACTCTTTATTTATTCATTTTTTTTTTACAGTTGAACGATAATAATTTATTATCGCAGAATAAGATAGAATAATATTATGAGAGAAACATGTTATTGCGAGATAAAAGAGAAAGAGAGAAAGGGAGAAAGAAATGCCAAAAGATGCTGTTATGTATGCTGTTATATATGCGTGATTTGAAGTACTTTAAAACTCCTTTTATATATATATTTTATGAGAGAGAAGAGGCGTACATACAAGAGTCTCTTATATTTTTTTAGTGTTCTTTTTATATTTATATATAATTCAATTGATGAATTAATTAATTAATAATTAGAAGGATAATTAACTTGATCGACTTGCAAAAGCATCCTCAATTTGACGTTGCTGTTGTTGTTGCTCTTGTTGTTGCTGTTGTAACCGTTGCATCATCATGACCACGTTTTGAAAGTTGTTCATATCTTCACCTCCTCCTGCTGCGCCACTTGTCATCATATTAAGACCTGGGTTATTCATTACCATCGCTGGGTTTATCATTCCTGCACTACCACCATTACTGCTATTCATCATTAAATCATTTGGATTCATTGAACCAGGAATTGTTGGCATACTCGTAGATGTGGATGTCACACTAGGTGATAATGCATCTAAGGATTGAGACATGGGTGATCCAGAAGGCACGACAGAATTAGCTGGACTATAAGCTGTAGCATTATTGTTGTTGCTATTGTTATTATTGTTCATCATCATATCAGCACCCGATACACCTGCTCCCAATCCCATTGGTATCATCATTCGTTGTCGTTGTTGTTGTAAATGTTGTTGCTGTCTTAATCGTTGTTGCATCATAGCATCTTGTTGTTGTTGATGTTGCTGTTGAAGCAAAGTTTGAGGATCCATCATTGTATTCCTTGCAGCAGGTGAACCAGTCATAGACATATTAGCCCCATTAAAGAATGGCTGTTGCTGTTGCTGAGAAACTTGCGGTTGTGAAATTTGAGGTGATTGATGCTGTTGTTGTTGTTGTTGTTGTTGTTGAGGTAATGCAGCAGATGTTTGCGGAGTTTGTGGTTGTTGTTGTGATTGTTGCTGCTGTTGCTGTTGTTGACGCATCAGCTGTTGATTTTGTTGTTGTGGCGTTTGTGGTTGTTGTCTTGGAGTTTGTGGCTGCGGTGGAGGGGTAGCCCTTGCTTGCTGATGTTGTTGTTGTGGCGTTGATATACTTTGCTGTTGTTGCCCTGGATGTTGTTGTACAGGGGATTGTTGAATACTTCGATTTTGTGAAAACGGCGAATCCGTAGGATTTCCATTATTATTGTTATTAGTGTTTGTCTTTAATTCTTGTTCATCTCTAAATAATGCTTGTGAAGTATTCAATAAGACATGTATTTTTTTAGCGATATCAGATTTAGGTGGTGGTAATGGATTCAGATCAGGAGGTGTAGGTGTTTTTTGCTCCTAAAATTAGCATAAATTGTTATGGATTTTCAATCAGTATTCATAAAAAAATCTTAACGGCAAAGATAATAATAGTAATAATAATAATAATAGTAACAAACCTCTCCTGGTTTTATCATGGATATATCAGCCATTGTGGCGAGGTAAGTTAGGTTGGATTGCAATCGTGTTTGGTATCTAATGGTTACACACACAAGGATAATCAATTATTATCAATATTTGATTCCCCTCCCCCTTCTTTTTTTCCATATTATATTTTTATATCATCAAAAACCAAAAAACTTACGGAGAGATATCGGGCTCTTGGGGATTTTGTTGTTGAACAATACATAAACGGATAAGTTCTTGATTCATATTTAAAACCTAAATTCCCATTTTTTTTAAAGAGAAAAAAAAATCGTAGAACCATTATCAGCAAGAAATTTCTTTATTATCAGTCCTATTTTCTTTTCCAAATCTTTTCTTTGTAGCCTTCTCTTATCCCTTTTCTTTTCGTATATATATTATTTACCGTTTCCACTCGTTTCGCGCTAATGTCATTGTTAGATTTATTCGACTTTTCAGGTCCATTCGACATTGAAGAAGCCGCAGGACTTGGTACTACTGGATTATTGATTGGTGTTGACGTAGGGGTCATGGAGGAACTAGGTATCTGAACTGGGGGTGAAGGACCAGTTACTCCAGGCGGAACACTTCCTGGAGACATCGACTTTTGCATTTGAAGCTGTTGTTGATGCTGCATCATGAGAAATTGTCTTCTTTGTTGTTCATCCATATTCATAGTATTCATGTTGTTTCGTTGTTGTAACATCATTTGTTGCTGCTTAGCAATCCATGCTTGTTGCTGTGCAAAGTTAGCAGGTCGAAACTGTTGTGGTTGCTGTTGTGGTTGTGGTTGTTGGGGTGTTTGGTGTTGTGGCTGCATCATGGGTCGTTGCATGTTACCTGCCATTTGAGCCATTTGAGCTGCTGCTACTAATATCGTTATTTTAAAAGAATAAATTAAAAGAAAATATATTGTTATTAATAACTAACGCGCAAAGACCAAATAATAACAATAGTAAAAGAAAAAAGCGTAGCTCATCATATATAATGACACGAATAGTAGTTTTTTTTTAGATAATTTATATTTACCTTGTTGTCCATAAGCCTAATAAACATTATATATAATCACGTTAATACAGAATTAATATTATTAAAAGATAAACTAAAGGTGGTTTTTGACATTTTTTGTTACCTGAGGTTGCTGAGACATTAATTGATGTTGTGCAGGCAGCTGTTGTTGAGCTGACAAGGATTGCATTTCAGGAGGTAAACTCATAAAGTTTTGCATATAGGCTTCAGATTGAACATTAGGTCCCGTAAATTGATTCATTGAGCGTATTTCTTTTTATGTATAATAACAATAACAATAAAACAGGTGAACAATCGAGAAGGACAACAGCAAAGTTTGAAAAAAAAAATAGAGGGAACTTTTTTATTTCAAAGAGTAAAAAGAAAGGTCGGTCGGTCTTGGTAAAAAAAAACAAGCAACAAACTTATGGACCAATAAGAAAGCAGTGAGCAAAATTACTTTAAAACGAGTAAAATACAGAGAATAGATGATGCATATAAGTTGTTATCCATAGTAATGATTTATATATTATTGTCGATTATTAAAGCTATTATATAGTTATATATTATTTTACTCTATAATCAAAGGGTTTTTGAAGAACCTTTCAATATTTTGGATTCCTGATTTGCGATAATAAATTATATGTAAATGAGTTATAAATGTTTATAATTGGTCATGTTTTATAATATAATACACCTTTTTATTTTGTTCAATGAATAACATATCAACTTGTTTGTCTAAAGTAGGGAAGAAATGAATTGAAGAATTAAAAGTCTTACTATATTCTATCATTAATACAAATGTGTTATTTTCAAAACATAAAGTGTTTGGTTGTTGGCGATGCTGAACATGTACCTGACATAAATGAAAACAAGCCAATAGCGTTAATTTACTCCTCATCTTCTTTATCATTACTGCAACCTAGAAAAAATAGGGCTACGTATTTGCATTTCTATATTCAAATAAACGACAATAACATGGATAAAGGCATAGTACTACTGTAATATGAAATTAATAGTTACCATGTATATTTTATTTGTAACAAACAATTAAATTAATGATCAAATATTTTTATTTATAAGGGCGCTGACATAAAGAAATATTTATTATATAATGTTACATATATAAATAGTAATAATCTCAAATCAATAATAGTATTTTAATCCTTAACAATCAAAGGAACAGCATCCACATCAGCTTCACCAAGATTACCAAGATCCCACTGTATAGAATGTATATATAATTGATTAATAATAGTGACATATCGTAGTTTGAGGGAAAAAAAAAAGGTACATACATTTTCTTCGACGCTATTTAAAATCGAGTATAAATCATATTTGGTGTTATCGGTGGAAGCAGACCGATTTACTGCAGGGCCAAACAATACAGTCAAAATTTGATTAGGAATAGAATAAGTCTTGTCTTCATCCCAAGTCAAAACAAACAGAGTGTTATTGTTGAAAGCTGGGTTGTCTACACGAGGCTCAAGCCACTCCTTGAACCAATCCGAGGAATATTCTAGTGTAGTATCTATATGTATTTTTTTTTAAAAAAAGAACGAATAATAACATAAATACGTTTTATATCGCTACTACATATACGTATGAAATACGTATAATTTATTCTTATTACCATGACCATCATTATTCATCTATGTAGATATAAAAGAAATCTTTATGGGTTATCATTCCAAAAAAAAAAAAAGAAGATGAAGTTAAACTGAATCTTTCTACTACTTACATCAGGAGTGTAAAAGACAAACTGAGGAACGGCATTTTTTGAAATATCAGTATCCAATTGAGTAGCCGGTACGATATTAGCACATCGAGTGCTATTGCCTGAAATATTGGTAAATGAGATGAATGGATTGTGCTTACGGCGATAAGTACCAGATTTGGTGCCAGTATAACAACCACCTAAATTGTTGGACAGTATAGAAAAATTAGATTTAATATCACATGATATTATGTGTACATATGTCTATTAAGATGATATTTTAGATTGTTTTTGCTCAAGTACCTGGATAAGCTTCTTGGTACGCCTTCCATGAAATTCCCTTTGCTTCAAGCAAATCAACAATAGACTTGCGATTAACATCAGAATCATTATCTGCATCAATACCATCAAACGATCCGCTAATCAAACCAACCTATACAAGATAATAAGAGCCGTTTGATTAGCATATGTCATATTTAGCTGTTCAGAGGTTAAATAATTCCCATCATAAATACTGCCTTGTCATTTTAAACTGACGTACATAATTAGGTTGGGATGGATGTGTCAAAGCAAAAAAGTTTGATAAGACAACACCTAGATATTAAAAATATATACGTAAGTATAAAAAATTAAGCATATGTAAAAGACTACGTACATATTCAAGCATGTGTTCTTCATTATATATATATATATATATTTACTGTCCCGGGATGACAAACAAACACAAAGAAAAATGCTTTTTGATATCCATACGTACCGTTGTGATTTTCAGCAACTTTTGAGAAGTAAGGGTCAGCAATACAATCCTTATAATCTTGATTCTCCAAGACAACAATTACGATACGATCATAATCTTTTCCACTGACTGCAGTAGCTGCACACACGCTGGTAGCGACACTAGCGACCAGCGAGACAGTAAAAAATTTCCAAAGGTGCATTTTTTCTTGATGTTTTTTGATGTATGTAGTTAGGAATAAAAACCAGAACCAGGCAAATTTTTCATGGAAGATCTCTTTTTATATTCCCAAAAGTCAGGACTTGATAATTATGTTGCTTCCTATGTGGTACACATCCGACAATCACAGATTGTTTGTCAGACATAACCCATTCTTTACCTTAACTTAAATATTACGTACCAAATCTACCATATTATTGCTAGCATGTATTACTGAAATAATTATACTTTCCGTACTCAATGTTTACCCGCTGGTCGTGGATGTTATTTTATAAGTACGTACCAAGACGAATACTATAATAGCAGGTTTATGATATACTGTATTAATATAAATACTTATAAATTCTCTGAACAGTTTATAATTTTTTTTGTCTAATGATAAAAAAATCTGCTTTAATTGTTTCTACACTAACTGGCATGTGAGGATGAAAGTAAGATGGTCTCAACCAATCGTAAGATAACAGACTCTTCGACATTAATAATGGCATAATAGAAAAAAGCCAAGACACAAGAGAATATACATGTGTCGTTTTAAGCAAATATCATTGAATCATTGTTTTAAAAATAATGCATGTGGTGTTTGAGCAGTAATTTCATTGATTGATCCTAAAAGTAACACATTTTTAATTGACTTTTCTGATTGCTCCGCAACTACCATAAAAGATAAAATTAAACTGAAAAGGAAAGGTTTACCAACAAAAAAAAAAAAGGTACGACGCAAATGGTAAAATGTACCATTTATCTCTATAAACCTAAATTGATTGATACTAATGGGTTCCAAGTTAAATATACTTTACCCGTATCTGATTTATATAATTTTTCCTCATTAACACAATTACTAATTTTAACATTATCTAACTATCTATTGAGATTTAGCGATTTATTACGTATATGTTTTTTCTAGTAAAGAATCAAATATCCACTGTAGGTACGTAATAGATTATTTATCTTCATTATACACATGAATTGAATAAGATGGTACTTATAAATAGCTTTGATTCAAATCCTCAAAAACATAGTGATTAGTCATCAAAGGGTAATGCGATTTGATGGCGCAAAAAAGAATGAATTACAAGCATACGTATTGGGAAAGCCAGCTGTTTTTTACGTATCAGTCTCTGTAAAATACTTTATTTTCTTCGACTATTTGCATTGATTGAATTATTATCAGTCATAGGAATTGCATGATCAAAAAAGTCACAGTACTGATAGTCTTTTTAACGATTCATTCAATTGTTACCCTTTGAAGACAAACGTGCACAAACTATCAAATATCATGGTTTTATATAAAAACTAAAGAACCCCCCCCAGAAACTCTGTGATGTCAGTGCACCGTCTTCTTGTTGTTGAAGGTGTCATTTTAAATGCCAAGGATGCATAAAGTTTTGAGTTTTGATTACTGCATCACTAACTTACGTACTGTGCCATTTTGATTTCTTCAAGCAAGAATTTTAATTTTATAAACAGCCCACGTTATGCTGTTTTGAATAACTGATAAGAAGATTTAGTTTGAAACGGTTAGAAATAATTCGAGTTTATATATATTTAAATGTTCAACAGTAATCACTGTATTCAATGTTGTGCAGCTGACACCATGTAAGAGGGGATAAATCTCACTACAAAGTTTAGAAGAGGACTTATTAACAATATAAGACGGGAGTTATACAGTGATATTGATTCTGGGAGGAGTATGTACTATAAGAACTAATGGGAATATACATTGGTATATTAAATGCTACAAGTACAGTATAAGATAGCATCTTTACTAGAATAAATAAATAGTACTAAACATAGAATGGCTAACAATATATCCTAACGAAAATAGAATTACATTTAGTCCGATAGATAAAGAAAAATTAAAAATAAACAATAATAGTTTACGTATGATGCGCTTTTACGGCCACCATGACCCAGCTCTTGAATGAGAATCTATTGTAGATAACTCTTTACAACGCCATACGATACTTGTTGATCGTCATGACTCGGTTTGTTAATTCAAAGTTTAAGCGCTTACCATATTACAAAGTAAAAAGAAAAATTAGAGCAGTACAAAATGGAAGGTGTCAATTTGCCATAGAATCCTTCTTTGGTTCGTTATGACTCGACTTTGGCCCATACGTAGAATCATTTTACTGTAAAGTACAACGCCTTCCAAATGATATTATGGTTATGCAATAGTAAATTCAAGGTAGTTTAGATTTATTACTTTAATAAAATAGATTGTCTATGGTTTTTTTCTGGAATATGAAACATTTTCCACAATAATGCAAGACCTCCTACTAGTAGTTTAGTGCTATAAATTTCTCTCTATATAAAGCCATATAAAGTTCCTGCAATCTCAAACGTAGTAAAAAAAAAAGATAGTTTTTTTGGACAGTAGTAAGCACTAAGAAATATCGTAATCATAGAAATACAACGCGCTAATAAGATAAATATTAAATAGCATTGTCCTCGGGGGGTGGGGAGACGGATTGTACAATAGGTTAGTTACAATGAAACAGAGTGTTGGTGCTACTAATGCTTATAATGATTAGAAAATGTTTTGAAATAGTATTTCAGCTGTTGTATAATTATATCTAGCAAAACATTATGATGGCCATAAAATGGTATAGTGCACAAACCATTTTTGCTACCAGTGAAATGTATTCCAATTTTATCAAACAAAAGTTTTTTTTTAGTGTGGTAAAGGATGTTTCGGCTACATATATAGGCAAAGTTTATCATTATTACTTTTTGACAGGCTTCAAGATCTAAATGCAAGATTATTATTTTGCACAGGTATATATAAAAAATTTACATGATTTTTCTTTTAATATATCTTTTCAGGATTATTGAGTTGTATTAAATCGATCCATGTTCATGATAAACTTTTTTTTTAGGTTTTTTGGTATATATACGTACTAAATCCATACAACTGTAAGAGTGTAAATTGATTGTATTTAATTCGAGTGGTGTTTACATATATATAAAATTGTTAACTATAATAATTTATTCCATTGTTCATAGTGCATTAAAAGCATGCCAGCTGATATTCAATATTGACAACAGTTTCAATAACCCATTCATAATGTACTTTATGTAGGACTGTTATTCTATATTACCCCTTTCAGGGAACTTTTTTTTTTGTACAGGGAAGGTCTAGTGGAAAGAAAATGTCTGTTGACAATAATAGCACTTTTCTTGTTCAATTTGTCTAAGCCTTTTTTTTACACATGTATTATAGATGACAATTTGTCAATAAGCTAGCCATACGGTATTGTAGCCTAGATATTATTGATGGTTAGCATAATAAAATTTAGATATTTATATCAAAGCAGCCGTTACATATATATACACGGGATTTTTTTTTATAAAGATCACCACTTAAATATTACGATGGTTGTTCTACATATAATGGTATAATTCAATATTTTCTCTTTTAATACAAATCGATTTTTTTTAGCTATAAGATGTATAAGTATCTTGTCACATTGAACATATTTTAGAAGTATAAATTTGTAAATGAACAGCGGAGCAACCAGTAAAAATATAGCTTTGATAATAAAAAAAAAAATCCCGCAGAACTTGCAAAGTGTTCGTTTTCTTTCTCTTTCCAACTAAGTTAAAAAAAAATATGGCAACCTTCAAGTATTGTTTAGATTGGTAAGATTATTATAAACATATGACCTTTTATGAAATAAATAATAATCTTTGTTCTGATTTTGGTTGACGCTTTTAATTTCGTTTGAATTATTTCTTCTTTTCTTTCTTTCTTTCTTTCTTTCTTTTTTTTGATAATTCAAGTAACAATCTTTTATACCCTCGAGAAGATAAAACCAATCGACGTTTATTATTTGCCTGCAGAAATTGTCAATATGAAGAAGATGCTGATAACTTATGTGTCTATCGTCATGAAATTATTCATGCTGCATCGTATGTATTATTTACTCATTTACGAGAAAAAGAGATTGAAAAAAAAAGGATCAGCGATGAGCTTTTTATGTATGTGATTTATTGGGACTCACTCTGATTATCGTTGTAGTGAACAAACCATGATCGTCAGTGATTTAAGTGCTGATCCTACTTTGGTAAGAAAAAAAAAGATATAGATAGAGAAATAAGAAATGGAAAGAAAGGTTCTTTATTAAATCAAAACGAAAAAAAAATGTTTACTATTTATGGGTGGGATATTATTATTATAGCCAAGAGCAAATGTGATTTGTGAAAAGTGTGGTAATCAGGAAGCAGTATTCTTCCAATCCACCTCAAGACGTGCCGATGCAAAAATGACCTTATTTTACGTGTGTAGTAATAGAAACTGTAGTCATCGTTGGTCCGAGTAAACCTTTCATATTATATATATTATATATCATTACATTTCATTTCTCTATTCATATCACATATTCTCTCTTGCTCTCACTCACACTTTCTCTCTCTTTAACAAAGCGAATCATATAAAAGAGAAAAGATTATTGTAAATAATAATAAAAAAATAACCAATGTTATCAGTACTAAACTTAATTATTCTCATTACACGGGTCTCTCTCTCTCTCTCCTTAATAGCGTCAAATGATTATAGAGTTTTTGCAATACATAATAAGATAGAATTATCTTTTCAGATCTTCTGGTGCCACTAAATTGGATGAAATGTATGACGTTTTTATACATGGAAACCATTTAAAGCGAACTTTTTTTTTTCAACCCAGCTTATATTTTTAGTGTGCTTTTCTTTTAGAATCGTTTCTTTTTTTTTTTCCCTTCTTTTTCATACTTTTCTATTTTATTTCAGTCATGTCGTCTAGTGCTGCAAATCAAAGACAAAGACGTATTGCAGTTCTTGGCGCAAGAGCAGTTGGTAATTTATTCTCTCTCTTACTAATAAACATTTTTCTTCATTGAAAGTTATATTTTATATGGTTTTTTATTGTTATTATTTGCTATACGCGCTTGAGAGCTCACTTTAAAATTATAAATATATTCATACGTATACATATATAAAGGTAAATCCTCGTTAGTCATTCAGTTCTGCGAAAATCATTTTGTCGATAGTTATTATCCTACCATTGAAAATACATTTACAAAAACAATCAAGTATCGAGGTCATGGTGTGTGTTTTTCTTTTATTCTTTTTATTCATATATACAAGTGTATGTAGTGTAGTGTAGTGTAAAAGTGCATATAACCTTATTTATTTAACTTTGTATTGTTATAAATTTTACAGAATATGTTGTGGAAATCATGGATACTGCTGGTCAGGTAAATAAGAGTGTATAATGGAAGGAAGAAGAAATGTGTTTTTGGATCAAAGAGAAGAGAGAGAAGGATAATTATTAAAACAACAAATATAAATATATTTAGGATGAATATTCAATCTTGTCATCGCATCATGCATCCAGTGTACATGGTTATGTATTAGTTTATTCGATTGCTTCACGTTCTAGTCTCGATATGATCAAAGTGATTCGTGATAAGATCCTTGATTTTACTGGCTTAGATAATGTACCTTGCGTTATTGTTGGAAATAAATCTGATTTGAATATTCAAAGGTAAATATTTGTTATATTGAATAGAAAAGAAAATGGATGGGAAGGCTAATGATTAATTTTGGCGTGGGGACATTATTGTTATAGACAAGTATCGCAAGAAGAAGGAAAAGAAATGGCTGAGCAATGGAATTCACCTACCGTAGAAACTTCAGCAAAGCATAATGAAAATGTTGGTAAGTAAGAGACCTCATTTCTACTCATATGAAAATCATAATTTACTTCATAATAATAATCTTTTTTTTTATAGCTAAAATCTTTGATATGTTGATTGCTGAAATTGAGAAAGCTAATAACCCACCTTCGGAAGAAAAGGGTGGCTGTATTGTTTCGTAGATTATTATTTTCTATCACACTTCTTTACTCTTTTCTCTCGTCTATTCTCCATATTCACACACACACACACACACAAATACATACATTATTCTATTTTCTACTTCTCTTTTTTAACAACAATACCATAGTGTTAATATACTCCTTCTTTTTCAAAGGTTTCTATTTGTTTTTTTTTTTCCTTATAACATTGTGTATCTCATCTCGTGGGTTTTTTAAACCCTCCTTCTATTTTCTTCCTTTCATTTCTTTGGCCTTTTCAAAGATTCTTTTTTTTTTCTTCTTTTATTTCACTATTACACAAATACAAACATTATTTTTATATACATATTTGCACTCATCCATTTATCTCACTCAAAATATACTCACCCGCTAGCTCACTCACTCATTATATTCCATCATAGCAACATATTTACAGATCATGTTTTCAAACTTTCTTGTTTTTCCCTTGTTTAGAGCATAATTTGATTTTCTTTTTTCGTTTGCAAAATGTATATTCTTTTTAATGTATATATTATTAAAATTATGTCTTTTTTTGACTCTTGTTTTTGTCCTAGTAAGATGAAGGCAAAGAAAGTGAGGGGGGGTATTATTATTATCAACATTATGATTGACACCATTACAATATTACACCGCTTATGCATGAAAGAGGGTGAGGGGTGAAGATTCATATGTATGCGTGCAGTGGTAGTGCTAGTAGTAGTATGATATAGACAAAATATATCGATTCTTTGTACATAGTGAGAAAGAGTAAATGACCGGGTGGGGAAGCAAAAATAATATACTATGTTTGATTTGCTGTTTAATAAATAAACTAGTAGGCATATATTATTCACTGGTCAATAGGCATTAGGTAGGAGCGCCCATTGAATGGTGTTGCTTTCTTTTCGTCTTCTATTATAAAAGTATATTGTGTAAGTGATGATCCAATACACGTAAGAAAAATTGGAAGGAAGAAAAAATAATAGTAAATGATTGAAATACCTACTGCTGTTGCTCCTTCTGTTATTAGTATTAGAGACGCTATGTACATTTTGTTTTTTACCCGCCAGTAAATTTAACTTATTAACAGCTATTGTCAGGGTCTCCGCCCATTCTTCTTGTTCTTGGGCACTATTTAATTGCATAACATGTACTACGGGAGGATTTTGCATCAGAGCAACGGCATCCACTAACTCTACACCATGAAAGTAAGGTGTAATGCCAACACAATTTTCTTTTCCATTGGCTTCTTGGGGTGCCATCAATTTTATTTGCGCTTGTTTTAAATTGAGATGGCCTCTGTATTGGTATTGAACGTTTTCCGTTTCATTTTGTTGTTGTCGGCGGGGCCGTACAAATATAATAAAATCCGAAAATAAGAAATAGACCCGCTTCTCGCTTACTTTGGAATAGGTCCTTGATAATTCGGTTTCAAGAAGTAATCGTCGCCCTTTTCTGATCGTAAGAGGTATTCCTGAAATGCGCCGATGTAGGTCAAGTACTCGATCCACGTTTTCAGCATCATCTACTCTATAGATTTTTATTTAACAATTAATATGATATCGGATAAGTATGTAACAACATTAAAAATATTTGATGAATGAAAGAAAACACAACATTTTGCTCTCAGATAACAATAGTTTCTATGTAACAGTTTACCTACTTTGATTTGATTTCTTCTACAAGTCGAAGCACACGTTGCTTACACATTTTAAGTCCAACATAATCTGGATGTAATGGTGGTGTAGAGTCTGATAATTCACCAATACGTTGTGAAAGTCGATAAATAGATCGTACAGGTAGCTGTAATAAGGAATATAAAGTAGCACCTCTTAATGATGGCTCTTTATGGAGTGTCTAAAAAGTCAACATATCTATTATGTTAATACATTGTATACAAACGAACTTTGGCGCATTTCAATTACGTATTAAATATTTCTTTACGTCTGTGAATTTTCGAAAAAGTTGATAATTCCTTAATCTTTCGTAGGTTGTTACGGCATTATCGTAATTATTTAAGTATGGGGTATATACATCAAATAACATTTTAAACTAAAAATTATTAATGGAGAAATAAGTCATGAGTTATTTAGTTCTCTCACAAATAAGTAATTTAAGCGGATGGATAGGGATACATTAGGTTTTTTTTTTCTTTTTTAAGAATCATAAAGGGGACATTTACCCATCCTTGAAAAATATCGGATATAATCTGTGTTGGTCCCCAGATACGTAACCTAGCATATAAAAGTTTGAAAAGAAAAGAAAAGAAAGACAGCAACGGGAGGTATTAGTTATATTACACAAAAACATCACAAAAAAAAAAAGATTGTTATGTGTGGGAAAATTCGAAATTAACTATACGTTACCTTAATTCAAGCGACTGAAGAATTTCACGCTGTGTATCATATATTTCTTCAATATTACCAAAAAGACGTTGGATCTCATGCTCAGTGCAAATAACTTTTTTTATCCCAATAAAATTTGATGAAGGCTGTTGAGCATCTTTTCGTAGAGGTTCCATAAATAAAGTGACAAGTCGGTTTAAGGATTCTAGATAGTCCTGCTCTGCATAGTATAATTGTTGGACAAAGGATTCACGATTTCGATGTGATAATTCTCGATCTAACGTATTTAATTTATAATTATCTGGTTGTTAAAAGAAGAAAATCAAGAGCAGTATTATTATGATTTTTTTTTTTTTTTGTAATTTACCAATCAGCCCCATATCGTCTACATCTTCATAATCCAAACAATCAATAATGTCAAATTGATCTTCTGAAAGTTCTTGACATAGTGTTGTATTGTTAATACCATCTGTTGTGGATGAACAAAATGATTCGCTAAGAATAGGTGATGTGGGTATATTATTGATAAAATTGTTATTATTATTGTAACTATTGGTTGTACTGCAACTATTACTACTGGATGTACTATTGAATCGACCAATACTGTGGGCACGAGATTTATTCTCGAGTGGGTATGAATTATCTATACTGTTTCTTGGTGGGCCAGAAGAATATGACCAATAAGGTGGCGATGAATACATAGTTATTGTTGGTTGGTTGGTTAGTTTTTTTTTTTTTCAAGAAAAGAACGATTTTTGTTTTATAGAGACAAAAGATAAAAAGATAAAATAAGAGAAAGGAATAAGAAAAAAAAAAGAAGGAAGAAAAGAAAGAAAAAAGATGAAAAAACAGGGCTCAGACGTATGATAAGACCGTCATCATTATCCCTGCTCTAAAAAATCTATGTTATATGTGAGTACCTTTAGTAGACTATATCCTGTGCAACCTCAACAGAGAAATCAAAAATAACTACGGCATCTATCAGGTCTTTTTTCTTAGAAACCCCACACTTTAGTCATTCTGTGATTATATGTTGAATAGCATGCGAAGCTGAAATAAGGATCGGGAAAAAAAAGTTTTTGATATTTTTTTAAAATGCTAAGCATATTCCAACAAGATTATTAATTTTGTATTTTTTTTTCTTGGTCTCGCACTTTTCATCTTATGGGAGTGCGTGTATGTGGGGGGCGAGGTCGCGTGTATGGGGGGCCTGAGAGATTTTATTACAAAAGTGGCAGTAGTTTTGTTGTTGTACAAAAATAAAGCAGTCTGAAAATAATATTGTAGCATCTTTTGTCGTGGGTGCTTTGATAATCTAAACAATAATAAAACTACTTTTTCCAAGCACTGGGAGACAAAAAACATAGTAAGTTATTGTTTAGAGAGTATGTGTCATAAGTAGTTTGGTGTCGTTACTCAATGTAATTGTGGTACAAACTATTTTTTTTTTTTTTTTTGATAAAAAGAAAATTAAACGATTCAATACATCTTCTATTTACAAAAAAGAAAGACATAGGTTAAATTAAACTATATTATTTTGTCATCATTGATATAAATATGTACTTTTAAATAATAGACGCATATGATATGAAGTCAGTTATTACTATGTGAGTTGAATACTATGTGTGTGTGAATGTTATGAATGCGTCCTATCCTATGAGGTTTCTGGTAACGGGTTATTTCTTTATATCTTAATATGGGTAATAATATTTCTTCTGGTGCAACATAAAAAAAATTAGTGCTACAATTGCTCCACTCCCAAAGTTCGTCCATGTTCGCTTTTGTCAATTTTCGCTTTGTATGAAGTTTATTTCCATTTCTCTTGTTACTGCCAAAATCTGGTCCACGAGATTTTTTATATTTTGATAACTGTTTAGTCATAAGAGCAACATTACACGGTTTCTCGTGTGGCTGAAAAATTAATAAAACAAAAACAAAAACTAGCTTGATACAAAACGAAATTAGCAGCGCAAAAATTGAGCTACTACAAAAGACGGAGAACAAAACGAATCTCATTTGTAAGTTTACAAACTTTGGGAGTGAAGCCACTGTACATGGGAACGCTTTCAAAGAATGTCAATAAAATCCCATTTCGTATAATCGGGTTCTCACATCCATATTTGATACAACAAATAATAACATATAATAAGTCTTGGTAATTATTTATTCGGGGCTTTGTTCTTTAAAGTACGGAGAAAAATATATAGAAAGCTAATTATTTTAAAGTGTGCTGGAAAGCTGTTCCGTATGAAATGAAAACATTGATGCGCCGACTAGAAAAAAAAATAGACCTCTGTGTTTTTATTTAGGATGATTTTTTTCAGGGGAAGGAAAAGAGAAGTTTATAATTTAAGGTAGATTTTGATTATCTCCGTACATCTAATTAGCATATATAATTTAACCACGAGTAAGTAAAATCGCCAAAAGTGCTTGGATTACTATGGAAGAAGGAATAGTTTATCACAAGATATAAGCTATAGCTACTCTATTGTTGATGACCATTCTTTTTTTATAGGTAGGAAAGCGATATGATATGAATAATAATTGTAATTATGGTGATGATAATATAGTATACGAATTTTACTACAAAAAATGATAATTTTTATATACCAGTTTGTTTAGTAAACTCTACAAATCATATCAATCTTTCTTTTTCCGTAGTAGAGATTATTACTATCCTTCAGAAATTCTCTCACTCCATGTTTCATCAAAGGAATCTTGGTTTTTTTTAGGAGATCATATTTCATACGTAAAATTAAGAGACATGAAATTTTATGCTTGTATGATATCAACGAGACTTTGTGAAATCAAACATCAAATAAGAATAATGATAAAAGCTAATAAACATGTACCTTTTCACAGTAAAAAAGGAAAAAGGGCAATGATGATAAATAAAACAACGACATTACTCATTCGTACGTATAATGATAATTTTTATTAATTTTTTGAACGATACGTACGTAAAAATTTTATTATTATCATTTGATGTGTTGTCGTCGACGAAATGACGGAATATAAAAAACGCTTGTTATTTTTTATTACTATAGCCATGGATCGATATAAATGATGCAAGAGATTCAAAACCTGTCCTATTTAAAACTTAAATGTAGAATCCATATCATTATTTTGTCTAAGGCAACTAATAATCTTAAAGAACACATATCAGTAAGCCATAGCAATTTATTCAATTGAATTAAATATATTCGTTTAAAATTGTTGTTACGTATATATTTCTATAAGAACATTGTATATTTTTTTCTGATATATAATAGATGACATAAAAAAATTTGTGATTGATAAACTACTACTTATAGAAAAAAAGAGGGATAGTGGAATTGTATAACATCAGTTCACAATGGCGAAACCTGCATATTTGTACGTCTTTGAGGGGTTTTAGTATATTTTGTAATATACTACTATATTATTATATATATATATATAATAGAGGTTTGTTCCAATATATTTTAAAATAAAATTGCTACTCCCTATTCTAAAAGTAATAAATGGCGTAGTTAGCCTCCAGAGAGAGAAAAAAATGGATATATCATGTTATAAGCGATATACATCTTTCCTGAGAATAGGTATTATTATTGTTACTGTTGCGCAGCACTAACCATAAACTCTTGCCGATCTTAAACAGTTACCTTGTTTAAATGATAACTCCGATATAAAAATTTGTAAGCATTGTTGTACCAAAAATTCAAAAGTCTAATATTTTTATACCCTCAAGATTGACATTTACAAGTATTATCCTTCTATTTTTTGCTCGGTAACAACTTTTACTATAAAAAGAATAAGTTTTAATTTAATTTAAGTGAAAAAAAAAGTTTATTTATCAACTTATAAGGAGAGACTTGATGCATTTTAGTGAGATGACAAGATAAGTATCATTATTATATTTATGAGTCAGTTTGAGTATTTGATACTCACGGTCCAAATAATGATGTCTACATCACATGTTTATGCTTTACTAGAACTATCAAGAGAAAAAAAAGATTCACAGGTACTGGCATTAAGACTAACTAGTTTTATATTTCACAATAAATTTTTTTTTTGCAATAGGTGGGGGCTTGATCTTTTATGAACCCATCCTTTGCCAAGTTAATGTTATAAAATAATGCATTAATAGATAGTATCATAATATAGTAGCGCACATATTATAAAAATATACCGTAACAAACTTTAATGTAATATAGCGATTTTTTTGTTGAATTTTCTAGAAGACACATGACCTATTATATTGTTAGCTGGTGGGAAAATTATTTTTATAAAGGGAAAAAAAATCCAAAAACAATTTTTTAATATTAATGTACGTCATATATTTTCATAACCATCAATAATTTTTCATATCTTTTATCTTATTTGACACTTTGTTAATCATACGTACGTAATATAATTCAATTTAATACTTTAGCTACCCACGTGTAATAATATCATCACACAAAAATCATGTAACTTATAATATTCCAGAAAGTGAAGGCCCGCACAAAAATACAGTAGAGTGATCTTCTGTAAAACCGGTACTTTACTACATCATATGTGGTTATTACTGTTTTTAAGAAAGATATGTAATAAATCGTAGTTTTTATCTACTACTCGCATAGCCAAAATTGTATTTTCTCTGACTTGTAAAGTAGTTTTTATATTATTTAGTCTTGTAAACAAACTAATGGTGATTATAAAGTTGCTGTAGATCAACGAGTATACCCTGTAAGTAGTCGTCATTAGTCTTGTAATTTTAAGATACATAACGACACAGGTAGAGCATGAAAATAAGAAAACACTGTTGTGTTAAAAGTAAGTACAAATTGATGAGTGTAGTGTAAATAAAATCTGTTTCTTGAGTATGTAACGTATTTGGTGCAAAAATATAGCAGCTGATAATATTTTTTGAAGAAACTGTTAGGGCAATACTAGACTGTTTCTTTCCAAAATGTATGTGCAGTTATTGCAAATAACTTGTGTAGAAAAAAAAAGGTACTAGAGAATAGGGTAGTTGATAGAATAGAATAAAATATAGAAATAACAAAACGAAAGTAAAAGTAAGGAAACTGGTGATATTTCATCGAGCGAGAAATATACTATCACACGTAGAATTTTTAAAGATTAAAAAAAATGCTAATAAACAGCACATTTTATGAAGATAATTTAATAGCAATGATGTAATTTATAACATTCTTGCAAAATAATATTATATATATATCTTATATTTGTAGCGCGATTGCGTACCTTTAGATGTTATTTTTATGATCTTGTTCGTAACTTATATTTTAAACTAGTCATAATTAAGAAGAGACTCATGAATAACTTTGATAAAAACAATCCACAAGACAGAGAGTTTTATCAAAGTACTATGTGTCGTCGTCATATAATAAACCACTTGTTGTTGAATCATAACAGTGTCAAAAAAACATCTTGGTCATTAGGGACAACGTAAGAATGTCAAAGTATAGATGGCGTGCACAATGTGTAGCACCATCGCATACATTTGGTTTCATTTTTTTTTATATTTAATTACTTACTTTTTGCGTTGTCGCAATCGGAAACTCAATGACGAATTACATTGTTTTTATTATAACTACTTTAATAAAATGACACTTTGCAAAAAAAAAACAAAAAACAAGAGAGAGATTATCAATAAATCAGATTTACAAAAAAGTCCTTTCAAGAAAATATGTATGCAAGAATAAAGTATGTGTGCTTTTCTATACGTAACAACGCGCCCATTTACCATGGCAACAGAAACACACTTTTAAAAAAAGGAAAGAAACGCTTCATTGCCACAAAAGGAACATCAAAAAAGATACAAGTTCTGATTTGAACTTATTACTATTATTTATTACTGCTACTATTATAAAAGAATTATAATAGTAATAATTATTTTTATCATTTTCTTATTGAATTTTTATCTTCTGTAAGGAGAAGAAATCGAAAAAAGAAGACCTTGCGACTTTTCTTTTTTTTATAAAAAAAGAAAAAAAGGGCATATAAAAGAAAAAAGACCAATGCTAGGTAACAAAAGTTTGCGTAAGCGGAAGTGGGCTGGATAGCTGACTGCCGGTTAACTCCAGGGACCCTTGCCGTTGTGCTAACACCGGTTAACAACAGTTTGCGAAAGAGGAAGTGGACTACTCACAGCCATGGCCAACTGATTTCGCTGACTATTCTTTCTCCCTGGACCATTGCCGTTAAGAAAAAAAAAAAGGAAAAAAAAAATCAACTGGGACAAAAAATTGACCGTGTTTTATAACTTTTTCTTTCGTGACCGTTTTGACTTGGAAATTTTTCATTGGCTTACATCAATTAAAGCACAGCGCAGATGAAGTTGTTACTAAGTAAAGTATAAACTTACAGCAATAAAATTTGAAAAGGAAAATGATTATGAAGTAAATGATAAAGAAGTACAATTGCCATAGTGATCAACTCCTTCTAGTTTACTTCCTATTATTATCAGTTGTTTCACAGCACAACTCCGAGAAAAGCACAGACCCGCCTGTACGCCCTTCCCCCATATTTTTTTTTGTTATTTTGAAACATACAAAAGCGAAAAAAAAATCGATTTTTACCGGATTGTTCAGATTCTGTACTTTTACTTTAGAAAAATCAGAATCTTGATATTCGTGTCAAACCCTATAACTTAATATTCTTAGTTTAGTATACAACTACTAGTTAATAAAAAAAAACACCTTGTTGAAAAAAAGTTTGTTTGACAAAAAAAAATATTACTTCTTGTGTTTGCCATAATCAAAGCAGTACAACGTTGGAAGTTAAATTTGGCCATCCAAAATAAAAAATAAGCCATGATTCTGAAAGCGAGCCTCTATTTCCAAGTTGAGCCAGTGAGCCTCAAAATTAAGCCATATATTAAGCAAATTTAAATCACTGGGTCTACGTACAAAAATGTCAAGCTTGGAAAGCATCCATTGACCTTTTGAGACCGTTGTTTAGCAGGTGAAAAAGATCATAAAGAAATAAAATAAATATAAATAAAAAACATCGTTACGATTTGTTTGGACCATATTCATTTTTATTGTCTGGTACTGTAGCTTATATTCATATGATACAGCCCAATATCAGAATCAGATGGCTCATTTTCAATAGCTGGCTCATTTTCAAAAAGAATGGCTTACTTTCAAAACTATGGCTCATTTTTATTTTGAATGACCAAATTTAACATGAATATACATATCCGTGCGCCACACACCCTTTTTTAGGTGCTCCACCTTTGAGGTAGCACCAACACTCTGTTTCATTGTAACTAACCTATTTTACAATCCGTCCCCCCCCCGAGGATAATGCTATTTAATATTATCTTATTAGCGCATTATATTTCTATGATTACAATATTTCTTAGTGTTTACTACTGATATAGTTTTATATAGAGTGAAATTTACAGCACTAAACTACTAGTAGGTCTTTGCATTATTGTGGAAAATGTTTCACATTCCAGAAAAAAACCATTTTATTAAAATAATAAATCTAAACTACCTTGAATTTACTATTGCATAGCCATAATATCATTCGGAAGGCGTTGTACTTTACAGTAAAATGATTCTACGTATGGGCCAAAGCCGAGTCATAACGAACCAAAGAAGAATTCTATGGCAAATTGACACCTTCCATTTTGTACTGCTCTGTGTTTTTCTTTTTACTTTGTAATATGGTAAGCGCTTAGGTTTTGAATTAAAAACCCGAGTAGTGACGATCAACAAGTATAGTATGGCGTTGTGAGAAGTTACCTACAATAGATTCTCATTCAAGAGCTGGGTCATGAAGACGATAAGCTGTTCTGTGGCGAACAAGCGTATTTTCTTGTGCTGATATGTTGGTATGTGTCTCATAAATCTGGTGTATGCGAATGTTGAAGTATGTTGTGATGATGATATTGAATTGTTCTGTATACTTTCAATAGACGGACGAGTTATAGTAGTCGTAACAGCGTATGATACAGTAAATAACATTGTTTATTTTTACTTTTTCTTTATCTATCTGATCAAATGTGCCTCTATTTCCGTTGGGATATTGTTAACCATTCTATGTCTAGTGCTATTCATTTATTTTCTTATACTGTACTTGGAACACCAATGTATATTTCCATTTGTTCTTATATATACTCCTCCCAAAATCAATATCATTGTATAACTTCCGTCTTTTATTGTAAATAATAACATAGTGGCCAGGATTAAGAAGGTGATAGGATTAGGTAGTTGGAAGACAAGATTTTTTAATGATTTACTATATATCATCTATAATAATTAGTAAACCAGTAATACAATCATCCTAATGCCGAAAAAAAGATATGTTAGCTTCCTCTGCCTTCTTTTCAAAGTATCTATCACACTTTTTTTTCTTGCTTAGTTAATTGTATATTTGACCAGACCAACCCTTTCTTACTATTATCTATCAAAAACGTATCCCCAATTTTTTCCCCTTCTTTTGAACTAATGTTATCACACTCAATACATAAAGACACTAAAGCGGTTCTTTTTTTTTTTCAGAAAAAAAATGATGATGAAAAAAAAAGTAAAGAATTCTTTTTTTATACATAGAAGGTACGGATTAATAAATGATAATATGATGGACAAGAAGATGGAGAGAGAGAGAGATGATACGTGTTGTATATAATTTGTTTATGTATAGTAAATGTTGTTGTTGTTGTAGTAGTAGTATATTTTGTATATGTTGTTGTTTTTATATAAAAGAAGGAAAAATTACGTAAAATGATAATAGCTACTATGCACCAGGTTTAGTCAATGCCAATAACCGTCGATCGGTATATCCAGACTATTATATATTATAATTATTCAATTAATAGTTCAATCTTCTTTTTTTAACTCTTCTTTGATTTAACTTACACTCAACAAATCTTGTTCACGCGGTACTCTCATTTGTAACATAGTTTGACTTTTAAACCCTTGTTTTAATATACGCTTTAATGAATCATCACCTATAAAAAAAAGAAGAGAGAAAAAGTTCATCAACATTTAATGTATTATATATAAAGAACAAGTATAAAGAAAAACTTACGATTCAAAAGACATTTCCACAATCCATCAAATCCTTTATACTGAAGTACCATCCCAGAAATAGAATTATCATTGAATGAAAGACGAAGTCCAGTAATAAGAGGTTCAATTGTGGCATCCGCTATAATAATAAAAATTGTAATAATAAATAACCTCAGCCTATACATCAGCTTTATTTACTTCTACCTATAAATTGTATTATGTAATAATAATAATACATAAACAAAACTTACGTGCTAATTGAAAATAAAGCGTTCGATTAAACATCAAATGATCCACTTGAACAACAATTCCATTCGTTGGTAATTGTGTACTATTAATATATATAATTAATTATCATCCATTATTTTAGATTCAATATGTAGATAAATTAAATAGATAAACATTAGAGATAAAAAAAAAATTTTTTTTGTTGGTTAAAAGGAACCAATTCTATGAGTGTGGTAAGTGAAAAGAAAAAGAAAGTTAAAGTGTTTTTTTTTACTTGTATGTATCAGGTGCTGGTGTCGAGGATGTATTTGTTTGGGGAGTAGAAGTTGTTGTAGTGGCGGTATTATTAGTATTTGTTGTACTAACAGCTGGAGTCGAAGGTGTAGTAGAAGAAGACGATACAGCGGCAGCAGCAGCGGCAGCAGCGGCAGCAGCTAATAAAGCGGCAGTTTCTTGTTGCATTGCATTTCCTGGCTGTTGTTGAGATTGTTGCTGTTGAGGTTGTTGAGGCTGACTCGTAGGATTAGTAGGGTATGATGGAGTAGGCTGTCGATCGGAAGAAGCAATATTAGTAGCATTTGTAACTGGTACCGAAGGTGCAGCTGTCGTTTGTGGAGTAGTTTGTTGTTGTTGTTGAACAGTTTGACTCGTTACAAAGGCACTCATGCCTTCAATGAGTTTTCTAACTTCAGCAAGATCACGAGCAGCTGCTTCTGAAGCTCTATCCATGGAGAGGTAATTATTCATGTAAAAAATATTAAAAGTAAAAAAAAAAAAAAAAAAAAGGGAAAAAATGCTTGATTTCAAAATGAAATAATTATAAGAAAAAGAAAAAAGAAATAAAAAAGAGAGGGGTGGTAGCTATGTTATACAATAAGTGTTTTGTTTTTATCTCTTTAAAAAAGAAAAAGGTATAACCCGCGTTATGTTTATATGTTTTTTTTATAAACCAAGCCGTCAAACAATAGAAGAAAAGAAAAAAGAAAGGTACAACAGACTCCACTCTCTCTTTTGTGTGTGCTATTTTTTTTTTACTGGCTGATGGTAACACAGAGAAAGCCCGAATTCCAACAACTTTTTCATCAGGCGGGCGATAAAGATCAAAATATCTTTTATGAAATTATTTCAAGATACAAATTAATGGCTGTACATAATAAATAAATAACGATAGATCCATATCCAAATAACCTTGACATTCTATACTTGTTAAGAGGTACAAGAATTAATAATGATATAAGTACTACCAATAAACCAATAGCAGATACAAGAATTGTCTTGGATACTTCGATTGGATAAGGTTCATGTCGTTGGGATGTAACGTAAGTTGCTCCAATACCTACTCCAAGCATAATATCTATATTAAATCAAATTATAACAGAAGTCTTCGGTTAGCATTGCTTTTATTTTTACTTTTTGTATCAAGTAAAACAATGATATGGATCATTTGATGATAAAATACAAACTTACTCAGCATGGGTCCACCAAAACAAGCACTCATAGCCATCATTGGGTATCCCATTTTTGCCATCGTTACATTTGCCACGAGATCACCCAAACTATTTCCCTATGGAAATTAAATAACAAATAATTGAATAAAATACAATAAAATAAAACCCAATCCATCAATTCTCAACTTACCAAAGCAAAAACAGTTAAGCCTAAAATAGCATCACTAATACCCAATGCCATGCCAACCACTTGCAACACACTCACGACTTCATTTGCAATCACAAAGATCCACACCATTGCAATTCCAAATCCAACAAATGACATCATCCAGTATAATCGTGGTTGTCTTGTTGGAGAAGTCGTCGATTTAAAGGCAACAGTTGTAATTAATCCGATAGCTACAGCCACAGGAATCAGGATAGCTGGATTAGCCATATTATTAATAGCAAAAACAATGGAAACAAATACAGGTGCACAAAATAATTGAGTTGCTGTCATCCATTGACTCCAAACAGATGTACTTTCTGATAATTCATTCATTTCTAAAGAAGTACTAGGGTTATCCGGTACATCTTGTAACATAGCCAATGCATCATCATCCAACACAACAGAAGATTGTTTTTGTATAGCATCTTCTTTAACTACTGGTAAAGTAATAGCAAGGACGAATATGACAGGTGCAGATATGATAGAGCTAATTTTGCTGAGTATAGATTTATCAGAAAAGTTTTGAAGAGATGGGAATAAGTGGAAAGCAATGTCTTGAATATCAATGCCTAATTTTTCAATTGGAAGTTGCAGACGTTGTCCAATACGACTGGTAGATGGGGATGGGTATGAATGAAGATCGTCTTGTGGTACTTCTGCTGATGTTGTAGATTGTGGTGTTGCTGCTGTTGCTCCTCGTGGACTTAATGGTAAATTTTGTGATATACTAATATCAGATTGTCCTGAAATTTCTCGTTGATGTGGATGGTGTCGTCGGAAAAGCGTATTTCTACCTGTTGAACGAGCATTTGCATTATGTAAAGATTGAACAACATCTTGAAACTAATCATTTATTAATAAAAAAACCATACCATCCCATATTGTCTTTTAGTCATCTTTTTTTTCTCTGAGTAAACTCCAGTATGGTTATATTATACGAATATTTGTATATAAATATATATACCTCAATAGCTGAAAAGAGAGATGGTTTAATACGTAATTTTGGATGGCTTCCTCGTCTGCCTCGAACATATTCACTGTGATATCCTTCTGTTTCAAATCCTTCATCATATAATTCCATTTCATCATCTCTAATAGTTTCATCTATTGAAAATAATAATAACCAATTAGCAATTGAGTATCACCATCCACATATATTTGATAAAAAACAACTGTCGAGGTGTTTTTTTTTTGTTTTACCATCCCAAGCATGAATGCCTCTTAATAAGTTATCCACTTCTGGACCTGTTTCTTCATATTCTAAACGTGCTCGTTCAACAAGATTTTGATAATTTGATCTTCGTTTCGTATAATAATTACCGCCCACCACCACAATGACATAAACGACGTAAAAGAGAATAAGGATAATAGCTTCGTATAAATATATTAGTCCATCAGCAACAATCGCCATGACAACAAAGATGGCCAAAGTGAAAAAACTGACATCTCTTAAAAAGCTTAATTTCTTTATTCGAAACGGTTTGATGGCACACATGGATCTATTAAATACAATAAATTATTATCAGTTTATTTTTAAAACATATCTATCCATATCCATTCATGCGTCTATATTACATATATATATATATATAGTTTGAACAACAATAAAAATAAATTTAATAATGACTTACCCAGCAACAACACTGACAATAAATGCAGCTGCACCGACTAGTTCACCTAAAGCCAACGAACCCATGTTGGAATTCATTGCACTATTTTTTTTTTATTTTCATTCACACACTTTGTTTTTGAATGACATAACTGCTTTTTTTTGTTCTTCCAAACTCATATTCCCCCCCTCCACCTTTTTGAGTCAATTTTTTTTTCTTTCACTCTGTATCTCAAAAATCTGTTTGTTTTTTTTAACCCATATCTTTACCTGAAAGTTGAAAATAAATCCGGACTTCCATTACCAAAGGCTAAAAAAGTGACACCCGTCTAAAATCAAATAATAAATATGAGTTTCCTCTTTATAATTCTCTTAAGGGAAAGAGAAAGAAAAGATTTTTTTTTTTTACATACCAAACTTTCTGATAAATGTAATGCAGATGCAATAGTTTGTAAGTTCGGGCCTATAATAATAAAGAATCAAATCTTGCAGTAAAATTAATATAACGTCCTTATTTTTTTTTATGCAACAATAAAGGAGATACTTGCAAAAAAAATCGGATGCTGCAATTCCTACAAATCCAAACAAGAATAATAACCACAGACACTATGTATATATATATATCCATTATAAAATAAAAAGTATTAATAAATATTATAGCATTATCATATAAACAATTTATTTTTATTTATTTTTACCAGAAAAATAAGTATAACTGGACGAAAAGACGTAGTCGCACAGTAATACGAATTGATATAGTTAACTATTCCCGGTGTGAAATCTGCACAATGTTCTAATACAAAAGTACATTGATCTTCATGTAGATGTACATTATCACACTAGTATGTTTTGTAAATTGATTCAGATTAGATCTTTTCCTTTAAAGAAAAAAGAAGAACAAATCTTTTTATATAGTTAAATATATATATCTATATAATACCTCGCTTATCTGTTGTAGTGGTTGTGGTGCTGAGCTATCAAAAAGAGATCGTTTACTTAAATGTGTATTGATATTATGTGAGTCTTGCCATGACCAAGAGGATATTTTTATAATAGCAATAAGGGAGAGCAGTAATGCTGTATTACGACTCAACATTATTTAATAAATAAATTTGCTTTAAAGAAAAAGAAAAGAAATTACGCGGTGTATATAGCTAAGTGGATGGGGTTGGGAGGGATTGTGTATATTAAAAGTAGAACTTAACAAGAGCTGCATTATACAATACGCGATATAAAAAAAAAGTAGATAATGATAAAGCGAAACCCCGCTGACACAATTATTATTAACATTTTCTATTACTTAAAATCATAACTTAAATAAAAAATTTTAATATGAATTTATAAAAGAAACAGTAGCTTAATTAAATATATTGCTATGTAAAAGTATAGCTTAATCGACTTAATATATATTCTTATTGAATGAGTCAAGTAATGAAAAAATAGTCAACTACTCCGTATGCATAAAGTTCGCCACTATTCAGTGTATGATAATAGTCTTCCCGAACGTTTCGTCTTCTTAGTCGTATTGTAATAACCATATTTATTAAAGTTGTGTATAAAAGAAGTACGACTTAGGTAAAAAGATAATTCAAATAGTTGAGAATAATCTATCCCATTTTATTTCTAGTGAGTCTACGTACCACGTTCTTTACATTTCTATTTTTTTTAACATCTAGCTTTTTAATCACGTTTTGTCTTATTTCTATAGATGAGTTAGCTAGTTAATATTCTAGTCTTAACACTCATCTCCACATTACAATACAGTAGTAAACGTTTTCATTACAGCTTTGTCTTTTGTGTTAATTTATGACATACATAAGTCTATAGTTATGACACTTTCCATATTAATATAGCATCATCTCCGGCATTTTCTTTTTTACGACTTTATACAAGCAAGATATTGTTGAAAGACAATCATGGAGTTAGATGGCTAATTATACGAAAATTAAAACGATGATAAACTAAAAACAAACAACTAGTTCAATTTGATAAACAAGGAATACGTAGTTGCAAAATGCACTCTCGTTTTGTTTATGTCAATATATATATATATATATATATATATATATATATCAATTAAACTTTCGTATGTAAGCGATCATTACGTGCGTATTAGAAAATAGATAATTCATATTTTTAATTTTACATATACAAATTCACGAATATAAGCTTTATTTTTCTTGAATTTAGATCATCAAAAAAAAAAAAAAACCAGCTTACTATAAGAGGTAGAAATGAGAAAAGTTTACTATAAAGGTAAACCTACTATAAAGAGTAAGCTGAAAAAAAATAAAATGCAACTATTATGCAGTACTATGATGAGAGTATAAATAAGTATGCGTACTAATACATCTACATACTCTTAATTTTAGTTATATCGATGGTGAGAAAAACTAAATAGTAAATTTGATAATTTGATAATAAAAGGAGAGTAATAGATTATAAAGTTGAAATACTAACTTTTTTTTGAAAAAAAAAAAAAAAAAAAACAAAAACAAAGAAAACGCGTTTATATATACAGCAGATACGACTGTTATTACAGAATATGTATACATCGACAATATAATATAATAAAATATCATAAAGTAAATAAATAATAAAAAATGGAATAGGCCTAAAGAAAAGAAAGACAATACAAATTTATATTGGAATCTGTGGGTAATAAATGGGAGGTCTCGTATCATCATATGCTGGAAGCACATCATTATCATCACGTTGTATCGATGAAATGACAAGTCTTGGCTTCGCACGTGTTGTCATGTCTTGAGCCACATGTTCATCTGCATAAGAAAGTAAATCAGGAGATACAGTTGTTCCATGGGGCAATGTACCTATTGTAATAGGCACTTCAAATAGTTTTCGTTGAATAACAATAGGTCCGCAACGAATTTTATTACTGACAATAATTTTATACGCAATTTGAAACCGGAAAGAAGACATTGTTGTTAGGGTCGGTAATCTGACAAGGTCAATAGGAATAGGTAATTCCACCACTACATGGGCATCTTCTTGCTGTTGTTGTTGATTGCTACTACCAATATCAATACTTGATAAAGTAATTGATTCTTTATGTGGATCTGGTTGATTTCGATATCCGATGGTAAGTATTTGTTTTAGTGCAATGGATACGGTCGAGAATGATAACAGTGATGACATTGTAGAAGAGGATGATAAAGAAGAAGAAGAATCTGTTGATGATGATGATGATGATAATGATAATTTATCAATGCGCATACGTATCAGTGTATCTTTCTGTAGCTGGTAATATAATCCAGTAACTAATGAAAAACGTATACGATCACGAGTATAATTATACATTTGTATTTTGGCGTACGGGCTAGTTTCAACACAAGGTTCAAAGTCGACTGAAAAAGGTTTACTTTTATATATGTCGTTTACTGTAGCAAGTAGTGTATATTTGCTTTCGAGTAAAGGATGCTGAAAAGTAGGTGGAAAATTAACCATTGGGAATTGACATACGAAAGGGAATCGATAAATTGTGCCTGGGTTTAGCCATATCGAACTTGAAGAAGAAGGTAGACGAGCTCGAACAGAAAATATAACTCCTTTGTCACCATTTCTGTATTTACTCATAGCACCGTAGTTGATTAACTCTATTTGGTAATATTATTATCGTTATTATTATTTTTTTAATACATTAATAAGTATATAACAATAATACTAAAGAAAAAAAATGAAACATACCACTGCCACGCAATGTAAGCTTCAAGCCTTTTACTAGAAAAGGCTCAGTGGAGTACAGTTCGAGGTGACCTTCAAAAACTGAACCTGGATAGCAACGAAGAATAAGGTTACATTCGTCTTCTTCGTTGCTTCCACTTGTATGTTGATTATTATCCCAATATTGGGGGTCAATCTTGATTTTTATTATGCAAGGCAATTTTTATTATTTGTTAAAGTGTGATGATGGTATTTTTTTGGGGGGGGGGTATCAAAAAAGACCATAAGAGGAAGAAACCGAAAAAAAAAATAAAAAAAAATAAAAAAGAAAGTAAATAAATTAAGCGTGGGAGAGACAATGACAATCATAATATTGGATATGGTTACATTTCTATATTCCTTGTGATATTATAAAGCTATAATGCAAAAGATAAAATAATCATAACTCCGACTGTTGTGAGAGCAAGTAATATTTTCTCATCTTATCTATCGTGGAAGTGTGTCTTTTTTTATTATTCTACCCACGAAAAATAACTAAATACCACTGGCTTCTGATAAAGAAAACGAGAGGGAAGAAGGGTGAGCCGTGACTTTTCTCTCCGCACATACTTAATTTCGAGTTAGTTCCGAAAAAGTGTAGGGTTTGTCATGATGTATAATACACTTGGATATTTACGGTGAAAAAAAAAAAATCTGCTATTTTATATAATAATGTGTCTTGTTAAACACAGCACCAGGTTTGGCATATTTGACTTGGATATTTGTAAAATCCTTTTTCTTCACTTGTCTTTGGACAATGTGTGTACAAAATTTTTCCTAAGGGATTAGCTACGGACACCTCAAAAACATACTATATTAGGTAATTTCAACTCTTACGGACAGCCCACTTTTATATTTTTTCAAAAATACACTACAATTTGATACAATTACGTGGTATCCAGCCATTTATACACTATATATACAGCTATCATCGTTATATAACTTAAAAATGTTTATGAAACTTATATTAGCAGTTCAACGCTTCATGAATAACGTTCATTATTTCTTATCTTTTCTCACTATATCATTATGTAGACAGAATGAAGTTGTAGTCCACATGAACACAAGACAAACAAGGAATAATGTATACGTACATATAATGGTATATTATATGAGTGGCTAAATAAGCGCTATTGATGTTGATAATGCTGGTACTATAGTTTACATGGTCTAAGAACTTGATTGACGACTTTTACTTGGGGGGTCGTGTCTGTAAGCCAAAATATGGGGTGTCCGTAGCAATTACCTTTTCCTAATGGTTGGCGGCCTAATTTTTTTTATGATGGCGGGGTCTTTTTTTTCTTTCTTTGACGTTGGGGAATGTAGTTAGAAAAGTAGTTAGAAAAAGAGCTGGAGATATGAAAAGAAAGATGTTAATTACATGGATCATCCATCAGCTCCAGCAGTACCAAGTATATCAGCAAACCAACAACAGTGGTCCCACATTACATCATACACGACTCGTCCAAAAAGCAATACCACTATAATAATACAATTTGCAACAATTTTGAATCGAGTTTCTCTTTTAACAAAATAAGTAGTTGTCCTGAATAATCGGTAAACAGCAAATGTTTAACTATAGGCGTCTGAGGAGACCGTTTTACCTTTTAGCAATTGTCACCTTTTTTTGTAGGAGACAAAAAAGACTGATCTTTATACAAATGTTACTTTCAAGGTACAGTGGCGAAAGGATATATCGGGGTTTTATGAATTACGTACCAAAAACGTTAAATTCGTAAGGACCATTCGTCTTTTAATAGTAGACTAACCGTCCTGTCTCGCTTCGCTCCAGATCATTTAATGACGACGTCGCGATGGGTTCCCCCTTGACCCCCCAAAAAGGCGCTTCGCGCCTGGTAATAACGATTCCTAAAGCTGTAAAATTGTTTTATGAACCCAATTAAATAAAAGAAACAAACTGTGATAGTATAGCAATAAGATGTCTTAGGGTTGAATGATAGCATTTTATTGAACAAAAAGCAAAAAAATTGAATAATATTAATTCTATGACTTATAATTTACTACCGCAGTAATAATAGGGTGACAATTACTTTGGCGTTATAATAATCACTGTCTTTGACAGATAAAAAAAATCAGAAGGGAGTGGGTTATTATTTCATTGACACATTAACAGGTTGTTCAAGAGATTTCTGGAATTTAATAAAAGAGGAACATAATATATAGAAGTTGGTAAATGTAGAGTTGACCTCATCGAATTTTTGTAGAGGTACGTAAGGGTTATTGCTGAACGAAACATTAATAGTTTAATATATGTAAATGGATTCAATGTGTAAAAAGCTATTATGAAGATAAAGGAGAAGGTGGAGAGGGGAGGGAGAGAATATTTCATGATAGGCGATGTCTTTTGTAATAAGGCGATGAGCTTACCTAACCTAATCAGCCATTATAAGCAAATTTCTGTAATCTGTAAGGCGTGAGAATGCAATATATAACTGATCATACGAAAGCATTTGACCAAGAAGATATACATCAACATGTGTTAATGATTGACCTTGTAATTGATTTATATTAAGACATAAAGCAAGTTTAAGTGTAAATTATTTTCGAGATACTTCACATGGTAACCCAAAGGATTATGAAGAGCTGGTAAGTTTACTACGTGGTAGATGAACGGGATTACCAGCATGAATTCCAACTATAATTTCGGATCTTATGAAGTATGAATGCAGATTTCTGGAAATCAATTTTGTTTCGTTACAAATACCTTCTACTGGAATCAAGAATAACAGGCTGGTTAAATTTTGGATGAAGTCAATGGGGCTGGAATCTCTAAGAAAAGTAGCTATTATAGTTAATAAATAACTTATAATATTTATATAACGGAAACGTAGTAAATTAACTTGTAAATATTGGCATTAATTACGGAAGCTATCTTCTCTTTTTAACAGATACGTATGTGTGTTAGTTACGTAAAATAGGTAATGTGATTAAAAACTCGGCAGAAATTTGATCGGTATCTGCACTCATAAAACTCACGACAATCAACCTGAACATCATTTATTGGTGGCGCCATTAATAAAATCGACCATAGCAGTTCTTGCTTAAGATATTGTTCTTCAGCAAAATATTGTAGATTAACCTTTATGTTGCTATCCCTTTGAGTTTATGTTTCATCCTCTCAATAGCAACGTTGCCGATTAAGAACAAAATATAGTCCGAAGTTACGGATGATGCGTAACAGAATAAAATCCCTATTTTCAATTTTAACTAGAATTGTAATTAGCTGTCACATCTGGGAAATGCCTATTTTATATTTTCAATTATCAGTATAAGTTTGACCAGTTAGTACCACTGGTGAGTATTTTTATTATTATAACCCTATCAATTATTTTGCCTAACATATCAAATAAATGTCTTTTTAAGTGAATTTATATTTATTACGGGTCACGGAGTGAAACTTGTTACGAATCCGATGTCCAATGATGATATAGAGTATCATAGTTGTGGAAAAGACCTTTTACTATGATAAAAAAAACACAAATACAGATCTGGAAAGACACATCTAATAAACTATTGCATAAAGCTTAAGATATAACCAAAGACAAACATTGGTGCCTTTCGATTGATGGTAAAATCATTACAATTTCCATAGTAGCAATAGGTCGAAACAAAAGCCCTTTCTGCAGACAATGTTTTTATATTGATTTCCAGCAATCAATGTCTTTACGTATATCAGAATTCAAAGGCAGAGTATCTTACAAAAAAAGACATTTTTGAAAGTTCATCTATATTAATATTCTAATTTTATTTTTTATGCAGTTTATAGGTATAAATACTTTAATATTAGCAGATGCATTTGCGTGAGAAACCAAACAAAGGTAAAGCTACGGGCTATGAATTTGGGCCGCAATATAATTTTATATGGCTAAAAAAAACTTTTATGGTATTCTTTTCCTTGTTACATCGACGATAGCAGCTTCTGTTTCATTTTGGTTGCAGATACGCGAAAAAAGAAGGCCTCATTCAGGACAGCTCTTATCGAGATCAGAGTACATGCTTTTCATGAGATTAACGCTGTTTGAGATTGATGGATTCCTTTTAAATATTTGAAGTACAAGTAACTGAATTTTTTTTACAGGGTCAATTTTATTTTTATTCTTATTTTTTACGAAGCGAAAACCGCTGCTGTAAATTTAGGCGCGGATAATGTGTCTTGGGCTGCCTCCAGCCAATAAAAAACAACTTAGAGGATAGTTAAAATCCATTCTGATTGGATAATGAAGTTTCTTTCCCCGTCGTTTTTTTTGAATTTAATTTTTTTTTTTTTGTTACTGTTACTGCATAATGCTTAGTTTTTGAATTTCAGATTTCATTACTCGAGTTCTATTTATTTTTTATACTACTTCAAGCATGGCACGCACAAAAGGTTCAAAAAGTCGTCCTGGAACTAAAAAACCCGGGCCAAAACCGAAAAAACTTGTCAATCAAGGAAGACTTCCCGTAAATTGGATCTCAAAGAGTAGAGAGGAATGTTCATTTACAAGTAACTCTAATGTCTTAACAAGTGACATCCCTACGTCAGCTCCAGCACTAGGTACAGATTCATTTTGACATACCAATTTCAACATGCTGATTCTAATAAGTAAATGTGAAATTTAATCATGAAACAGATTCTATCCGCGATGATGCATCTCTTGGTGATCTCGTAGCTCTCGTTGATACCTCTGAGATTCTAGAAGAAGATATTTCACGTGCTTCACCTGAGTCAAGAATAGTAGAGGGTAGTATTGATGAAGAAGAATGGGTAACAGACGACGAGGAGGAGGCTGACGACGATCATTCCGATGATGAGGCCAATTTGAATGAGGATGAGGAAGATATTAGTGATGATATCAGCGAAAATCAATCTGGATCATCAACAACTGCGGTGAAGAAAAAACAATTCGTTCACAAATATTTCCTCAGTATTCAAAGTAGAGTAGTTGAAGAGACAAAGGAAGATGATAGCAAACTTCCATCTGAATATCGGCGTGGAACTTTTTGGATATTGCCACCAGATCCATTCTTTGCTCTTCATAATCCAACCACAGAAATACTTGCATTACGTGAGGATGAAAGTTTTGACTACGATCCTGTAATGCTTTACTTACCTAAAGTGTTCCTATGGATTCCACATCTCCTAGTTGACGATAGACTCAAATGCACACATTTTAATTGCAGTGGTAAACTGAAATCTAATGGTTATCCTAAAGACCCTCCCGCTCGCCGTGTCGTTGATCTCAAAAGGTACTACACATATAAGCAATATACATTACCGTATCTAAAAATAATACCAATAACTTTTATTAGAAATTTTTACATAATGTCAAGCTTGTATAAATGCAATAACAGACATTGCAAAAAAAGCTATAGTGGACATGATAGTCGAATAATCAGACAGTTACCACTACATTTACAACAAGAATTTCCTGCTTATCTCACTCATCGTTCTGGTATATCAAAAGATTTGGGTGATGTGTTTAGACCAGCAATACAAAATTCAGTTGGGCCACGACGCTTTCAAAAGATTTTACGAGAACTACAAAAGTTGACACATGCACGATTAGAATTCCAATATCTAAATTATATCAATTCCCGCCGTGCAAACCCAACTATGCAAGAAACAATCAACCCACCTAAATTTAAGGAATTCTCATCATATAGTGACAAGGACGGCTATGCTGGATACACTCCAACAGCGCAATATTTGAGAGTTTTATACACAGCCATGATCAACGAAATGCGTCATTTGATCGACAAGCAAATGATGGTTTTAGAAGGGCGTGTTTTAAAGGGTGATCACACATTTAAAATAATTAAGCATCTTGGTCGAATTGGAGGATCACCTACCTTCCTTGCAGTCTACACAGTTTGTAATGAATTTGAGGAAATTAGAACGCAACTTCTCGTTCCAACAAAGTCGTTAAATCATTTACAATTCTCATTTGAAAAAATGCGTGAAGCATACACTATGTATGGACATGATTATCCTGAAATCTTTTTCACTGATGATGTTATTAACGATCAGGGTTTCCTTACAAGTATTTTTCCTTCTCTGAGTCGAGATGTTGCCCCACTGGATCCTGCTAACATTATTAATAATAACTGTGAATATCCTATCCTTTCTATTCCTGAAAATGTCACCACTAGTTTATTATCAACTTATAATGATATTCAGCGAGTATTTGAAATGTTGCTCAGAAATAAGCGTATGTATATTTATCTATTATAACATTTTGATATATAATTATAATTAGCTTTATTATCTTACTAACCAATATCTTATAAGCTTTTGTCGTGGGTTTCGATTGTGAGTGGCCGTGTGACAAACGATCTGGCGAGCAAGGAAAACTTGCTTTGATTCAAGTTGCTTGCTCCAAGAACATATGGTTATTACAAGTTAGCTCATTGTCCGAATTACCAAGTGCGCTTGTAAGCTTCCTTGAAGATATGGAGATTAAAAAAGCTGGCCGGGCTGTAAATGGTGATTGCAAGAAAATCGAGAGAGATTTTCCTGGTATTCGTTGCCAAGGAATGTTAGAACTTGCAAGCTTTTGTAAGGAGAGAGATGCAATCGGTGATGCCAGGATGGGGCTTGAGGCCATCTGTAAAAAACTGTTATATAGATCACTGCCAAAGGATGAAGACATTCGCATAAGCAATTGGGATTCGAATCATTTATCAGAGAATCAGATAATATATGCTGCTCGTGATGCATGGGCAGGGCTAGAGATTTTCAACATTGCCCTTACTCAATACTTTCCTATCGGAAAGTTAGTCCTTAAGCCAGTTAAAGGTATGTATATATTGAGCTCTATCAATATCATAAAATAACAGTGGGTAATAGCTATATATTAATCAAATTTTTGTCAGGTATTCATGTTTCCTTGCACCCAAACAACCTCTATGAAGCTGTAGCTTATGGAGAGGTGGCATTGCAATTAGCGACGTTCGACACTATTAAAGTAGTAAAGGGACGCGTTATTATCACCATAAAAAAGATATCAAAACCAGCTGCATACTTAAAACTGCATAAAAAATCATTGAATGATTTTGGCGATACACCTTTTAATGTCGTTGTCAACCTGAAAGATCTTCGTACTTACAAAGCTGTTGACATTCAACAAACGTCCATAAATAATGATAATGCTTTTGTTAACGCTGGAAGCCAAGCAGATGTGATTGGTATGTCTTGTTTGTTCTATTCATGAATATAGTAGTTTTTTTCTGGTATTTGCGTAGCATAACTAAAAACATTTCTAGCTCCCGATAATAACAATGACGTTTTGAATGATTTAACCACTGCAGAAAGCAGTAAGGAAGATACAGAATATGATGATGACGAGTCTGTCTTGACTGATAATGACAGTGACAATGGCACTGACAATAATAGTAGCAATCACGATAGTGGCGTTTTAACTCGACCACCAATTCCAGACGTACCGATACCATTAACATCTCCAACTTCTGTTACTGAGCCAACTTCTGAAGCCAGTATTACTACATCTTCTATCCCTTCCCGTGTTTTAAAGGATGCATTCCATCTTATGAATATGATTCGTGTTCCAAGACGACATGGGCTAGCAAATGAGTTTGCAAGGAAGCTGCGTGACGCAATATTTATAGTTGATAAAGACGATGAAGAACTTGTTAAAGACTTTTTGAAGACCCAAGACAAAACATGGGATATGGTGATGCTTCAAAATCCATCGTGGATTCTTCGCCGAGTAAAAAGTACGTTACATTTCTTTTTTTTTCTTGTTCTTTAAAAAAAGATGACGATTTTGGTGAAAATAATGACAGTTATTATTATGTTATAAAAGGAGTCATACCACCTCCCAGTGAATTATATCCAGTTGTAAAGCAATTATTTGATGAGTATGGTATTATGAGATGTGCAAAAACTGGAAGAACACTTTTCGATCAAGAAGCATATCGCCAAGCTGAAAATGTGCTGAAATGTATTGCTCGTGGACATGTATCCGATCCTCCTGGCATTTCATTTTATTTCAAGATTGGTAGTGATAAAAATAACTTGCCGTTATATCGTTGCAGTCGTGGTACAAACTCTCTCGAAGGAGGGGTTCACCAAAACATTATACGCAAGTTTATTTCTTTTGGTGCAAGTCCGGAGCTAGCAGACGCTGTATTGTCAGATTATAGACTTAGACATAACATCGATGTAAGTAATGGTGTAAAATTATTATTATCAGTATAAGAAACATTTTATAACTTTACTGCTGGACCAGGTTGGATCATTTAATAGGCACGGTCGAGTACATGACGGCCATTATGAGCCATGGCTCACACAACATATATTGGATTTGAGAGCATCATTCGACATGGAGCATTCTTATAATAGGCCAGATGTATATCAAAATGCTGTTTTTTTCGAGTCATCTAAAGAAGTGTTTGGAATTTCACCACTGCCACATAAACTTGCTACAGACCTTGGAATCGATTTAGCTCCAAATGAAGAAATGCATAATGATAGTATTAATATTTCTGCATTTATTACATCATCATTACAAAAATCTGCGTTACTAACTATATCACAATCTACATTACAAACAAAAGATGCTCAATATCACTTTATAGCAAAAAAGCAACAGACTAAATATCCAATTTTGCCAGTTCATACAAAGGAAGAACGAGATCTTTTCAGAGATATAGTAGAAGAAAAATATAAAGACTGTAGACCTGATTATATGGCATTTGCAAAGGTGTGGTCCAAACATGCTGACGGTAAACATATTTATTACAAAACTCCAGAACATTTGAGAACATATTATGGTCAATACATACAGCTTAGAAATACTGCAGTATCCAAAGAAATAAATATAACGCAACGAGAAAGAATGATGGAAGTACTGTCAGATACAAGTCGAAAACGGTTAGCCCCTGCTGCTCGCGAGCCAAGTCAAAATAAAGTTCCTAGATACCGTCAAGCCCATATTCCACAGTTGTCTTCCGTTGCTACTAATAATCTCGAAACAACACCTACTACTCCACTAAGTTACAATAATACTTCTTTTTTTTCATTATATGAACCGTCTTCTACACTACAGCAACCAGTTATTATATGGAATCAAAATGCTGTATCTACTCCATCAACTTCATCAACAGCAATTTCTTTACAACCTAGTTCTAGTCTTTCAAATACGCCATTGGATGTAGATAATAATAATAATAATAGTAGTAGTAGTTCTCAACAGCAGCCACAACAGCTAACAGTATCATCTCGTGGACTTCGAGCAGCGCCTGAGTCTTCACAAGCACCTCTATTTCGTGTATCAAACATTGTATTACCGAAATATCGTGGTCGAAATAAAAAACAGTAGAATATGTATCAAAACAACATAAAATTAAGCAAAATATTCTAAAAAGATCTCTTTTACCACATTTTATACAATAAAAAACCCCTATTTTCATTTTCTTTTCAACAAAGAATAGTAATCTTTTGATGTAGCTTCCTTCGGAAGCCACATCAAAAAATTCAAATAATTTAATTTTTTTCAGCCCTAGACATGTTATCCGCGCCTTTTTTTCTTCTTCTTCAGCCGACGATGATGACGATCGCGTTTTCAGAAGTTTCCAGTTCATTCTACCTCCTTTATTCTACAAACTGAGCTGTTAGAGAGATATAGACAGCTCAAAACAAAATAAATGAATTATACGTTACCACAGTGATATTCATTATTTTCGACAAATTTTCAAAGCGTTCTGTCCAGAAATCAATGACATTAGCACCTGCTGGTGTATTGGCTTCTATGAATTCGTAATTACTGGTAAAGAATTTCGCAATAGTTGGATTCTTGGTAACAGTCAAATATGTTCTGATTTCTAATCAAATTATTAAGGCCATTAGCGAGTCTGATCTTTATTCTATTTGATTCCTTATACTTTTCTACACACTTTTATCGCATTCTTCAGCGATTTTGCTATTGTTGGACATTACGTCTGTTGACATGGCGATAACTTTTGAATGTTAGGAAGAGCTTGAATGCACAGTAACTACGCAACACACTGGCTTTTGTAGGCAGAAAACAAATGTCTTTTCATAATCACATGATATGTTACACAGCTGTAGCCGTTACCATACACTTGGTAAATAGTGCTGTTAATGCATAGTAAAGTTATTCAATATAGCAATATCTATAATCTGGTGCTTTTTTTTCTACCATCTTATGGCCCGGATAGCATGTATGAGGTAGATCAAATTAATTGTTCCCAATTAGAAAATGGCCCCAGTAGCGAAGCGAAAGGGAGATTATTCTATTGTAAAATGACTATTCTATTTAATATATGGAAAGAAAATAATGATAATAGTTAGCTATTCATTATACGTACTGTATATGCGATGTTTAAGCATTTAATTGTCGAAGTAATCAAATGGTCATATTCGAGAACATGTATTTTGTTCTCTTGTTATCCCCTTTACACTCAATGGTGCCACAAATAGTACATGATTTTAATTCTTTTTACAGACGCCTTTAAGGAGATTATTATTGCTGCTGCTATCTGTAAATATTTGTAGTGCTATGATAGAATTTGAATCTGTTAACACTAAATTATGTTGCAAAACTACAGTTAACACTTTTGAAGACATACTTCTCACTTCAAATAAACTCGATTCCGCAGCGATGCATGCAATGGCAGCGGTTCGACTATGATAGATTAATTATTAATGGTTCGGTTTGTCGACAATAATGTTCTTGGAATCACTAACAACAGTAGAATTTTTATCTCCACACGCAATCATGAACTCTCCATTAGAAAATGCTTTTGTTCCAATGGTTTCTCTCCCGGCATTAGGGTTTCTTCCTTCTGTTTTTTCTTCCACATCTTTTATTATTAGAGTTATATTTCATTGTGAAACTATTGATGCAGTCCAAGACAGCAATAACCTTTTTTCCATATTGACGCGAATAATGTACCTACTTCTCAACTTATGCTTTATCCTATCTGTTTAAGTCTCAGCAACATGTCATAGTCAAAATTGATTGGCTAAATCCAAAACTTTTTATTGGTTTTCATTGCCTCATTCACTTTAGCCATGCCCATCTTTTACACTTCGTTTTTAGTCGCTATTTTCATTATAAGCATATGCGGTCTCAAAAGGCAAACGTATATTTCAAGTGTCAGTGAATGAACAATCACTGTTCAATGATCGTACCCAATAAAGTGCCCATTCTCTTTTTGGGTTCTTATAGAATTTCGGAGCCATTGAAAGGCACCAAATTTTTTGGGATCGTACGAATGGGGGAGGAACTAACTGTGTCAGGCCTTTGGTACCCTCCACGGTCCTCCATGGTAAAAAAAAAATGATAGTGGGCAGTTTTTGTGACGATGTTTCTAATGAATACCTTATAAAGCCCACGTTTAATTCAAATTGTACAGTAATACTCGTTTTGATTGTCAGTTCATGAAGTAGACATGTTCATAATACGTGTGTAAATCTTAAACTATCAAGAGTATCTTTGGTATTAGTCATGACGCAAATGTATAAAAATTCGATTTTGATCCGATCAGTAAGCAAGGATCACTCATTCGTTGATACGTAAAATATAATAAAATTCATACTGATTTGTTTACTTATGTAATCATTCAATATGATTTAATCTTTTTTCTTTCAGAAAGAAATAATACAAGAATTACTATACGTACTACTACTTGAAATAAAATTATATAAACAAAAAAAAAAAACTACTTTTCATCATTGTCATTATTCTTTGGCAAGGGAGCGAGGGAGGAGAGTAAATCAAACATTACTCTAACCTCTGATTATCTTCCTGATCTTACACAGACGAACATCAAGAAAATCGTGAAAATGTCAATATTTTTGGCAAAATGATGGAACTGAGTCCAAAAGTATCAAATTTGACATCAACAATTTCTGAGTCGATGGCAAAACCCTGACTGATTACCGGCTTATCATTATGATAGGAAAGTTTAGCAATACAGTAAAACACCACCAAAGAAAAAAGCCATTTGATTAAAGCAGTGAGCTCTTAAGCAAATTGTGTTCTTCCAGAAATAGGGATAGCGATGGCGTCCATGGTTGTTGTTATTGTCATCTTTTTATATATTGTGGGACAAAAAATTCGGTCACCGTGAAACCGAAAAGTAGGTGTATGCTGACTTTTTTTTTTTTAGTAATCAGATCAAGAGACTCAAAAGGTATTTTAGATATAAAAAAAAAAATCCCACAATGTGTATATTTTGCTTCCAGATAGTGATATATAAAATTAGTTTAAATTCCATCATCTGTATATTATTTTTATTTGTGAAACTAAAGCCAGGAAAAAAAAAATTTATACAGCAAACTAGTAAATGGACTTGAACAAAAAAATAATATAAAAGAGTATGGAAATTCATTGACTTGGGAAATTTTAAAGGAGGAGATGGGGGGACGATCGTATCAACTTAAAACATCAGTGGTGACACATTACGGAAAATGACTCTTCTTCTTCTTCTTTCTGATATAATATATACCGTTATTATAAATATCTCAATTGGAAATAGTTTTATTACTCATTATGACATGGATCATTATTCCAGAGCTAATTATCAATCAAACAAATTATGTTGATTTACCTCATACAGTTCATATCTACGAGTACCCCGCGGGTTATGGGATCTATTGCCGACCACAAAACTACCGACCATAGTTGCGTACGAGGGTAATTATAATGTTTTTTTTTAAGATCGCCGAAGAATCGGAGGAATATATAGTATATTTTTTTTTCTACATTTTTTCAACTTTGTTTCAATTCACTGTTTAACACAACCCCTTTTCTTTCCATTTCATCTGTTTTTCTGTTTCTTTCTCACGCATTCTCTTTCCCTTCTCTCGTCAACTCTCTGTACATATATACCCTTTCTTTTTCAAAATGGGTTTTGTTATCAGAGCAATTAACTCTAAAAATAAAGAAACTGTACAAATTCTTATTAAAATTAATCAACAATATCATGATGGGAATTCAACAACAGTACGATGTACCCCTGGTGCTGTATTTGAAGGACAAGTTGAAGTTTATTTAACTCACCCTCTTGATGTAGAATACTTGAGGCTTATTTTTCGTGGTGTAGGTCTGTGTGATCTCTTCCGATTCTTTCTTTTTTTTTTTTTTCGTCACCAAGGAAACAAATCATGAAAGTAAAAAGTAATTAACTCTAACCTTTCTTTTGTACTTTTAGAAGTTGTCAATTATGGTGTCATGGGTAGATCTGCTAAAGGTGATACGGGGGCTCTCTTTGGTGTTCGAACAACATTATCTCTATCACAAACATTGGATCCTGGATATCATCGATTCCCTTTCTTATGCCAAATGCCAATGGTTAACTTTCCACATTCATTTAAACACGGACTACTTGATACCTCATATACATTTACAGCCACTATCAACGATAAATATAAAACTGAACAACCTTTTGAAATCAAATTTGAACCACACCTAGAAACCAGTCCATACGCTAAAATTCATACCTATACGTATAATTGTGATGGGTTCCATATTACTCTATTAACTGGATTAAATTATCAACAACGTCGAGATCATTTTATTCGAATTAAAGTAGTTCAAAAGTCTCAACAAGAGCAAGAATCATCTTCATTGACTACATTCATCACTAGCACCACCACCACGATTTCTGCTTCATTAAAACGATATTTAACTTTCGATGGTGTTAGCGTTCGACCAGAAACCTTAGCAATTTCTAGTTCCTCCACTTCTAATGATTGTGCGTCCTCATCGTCAAGTATCATGTCAAGACGAGATATCGAACAAGAGGACGATGGTGAAATATTAGAAATAAAAATTCCATATGCCAGTCCATTACCATCTGTGACAGAATCATCTCGATTTAGCGCGATATACAAGGTATGCGTTCATGTAAAAGTACGCTGTGGACCTATGATCACATTGACTCGCAAATTATTCGAAGTACCAATTCATTTTGGGACTATGCCTCATGGCACCCATATACCCGATGGTTTGTTATCGTATACAGATGATGCAGTAGCGAAGGATATGACAACGCGAGCAAAACCCAGGTTGGATCTTTCTTCAGAATTAAGAGAAGATAGTTTGAATGCTGATATATTACCAGTATATACTGAATCTCGACCTCCATCTTATTATCCAGAATTATCGCCTATACCATCTGCTTTTCGTCATAATCGAATTGATACCTACCAAATATAACACAAACCATCATTTATTATTTTAAATCATATAGTCAATACTGTAATAATCATAATCATAATAATTCCTTCTCTCATATACAATTATGTAAATATAATCATATAATCATTACTCATTCATTACGAATAATACAACATATTAATATATAATGTGAAAAAAAAAGTTTTTAATAGAAACACTTTCAGAAGATGATAAAAGGAAGAAAAAAAAAAGGGTAACTACGAAGGGTTGATGTGATTGACATAGAGGGATAGAAAAGAAAGAGAGAGAGAGAAAAAAAAGGGTTGATATGATAAACGAAGAGATAATGATAATAATAAAGAAAAAAAAAAGGGGGGGGGAGATGAATAAGCAAACAAATTTCAATTTTGAAAAAGATAAAAGAAAAAAAGAGAGTGAAAAGAAAAAATAAACATAAAATTTAATGAAAAGATATAAAAAGAGGGACAAGAAAAAAAAAGGCGTGTAATCGTATATATGGGAGTATGTGTGTGTTGGGAGGGGGGGGGAATAAAAAAAAATAAAGGAGAAGGAAGCAAAGGATATCTTGGAACACAGAAAAAAGAAATATATACCCTCTCTTGTTTTCCCCTATTTTTTTTTATTTTCCTTATAATTTCTTTTTTCTCACTCTCTCTCTCTTTTTCTTTTTTTTTCTTTTTCGATTGATTTTTAAGCTTGAGTTATAAATTTGACCATTAACCTATAAATATACAGTATTTGTACACGTTTAGATATATTATATATAAAAGATCCCACTTTTGTATACATGATAACTTACAAGCACAGCCATTAGGGTTAGCTGGTCGATTCAAATCCACACCACCACGAGCATTCAAACGATTTCTACCACGAGTATTATCAGCAAGTTGATCAAGTGGCATACGTTTTGCTATAGCATTAAACAATTCATGAACATTATGTGCTGTCTTTGCTGATGTTTCAAAAAATAATAAACCAGCTTCATCAGCATATTCTTGTGCAGTCTATATATACATTCTTTGTTAAATTATCTCTTACTCTTTATCTCACTATCAGAACTACACACTTTATATATAAATCCTTCTTATATTACCTGTGTTTCAATAGCTCTTCGACTTTCAAGATCAGACTTATTGCCTGCTAATGCAATTACAATATTAGGGTCTGCTTGACGTTGAAGTTCGTTAACCCAAGCCTTAGCCTTTTCCAATGAGGACTAAGTATAATAAAAATGGTAAAAAATTTGTTTTTTAGTCATTGGTTATCTTTAATATCAATAATGAATACATATTTATAAAATTTGAAACATACAGCTTGTGTAATGTCATAAACGACAACTGCGCAATTTGCATTACGATAATACATGGGTGCCAAGCTCTAATAAATCATCATGAATATATGAATAAAATAATCTTGTAACAATAAATTTACACCATATGCTATCTATTTGTATAATTATATACCTTATATCGTTCTTGACCTGCAGTATCCCTATTAACAAGTTATCATTTATTATGCATTGGTTATTCATCATAATTCATCATAATTGATATCATTAAAGCTTTTTTTTTTTTTGCCCTTCCTTTTTTTATCTATTTCAATATATTTTCCACTCACCAAATCTCAAATTTTACTGTTGTATTATCATCCAAGGAAATAGTTTGTGCCAAGAAAGCAGCTATATATGTGTATATATATATATATATATATTCGATATCTTCAGTTAATATCGTATTTATAACCCACTGTAGTAATGTCTATCGTTGTCTTATCAAGTTATTGTTTCCCGAATTTACCTCCGATGGTGCTTTCTCTATATTCGTCGAAATGGTCCTTAACGAACCGCATCACTAAACTATATAATATAAAATCCGAGATTAGCTGTTACGTTGCATTTAATTTATAAAAAATAAAAAGGTATATATATATACACGTTCTCGATAAATTATAATAAAACGTATCTATTTAAAAATAATGTCTATCGTCCAAATATCAAATAAAAAAGAATTACCTTGATTTTCCAACAGCAGATTCACCTATATAGTGAACATAAAAAAAAATTAATGCCAAGTCTTTTTAAAACAGATGAAATTCTCCCAAAAAGAAAGAAAATGATAGAGAAAAAAAAATAAAGTACCCAATAATACAAGTTTGAATTGATACGTTTTTCCTTGGGTTTGACCTTGAGGGGATTGTCTAGATGCCATGACTAAAATATATATATGTGTAAAAAAAAAGTAGGATTCTTCTAGTTATGTATCAAATAAAATGAAACAGAAAAAAAAAAAAAATGTGAAGAGTAAAAAGAGTATATATAAAAGTGCCTCCCCACTTCCAAAGTTCGTAAACCTACAGGTGAAATTCATTTTGTTCTCCGCCCAATGTTCGCTTTTCTAAGGCGGGGGAAGAATTATTGATAATTCGTAAATCTTTTACTTGGCAGCCATAATTATTAGCTGTGGCTAGTGTTCATGTTCCCAATTTATTACCTTTTCTGACATACTGTACACTTACTTACTTATCGCATGTTTAAAAGAATGCTTTCGTTGTTAAAATAATAAAGTTGTCAGATCTATAAAGTGACTTTGATAACTTGGTAACTAATAATAAAGCTGATTGCCCTTTAGTTCTTCTCTATGTATCTCTTCTTTTTTCTTTTTATTACTATCTTCGTCCTTCCTGTTTCCTTATCAAGCAATCCGCCTTTTTATTCAAAATTCACTACCACCTACGTATAATATTTATTTAAAAAATGAGATATTTTATGTCGGATCCTTTTACTTTTGAATTATTTATATTTATTTCTTAACAAAATACAGCCAAAGTATCTATAAGGTAAAGGTGATGGACTGTGACTTTATAGAATCATCATTACGTAGGTAAATGCTCTAATTTTTCTATACCTATTGAATTAGTATTCAAGTTTACATTGTGTCATTATTATTCCTTATTTTTATATAGTAGTATCACTCAATTTTATATTCAATTTTATATCGTATTGTTATTCAAGTTTATATCTTAACATCATTATCATAATCTTAAAATACTGTGTATCTCCATAAATAAAGTACAGTATGTCATCATTTGTCTACCAATCGTTATATTCAATAATTTTGAGTTCTAAAAAAAATACGTAGTTGAATGGGAAATTGGTGTTTCGATAATGATTGTAGCTGTTGGCGGTTCTCGGTTTTTCTTTCGTACTCTGTCGTACTTCTTCGTAAATCTGCATAAATCTCTCCATGTCGTGCCGTGCAGGTAAATGGTCATATCCACCGTCAATCCACTGAACGGGGATATACCTTCAACCCACTGAGATTCACAACACATTTTTTTTGATGTGAGGGCAATCAGCTTTATTATTAGTTACCAAGTTATCAAAGGCACTTTATAGATCTGACAACTTTATTATTTTAGCAACGAAAGCATTCTTTTAAACATGCGATAAGTAAGTAAGGTGTACAGTATGTCAGAAAAGGTTATAAATTGGGGAACATGAACACTAGCCACAGCTAAAATAAAATAATAATTATGGCTGCCAAGTAAAAGATTTACGAATTTTGCCAACAATCACAGTCTCTCCCCAACAATCTTAATAATCCCCCACCCCCACCGCAAACTTGAATAATCACACGCGTCAAGGTGAAAAAAAAAAGTCCCGCCACACATTAGGAAAATCATGTATAGTTTTTTTTTTTGCAATCCCTTTAGTTAACAACAAGGGACTGGACCCGGATCTAAAGTTCGTTCAAGAACCATTTTTAGCTGTATTTATTGCAATAGTAATTAATGATATTTACATATTTCTAGTAGTTCATTATGTGGCGCCCAAAAATAAACTATAATCACGTTCTCTTCTTTTTGGTTCCTCGTGAGCAGTTGAATTATTTGGTACTTGTAAACGACAAAAAAAGTCAAAGATGATGATGAGTTATTGAAAAGAAGGGATTTTTGCTTTGCACATCCCCTTTTTTTTTATGGAAGAAGGTAATATTACTATTGTAGTTTGACTACACCAATGACATGTGTTATGATAAATATTTATATTTTCCCCAATTTATTCTCTCTTTCTCTCTCTTTCTTTGTATATTTCTCAATTCGTCCCCTAAAAAATATAAGCAAGTTTTGAATGGTATCACAAAAGAAGGCATTGTTATATTTACATGAAAGAACAAACAACAAATGCATCAGCATCAGTAGATATATTGTCAATTATATCATGATAAATAAAAAAAGTATTCAATGTTGATGTTCTGGCTGTGACGATTTTAACCATTTCTAACACTCTTTACCTACTTGGATTATAATCATTTTGATCGGATTATTGATTGATTCTTCAGTAATTCATACACTCTCTTTCTATTTCTCAAAATCTATTATTATGCATAGAAAACCACAGTAATAAAGATTCTATCCCCGTGAAAATAATAATAGTCAGTTTGACACACATAGATACTATATTTTTCACTATATATATATATATATATATATTCATATAAAAGTAGATAGAGCTTATATTTTCTATTAGGAAGATGCGAGGGAGGAAAAAAAAAAAAGAAAAAAGAGAAAATTATTTTATTAACTATAATCTAATAATACTTTCTCACCACTTTCTTCTTATAAAAGACCACACACACAAAATAATGTCTGTGCACAATTTTAAGCAAGAAAATAAAACCCCTTTTTTTATCACTTTTACTCTACCTCTTTATAGTTATAATAGGCTTTACTTTAAATATAACTACTCTTTGAAATAAAGGAATAATATACACGAAAAAAAAAACAGGAATGCACGAGAGTCAGTGTAAAAAAGAAGAAAAAGAAAAGAGGGAAAGGGGTTTCCATCAAAGTAGGAGTAGTTACGTTTTAAGGGTAACAACCTTAACAGAAGAAGGGGGTTCGAGATAGTAAAAAGTTCGAAAACGTGGTATAAACTTTAATTATAATACTCAATAATAATGGTAATACAATGCTTGTTTTTTTTATTTTATTTACTTCTATAGATTTATGTAATTTTATGTAAAAAAAAAAGAAAAGAGAGAGAGAGAGATTTAGAGGTGTAACGCATAACACATATTTCCTATAAGTTTTCGGTGGTGCTCCATTTTGGACTAATAAAAATAAGTAAAAATGATTTACCGAAACGTGGTAACAAGTTATATATATAAAATGTTGAAAGAGGAGGAAGAAAGGGGGAGAGAGAGTTGACAGACAGAAACCCACCTATTGGTGTTTAATTGAAGATAACGTTCTTGCTATTTTTGAATCGTATCACCTTACACGAAAAAAAAAATATATCTAAATATATCCTTTTAGAAGCACTTTAAGAATATGAAAAGAGGAATTTATCCGAAACAAACAATTGATGTCGATCACGGAACCATCACCATATTCGGAGTTAAACCTGATGGGTGAAATATGTTTATTGTGTCGATCAACTTGAATTTTTTATATTATTTATTATATCTTTTCCAAGCCCTGTTTCTGTGATCGTGAGTCCACGAGTCAATTTCTTTTGATATAAAAAAGAAAAAGCACAAAGAAGGTTTACGCGCTTTATAAAAATGTAAAGGAACTTGAATAAAGTAAGGGGGGGGGATTTATTTCACTCGCGTGCTATACAGGAGGTAGGAGTAAATAAGAAAAGAAGTGAGGGAGAAAAGAAGAATTAGACTTGTTGGAAACCTCTTTGTAGAACTCCTTAGAAACAAGCTCCTCCTCCTCCTCCCCCCCTTCTTTCTTAAATCTCCTTAATTCCTGATATTTCGACATTCGTTACAAGTATAATATAACTTGTTGTCTTTATTATTATAACATACCAAAATAAAAATAAAAATAAAATCTAGATCAATTATTAAATAGTTTGCCATTGTTGTCTTTTTTTCTCATGAAAAATGATTATTTGTAGTTAATAGGATTATAATTTAGCCCCAAAAACGATTTTAAGGGGCCAGAAAAAAAATCATTCACAAAAGGGTAAAATGGAAGATGAAAAGCAAGAAAAGCTTGTTTGTCAATTATAACCTCAATTGCCACTCAATTGGTTCTTTCTCTTTAAAGCTCTGTTATTATTATTGAAAATCAAAAAAGGGACCTTATCATTAGCCTTTATTGTATAACAGGAATAACAAACCCTGACGCGTCCTTTTTTTTTTTCCATCGTACTACCCACACTCAGCAAAAACACGACACGCCACCTTTTTTAATAAACCAATGTGATTGCTTTCAAATCTATTTCACGATTTAATCCGTGGGGTAAAAATAATAATAATTCGCTTATACAAAAAAAACAAAAAGGAATGGTTACAAAATAAAATAAAAAAAAGCACATTTTGGAATAACCATTTTTTTTTATCACTAACTTGTTTTAGCATTTATATTTTCATTATTAAAAGATAGGTAACGTTCATATTAATATTATTACCATCATCGCAATAACAAAAATTAATATGTATAATATGTTTGGGGGGGGAATAAAAATTGGGGGGGGTAGAGAAAGAAAGATAATTGAACGTCAACATTTTATTAGTATTATTTTGCGTAAGTAAAGTAACACAGCACACATCAACGCAGTAGTTGAAGTGCTTTTCTAACAACGACATGAAAGACGAATGATGATAATAATAATGTGGTGTTATGTATTAATGTGGGGGATTTGCTTGGTTAGTACAAAAGGGCCTCTCTTTTTTTAGGAACAAAGGCGGAGATTTCGGCTTATGATCAAAAGAAGAACTCAACCCTGGGTTCAAAGAAGATCTTTATTGTGAAATTTTACTTCCTTATTTGCGCGCGGTTATTGTTTCAATGATGTGTGTGTGTGTGTGTGTGTGTGTGAGTTATAAAGCACAATATAATAATATAAAAAAACCAACCACGTTCTAGCTTTCTTTCAACATGGCCACGTTTTCTTCCCTTATAGTAATGCAGGGCTAAATGCATGGCATGGCAACCACGTTTTCCTCTTCCACTTTTTTGTCGGCCCGTTCCTGTTTTGCATCAGTGCGCTCAATAACCTAACGATACTTGTGCCATTTTAAAAATAAAAAATGGAGTTCGTGTTTATTTTATATTATAAGGGGGGGGGATTTGCAATAAAAGAAAATCTACTATTTTTTTTTATATGAACAAACATTACACAGCACACAGGACCCAGAAAATCAAACTTGCCAAATATATCCTTAGCCTTAATTCGACCTTGATAATTTATATATAAACCCGCATTACATTTCACTTTTTTTTTCCTTCTTTCTTTTTTTTATATTAAAGTCTTTTCTTTACTTTTTCTTTACTTTTTTTTTATATACTTTTGAAATTGATAAAAAAAAAAACAATGGTGCAATTAACTTATGAACCAACAGTCTTGTCCATTAAGGATGCTTGTGGAAGAAAAATCAGTTTATTAAATGATCAGCCATCTCAATCATCATCATCACCACAACACCAACAGAAACAAAAACAAAGTACCGCCAGTACTACAGTTACCCCAAATGGCGGACGTCGTCGATATCATTGTACTGAACCCGGTTGCAATAAAAGCTTCACCACTAGGTAAAGTTTTTTTTAATTTTTCTTTTATCGATCAGTAAAAAGACAATAAAAAAAAAAAACAAAAATAACTAACATTTAATATTAAACAGTGGTCATTTGGCTCGACATAATCGTATCCACACTGGTGAAAAGAACTTTCATTGTTTATATCCTGGATGTCCTTCTCGTTTCTCGCGTCAAGACAATATGATGCAACATTATCGCACTCATATGTCTCCCAAGTCAAGACGTCACCATCAACAATCCAAGTTACAAAGACAACAACAACAACAACAACCTTATCCTTCACATGGTCCACAACTTCATTCTCATGCACATATTTATTCAGATACGCAATCGACTACTTTGCATCCATTGATGACCAGACCTCAACGTAGCATGACTTATCCATCTCCTACTACTCCCACTACTTCTATGGCCGATCCTTATCCTCGTCCTTATTATTACAATCATCAACCTTATCATCATCATTATCCTTCACCACCTTTACCACACTATTATTATCAACAACAACCAAGTCATGTCATTTTGCCAAAACCTCGACCTATGGAACCATCTTCTTTACCATCATCACGAATTGTGAATCGACCTCGTCGTGCTTCATCTAGTTCGTCATGTTCATCAACAAATTCATCCTTTGCTTCACCTCCACCTTCATCAGCTACATTTCTTCCACCTATTCAACCTCCTACTTCTGGTGATGAAAAACCTTCTACCGGTAATGATTTATTGCAACTTGCTCATATCGTCAGCACCTTTGGTTAAGCAATTTGTCTTTTTTTAAATCATGAACAGCATTATCATCAATTAATCATTACCAACATACGTTTTTTTTTTATTTTTACGCCGAACAACATAAACCAAAAAAAAAACATATTCACTTTTTTTTAAACAAGAATTCATACGCATTATTACACACACACACACAAACACATATACACACATATATACACATTTTTACATGCTTTTATGCCCTGGCCGACTCTTTTTTATTTATTTGCTATGAGAAAAGATCAAAAACTCGCCTTCAAGACTGCTTCTTTCTTTCTTTTTTTTATTTGTATTTATTTATTTATTTTTTTCTTTCTTTCTTTTTTTTTTGTAATTCATGTATAATATTGCTACTTTTTTGTTGTTCTCAATATACCACACTACAAGTTTATCAGCTTCCCAAGTGCTCTTTATGCCACTATCCCCACCCCCTTTTTTTTTTTGTTATTTTCTTTTTCTTCATTATGTTTCATCATATTGCAATACACACACACACACACATAACACATACATTTAGATATTATATTTATATTACTGTTTTTCTTTATTAGTTTTTTTTTTGCCTTATTACTTCATATTTACACATACAACATACACAATTACATAAATATATAAACATGAAATGCAATTTTCTATTTTTTATTTTTGCCAGTGGCAAAAAAAAAGAAACTAGTTTCAAAGTAAATCAATTAACTAATTTTTTTTTTTTTGTTTTTTTGTTTTTCGAAATATTTTGAGTTTTTATTTGGTCCACATTAATTATCTTTTAGACAATCTCTTGTAAATAAACAACAAATGATCATCACCCCTTTTAAAGTTTATGCATGGATCTTTCCTTGTTAATAATAATAATTTAAAATACACACACACTCTTTCTTTCTTTCTTTCGCTCATACACACAGGTAAGGTAAACAAAAAGGACAATATTAATTATTTGGGAATTATCAAGTCAATTGAACTGACTTGATTATTCTTAACAATCACTCCAAGGGACTAGACAAAATAAACAAATCTCTTTCTCACGGGTCGTTCCTTCTTAACCTCCACACACATACACACACACCCCAATTAGAAAAATGATATTTTCTTTTTTTTTTTTTATTTCCTCACCCCCCAATTAAAAAGAATATAAAAAGAAAAAGAAAAAAAAAACAGGGAGTACACACACATCTCATTTTTTTTCGGGGGGAGGGGGGGTTGAGAGGGCCCTTGTTGTGTAGCATCGTACAAAAAAAAATAATTATCAGGGGAAAAACCTTTTTTAAGTCAAATAAAAGAAAAAAAAGGGAGGGGAATAATAAATAAACACCTACGCCATTGTACGACAAAAGTAACACAGAACCATGTGTATTATTTTCAGTTTGGTCCAAACCAATAAAAAAAAGAAGTTTGTTTTTTGTTAATATGATATTATACAGTGTGTAGATATTTATTTTATTTTTAATCAGTTTTTTGTTTCTTTCTTGGTTGATCAGAATCATGTCTTGAACGACCTCTTCCACCACGTCCACCACGTCCACCACCACCGCGTCGTCTTTCTTTTAACATTTTAAAGAACCTTGATTTATCATCCATACATGCACCTCGAGATTCATCTTCATAATATAAAATAGTTCGTTAGTTATAAATTAGTATTAATATATATATACATACAGTTCTCATGTATTATTATTATTTACCATCTGCAGCCTTAAAAGTCAAGTCTTCCAATTTATTATCTTCACCCAGTTTCGATAAAAAGTCCTCAACCCAAATATTTTCTAATTGCGCCACTCCTTTGCCTTGGTCTTCTTTTCTTTTTTGGTACACGTGAACAACAGTGATGCCTAGTTTACTCTTGATCAAGTCTTTGATTGCCTCGGGTTTCATTTCACCAGCACCTTCATATTCTACATAAGCCATACCACCATGTGCAATATCTCTATGTTCAAATGATTGATCGGCAAATTTTTCTTTGGCTTTCATTTCAACATATTCGCTCCTATATATATACAAATGTAAGAGTGTGAGTATATGTTACCATGACAATTAAATAGTTATATTTACTATGACAACACTATATGACTAAAGAACAAGAACAACATACTTTAACATGACTAATAATTCCTTTTTATTAAAAGTAGGATCCTTGGTAACAACTTCTTGAGCTACTTGTTCATTTTCAAATTCAACAAAAATACTACCCTTAAATTTCTTTTGATCATCGCGACGATATTTAACATGCATAACACGTCCATAAGGTGCAAACAAACTAGTTAATTCTTTACGACTGGGTTCCGGATCTACTGGAAAACCTTTCTATATACGGATAAACATCAAACATAATCGCATTTAAATAATCAATATGCATACATATACATATATGTCTCTATATTGGGATAACTAATCTGACAACAACTTACAGCATAAATGGATTTTCGATTGACTGATAAAATGTGGTCGCCGAATTTTTCTACTTGCTCTGCAGTTGCTACTGGAGTACCATCCTCTTTTAATTCAGGTTCTTTTTCAGGTTCTTTTGTACAACGAAGTTTGGTCTTTTGTTCATTTACTTCAAATTCACCATTAGAGCTTTCAGCAGCTCGAATTAATAACTCAAGATCGCCAGCAACAAGAGGTTTTATTTGTTTTATTACTGAAATTTTTTTTAAACTGATCCCTATATAAAAATAAGTCAATATTTATTTATATACAAGTTTCAACAAAATAAAGCAGATCAAAAAAAAAAAAATTACATCGTTCAGGATCTTGTTCTAACATTTCACGAAAAAAAGCATTCTTTTTAAGGTGATCTGGATGATAAATATTTTTTAATTCTTGCAAAACTGTTTCTTCGGACGACATTATGAAAAAATAAATAAATTGAAAATGTCAAAAAAAGAAAAAAAAGTTTTGTTATGCAAAATAAAGTATAAAAATTTTTTAAGTTACAGGTTCGAGCTGGTCGGATAATAATAATTACCGCCACACACACACATACATCCAAAGAGGTAAAAAAAAAAAAAAAACAAATATTATTTTTTTTATTATTATTATTAGTTAATATTCAATCCTTTTTGAATTTCTTCTAACACCACCTCATTTTCGACAACGAAAAAAAAAAAGTATTTTTTTTTTTTTTGGATTGCATCTCATAAACAAAGAAAATTTGAGGATGATGTGTATACTGTGTGGTGGATATTGAATGGAAATTTTGAGAGAGAAAAAGAAGGGGTGGGGCGGATAATTGATAAGTTGATTGTTATGTCAAAAAAAAAAAGAGACTTTTTTTTTTTTCCTCTCCTCATTCCTCCATTGAATTGTTATGTAATGATAAGATCTTGACAGCAAACACTGTGTTGTTTCTTAAAAAAAAAACTCTTGTGTATGTTTTATAATCATTTTCTATCCCTAATAATACAGATATTATTATTATTATTATTATTTTTTTTGCAGATTAGAATCTTTTAATTATTATGATCGATTATTTTATTTTTACCTTCCAGAATAAGCGCCACCACCTCCACCACCAATGTGAAGTACACGTCTACCGCGGAATCCACCTCGTTGTCGTGCACGTTCTTCTTTTGCAGCTAAAAATAGAAAAATTACACATTTATATAGATATTTATTGCTTAGTTACAAAATCACCTTGACAACTTCCTTTTATCGTTAAAATCAAAAAAAAATTACCTTGACGCGCAGCTGCTTCTTCTCGTTCTTCATAATTCAATACTAATTTTTTAAGTTGCTGTTGTTCTTCACGTTCAGCTTCTTGCTTTGTACGTGTACTGACTGCCAAAATAGAATCGGATGGTACTTCCATTGTACGAGTCTAAATAGGCAATTAAAATTATTATTATTTTCTAGATGTTAGCATATCATCATCTTTTTACTATTATTATTATTGTCATGCCATTTATTACATGTCGATCTTATACATAAAAAAAATCATGCAATTTTTGTTTTCTTGCTTGATTGGTATCATTTTTTTACCTGTTGTCGATTACCCTTCTTTGTCAATAATGTAAATGACATTTTATCTTGTTGATTATTACCCTTTTCTTGTGCTGTGGCAGTACGACGATCTAAATTATTATTTATATTTTGACAGTTTAGTAAAAAAAAAAAAAATACACAAACTTCCCAGTAATTTGGATTAGGAAAAAAAAAAGCAGGTTTTTTGTTTTCTGTTTTGTTTACCTTGTGCACCACGAAGGTTCATTGGAATAGGAACATCTAAAACAGCAGATTTCTTTTCGAACTTTCTGGATTCCATACTTTCATTCATCATACGACTAAATTCGCGTTCGAACTCATCATCTTCTTCCTTTGATACTTGATCTTGTTTTGTTTTTAGTACAACAACATCTTCTTCTTCGTCTTCTCCATCATCAACACCTTCTTGTGTAATCTGAATAAATAGATAGAAAAAAAAAATAGGGGGGTTGGGGTGGGACGTTGATAAGACAGTTATTATTATCATTTGTGTTACTCATTTAATCAACAGATGTCGGACAGTGCGGGGCCTCTTCCTTCTCTGTCATCAAAAATATTATTACCTCTTCAGTATTATCTTCTTCCTCTTCATCCCTATCAGCATCTTCCAAATGATCGTCATCATCTGCTTCATCACTTGTTGATTCTTCTTCACTTTCTTCAAATCCTCCTTCTTGTACTTTACCATCGGAACCTTGAACAGATTTCAATTGTTCCAATAACATACGATCAACAGCTTCATTGGCTTCTTCATAAGATGCAAATATATGCATTTGAGGTCGTAACATTTCCAATGTATCACTGACCATAAAGTCAACATCCATAGGAGGTTTAGCTTTTGTGAAAATATACATTTGAAAGAATGTCAAAAAGTAGTCAAGTTTACGTTTTGAACTACCACGATCAAAACACATTCCACATGTATCCAATAAGGTGCAACATAATCGAATGCGGAAAAAGTCATTCGGTGCATCCATAGGACAGAATCGCTCACGTGCAGGACGACCAAATTCTAATAGATACATACATAGTTATTTCATAAAGTGAGAAGAAGAGTATCAAATTTAGGATAGTTCGATCCTCTATTGAACAACTAAAATAATTATTACCATGACCCAATGTGACAATTGTATAAAGAGTATCAAAGACTAAAGGTGAGTCGATTAATCTATAATTATATAATTCACCAAGGTATTTGACTACTGCGATTCGCCTTTGATTATGTTTGAAGATATTTTGCTATAATAATTTATATTTTAGCATGCATATTTTTATATATATTGTTATATCGTGATTCGATTCACTTTTTTTTCCCATGTATATATATATATTTACCTCCAATCCAATACGAATTTCTTCAATAAGACTATCAACCAATTGTACACCAAAATCGGAATGATGACGATGTAATCCACTTGCCAAAATTGCCAACAAATGAATATTACTATACTTAATTTTCCACACCTTTTGAAAGATTTTGAGTACCATTTTGAAAATCTTTTCATCTTTCCAATGTAATTTACGTAATTGCTTTAAGATACGATCCAAAGATTTCTTGTTAAGGTCACCATAAATAAGTTTACGAACATAAAGTTCCATAGGAGATCGCTCTTTTTCAACAATAGCTGTACGATCTGGTGGATTAGCTTGATAATAAGCATTTTCAATCATAAGCATTTGACGATTATCCATATGTTGCACATTCTTTTTTCGCATTACTACTTCCAGCTATATATATATCCAAGTATATTAGTAAAGTCAAATTTTTGATAGAAAAAAAAAAGTTAAAGTTTTTTTTTTCATTTTCGTTTTACCATATTGTTCATGCGAACGCTTGTTTCAGTAGATTTGAGAAGGTATCGGCCACATGTTTCAAGTAAATTGCATACAATATCAATATTTTGATGAGTAAAATCATCCAATGCAATTTTGAAGACATGGAAAATAGTATGAGCAGGTACCACTCGGAATTTGGTTAATTCAGATATTAAACGAATATTCTAAATGTTAAAAAAAAAAGTAACTTTCATTGTTAATAATCGCACCTATCATTATCATTGTTATCAAAAATAATATTGAATTTACTAACCTTTACTCTAGATTCTAAAAGATCTTGTGTTTTCTTTTTTTGTAAACCTTTGAATTCATGGTCAAGCTAAATAAAAATAGCTTAATTTTTAACATTTTTCTGTAATCTATTGGATGAATCAGATGAAAATAAAAAATAAACTTACAGCTGCAAGAACTGTTTCACTAATATCTGGATAGTATTGACTAAGAATAGCAATTAAACGAGAATAATAAGGTAATAAATCCACACGTTGTCTAGGTACATTCAATAATGCCTAATAAAAAAAAACAACAACAAAAAAGTAGGGAGGGTTACACAGCATTAAAATTTTCATTTAGCATAAATATTTTCAAAAATAAACATTCACTTTTCCCCTTTGTATTTTTCTTACTTTTACTAATCTTTTTCTTGCATTTTTTGAATTCATATAACAAAATTCAACAGCAGCACTATCAATTAAATCACGATTTCCAAGTGTTGGTAAACGAGCAATTAATCCATCCAGTTGAGCAAGTTGTGAAGGCATTGAATTAGCAGCACTTTCTTCATCTTTATCAGTACTAATAATAAAATAAGTAGTAAAATCAGTGGAACATGACTTTATGTATATTTATCAATGAGACTTACTTGAGTGCTTGATCCACAAGATCAGAAGCATCCACATCTTCATCTCCTATTTCTTCTTCTTCTGTTGTTTCTTTCTCTTGTTCATCTCCTTTCTTTTCAACTTTATCCACTTTATTTTCAGTAATTGATTCTTCTTTTTTCTCTTCAATTCTTTTTTCTTCTGATGTATTTTCATTTTGTGTATCATCACCACCATCTGTTGTTCTTTTTGGAGGGTTGGATTCAAGGAAAACACCGGGAACAAGAACATTTAAATCAGGCAAATCTTCATAAAATTTACGAGCATCTTCATCTTCCCAAATACCATTAGCCAATGATTCCTATATTTATAATTATTAAATGAGTTATACTTCAATCACTCAATAAGAACCACAATTGTATAAAAACAAACCTTTGTTTCTGAAAATGCATTAGCTGCACCAGCACTAACAATGGAAACTCGAGTAACACCTTCTTCTTCAGGAAGTTCAGGCATTTCTAAATCTAATGCATCAGCAAGTCTATATATCATATATATATATATTATTATTAATAATCAAATCGAAAGCCTTTATATATAGATATTTCCCTTCCTTCTTCTTCTCATTCCTCCAATATGATATTTTCACTTACGTTTGTGTATTATTCAAAAGTTTTTCATAAATCTTTGAAGATTTTTCATAATCTTGTTTAATTTCTTCTGGTAATTCACCACGCGTATATAAAATTTCGCGATTTCGATGATCCAACTTTTTAATCATTTTATGTTCCTTCACTAAATGTTTTTCAACATTACGATAATATTCTTCAAATAAATCTCTCAAAAGTTTACGATATTCCGGTGTTACTACACTCGAAGAAGAAGAATTATCCATTGTTTCACCATTTGTTACTACATTATTATTATCTCCTTGTTCTTGTTGTTGTTCCAAAGCAGCACGTTGTTTACGAGGAATAATACCAAGAATTTCTTGTCCATAATTTTTTAAAAAGGATGCGGCAATAGGTAAATTGATATTTTGTTCTAAATCATTTGAAAGCTAATTTTTATATATTCATAAACTTAAAGTTAATCCATCCATCATTTGTATATATAAATCATAGTTAAACCTTCCTTCCTTCCTTCCCTGTCTGTGTGTTTTTTTTTTCTCTTTTGGCTTACCAATCCTTTTAATGCATTATAAACAAAATTACTTTTTGTTTTCTTTTCATTATCTTCTTTTTTTCGTGATTTAAGTGATGTAGAAGAAGAAGATCCAACAAATCCAGCAACTCCATCTCTTTGTGACTCTACACCTTCCAAACTAGTAGATGCTAAAGATGGAATACCATCTTCTACGTTTCGTAATACATCCGCAAGCCATAATTCAACTGATATTCTTAAATAAGTACGTTGTCTCGAAATACGTGTCGATTCTTCTTTATCGCGTTGATCTTGACTTAATGAATTCAAGTGTTGTCGAGAAGGTTGTGAAAGTGCTTTAGCAAGATTATATGTAAGTAATAATGTAAACGTTTCAGGGAACCGTTGGTGTAATGCTGATATAACCTAATAATAATAATAATAATAATATTTATTATTTATTAAAAATAGCTCATAATCGAGTTATAACGAACCTTCCACCCTTTCCCCAATCTAAATATCATTCCAACCTTCTCCTCCTCCCCCCCGCACAAAGTCTCTTTGCTTATTCAATATTTATTGATGCTGTTATTATTATTGTCCAAATTTTCAATTGTTTATTATAAATACATACTTCAACACAAGCACTAATATCGGTTGTTGATTTACATTTGAGCATTCCTTCAAGAACAGCACCTACTATTTCGGAAATGTATTTTTCCAAGCTCAACTTTTTGATATCATTCAATAATTGTTGTGTCGAATCAGCAGCCAATGATGTTTTACATTTTTTTATAAATGTTGTATTCTTTTTTATATTACTATCAAGGTTTTTATACTGTGAAGCATCTATATATAACATAAAACTAGTTTAGAAACAAAGACAAAAAAAACAACATCATTTTTTCGATAATAATAATGTTCAATGGAATAATTTTTCAATTACCTTTGCCTTTATCCCAAGCAAGTGAATTAGCCTGGCGAAGTTCTGGTCTTGTAGGCATACAAAATTATAAAGTTAAAAGATACAACCCTTTTTATTTTATTTTTTCAATTTTTTTGCTTCTTTCTTGAAAAACTTTGTGACGTTTTGGGAAAAAGAGGAGAGCGCTTTATTTTTTACACACCAAAAAAACAAAAAATTAACACAATGCAGATTTTTAAAAGTCCCTGTACTCTTATTTTTATTAGATAATAAATTAATGAGATATAAAAGTTAATTAGATAACTATTCATTTTTGTTAATGTCGTATATCTTCAGAGAAAGATTCAAATGATTGACTACTATGATTACTTATTGTAGATTCATTATTATTCTTTTGTTCATATTGTTTCTGGGATGAAAATGTAGTAAGTTGGGGAAGATAACTAACAAAGGGTGACATTATCATTGAAGTTTGTTGAGGTGATTGTTGTTTACTATTATTGTTGCTCATTGTCGATTCTTTTATATTTGTAGTTTCAATAGAATGAGGTTCTTGTGTATCATGATTATTTTTTATTGTTGGTGATGATGATGTGTTTTTTTCTTTACTGTCATCAATGATACCTTGGTTACCCTTTGGAGTAAGTCGTTCAACGCTGCCAGCAGTCATGATTGGTATATCAGTAGTAATTGCATGCATTACAGGAATAGATTCTCTTGTTGTTGTCTTCTTTTTATTATTCTCAATAGTTATTTTTTCATTGATACCAGTACTGGTATTTGTATTCATTGATATACTGTTGTTACTATTGCTGTGAATAGGTGGTGGTGAAAAAGTATTTTTATGTTGTAATTGAGCATGAACAGCATAACCCGGTTCTACTACTTGTGCTCTTGAATTTAAATAATTATCATTATCATTCTTAGTATTATCTGTCGAGTTTTCTTCTGTATTAGCAGTAGGAGGATCTAACTCGATACGTTCAGGAAGATCCTTGGATCGAGATTTTCCTTTATCAAGTTTTTTAACATTTTGATTATCTTTATCATTGTTACTATTGTTACGAGATTTCTTTTGATCATCATAATTATCAATGATACTGGTAATTGTTGATCTTGCGTTTGCAAGAGCATCATGTGTATGTTCTGGTGGTACGGGTGATGAAGGTGAGGTTGGTGACTGTAATAATACTGTATCTTCCTCCTTCTTTGGTTGTAAGATTGGATTACTCTTGGTATATTTACTACTAGCATTACTAATAGTTCTATGTGCCGTTGTTGTTTTAACAGGATCTTGTTGTCCTTGCTCTTGTCCTTCTTCATTCACTAACATTGTACTCTTTCGTTGAATATTCTTCCATGTTGCAGAATGTCCATGCTGGGTTCGTGTTGCCACATCTATTAATAATTGACACCATCCTATCAATTCTTCTCTTGATTTTGCTCGAAGTATATATACTTTATCTCTTTGTAAAGCACCTGATCGTCGAATTTCAAAAGTATATTCATCACCACTAGGATGAAGATGTTGATGATGTTGGGTTGAAAGATGACTCATATCAATAGAAGGAATAATGGTAGATTTTGGAATGAAAATAGAAAGTTCTGGATTAACTTTATCATTTTCATGAAATTGATGCAAAAACCCACCTATTTTATATAATATGTATAATAAGTCATAAAGTTTTTTTTTTTTTTTTTTTTTTGCTATATAAAAGATGATGCTATATAAATGAATAAATATAAAATTAAACCTTACATTGCGTCAAAACATAATAACGTTCAGTATATTGTTTACGTACACTTCCTGTTCGACGTTCCAAACTACCTTTTGCTAATGTCATAACGGCTGGATGAAACTTGTTATTATAATGAATACGAAAATAATCACGCGATGTATTTAATGGATTCACCACCAAATCTTTAGCTTCACTATTTAAGAATTGTTGCCATTCACGCTCTGTATCCATTTTTTCAACCATACGTTGCATACGTGCTGTTTCGCGGGATGTGGCTATATTTCCATAATGATCGTAACAGAATTGCATGGTTTTTTTAAGTGTATGAATCACACGTTTTTCGAAAAGTGCTGATTGATGTTGAATATCAATCATGGTTGTACGAAGTCGATTATCTTCTTGCACTTCACGCTGCAAGTATTTCAATACATCTATATAGATATATATGATAAAAGCATCATATAAATACATATATTCACATAAGCCTAATACAAGATAAAAGGAGAAGAAAGAAAAACATGGCGATAATACAAATCATTATTATTACTTACGAAGATTTGTAACCCAAGGATCTTGTGCTACTTGTCCACTTGTTGTTACAGCCGCTTGACATTGTTTAGCAAGTAATGCCAATGTTTTTTGTGTCATATCGGCTCGTTTTAACAATTCATCCATACGAAATTGTCGATTCTGTTCCAACGTTTGAATTCTACGTTTACCTTCCTTTGCCAAATTTTCTAATTCTGGAATATACTCTTTAAATAATTTGTTACCCGCTGATTTTTGAGTAGAAGCTACACGCGATGTTAATGAACGAAATCCTTGTAACATGGAAGCCATGGGTGTTTCTTGTTTGATCATCACTTTATCTTTCCAATCCACGTGAGGTAATACTTTATTATAGTAAAGTTCACTACTTTGAATATTGATTCTTCCAATTTGTTCGAGCCATATTAATATTTCACGTAAAATACTTTGCCAAGCATTCATACGAAGAATAATAGGTTGAGCTCGATTACGAGGGATACTGTTATTATTGCCCTGGACATTTATGGTGATGTTGCTATATTCAAGATCTTCTTCTTCTTCCAATGTTGGTCCACCACCAGGACCAGCAGCTACTAGAGATGTAGGTGTTTTTGGTATTTCTATTTCTTCTTTTTCTTTGTGATTATCGTCCGGTGATGTGGGTGATACGATTTGTTCTTCTTTGTAACTGGAAATTAGTAATCTTGCTGGCTTGGTTAAAGTTCGTTTTTCTGTTGCATCATTCTCTTCATTATAAATAGGCTTATGATCACTTTCTCTATTATTGTTTTTAATAGCAAGATGGGTGTCGCTAATCACTTGTTTATGAACAGGAGAAGTCATCACTGTCTGTTGCTTCTGTATATTTGCAGTTGATACTGTACGACGTCTTGTATTATTACTTGCAGTAGTAGGTGGTCGATTATTATTATTGTTGGATACTTTTGTACTATTACTTCGTCCAATAATACGTAAACCGAATGATGTCAAAGAATTTCGTTTTTTAACTTCGACCATATACAAACTATAGAATATAAAAGAGAGTGACAAAAGAGAAAAAGAGAGGGGAAAAAAAAAAGACATTCTTTTTTTGTTGTTATTTTTGGGTTTTTTAATTGTTACACATTTACAGAAATTGAACACACAAACGCATCCTGCAAAATCAATCATCTAATAATAATTATAATCCTTTATTATTATTGTTGTACAATGATTATATTATTATTATTAATAATAAATGATCTACAACTTAGTATTAAATAAATAATAACAAAGCAGAAAGCTTATTTTTTTTTTGTTATTTATCAAGTTTGTTCATCTTTGAAGAAAATAATAATACGTAATGAATCACTATTCTTGATACTAAGTTTTTATTTAGACTATAATTTACAAATTGTACTACCTTTACAATATACGTATAAATTTTCCCCTTCCTTTTTGTTAACCTGTGTATTGTGTGTGAAATGCACGTTGCTATTGTGTTTTTTGATTAAAGTTACACATTTTACCACAATAGTTATATATGATTTCTTTTTTTGTTCTTAGCATGATGACAAGCAATTAAATTGGGCTCAATTCTTATTACTTATCGCAAAATAAAAATAAAGTAAAAAGGGCTGGAACACTTTACATTTTTTTTTTTGTTCTTGGAGAAAATGATTAAAGTTTACCTTGAGAACGATCCCATTACTTGGTTTTTTTTGGGGGGGGGTTTCTAACAATAATGACTTATGTGACGGTGTAACATGTATGGGGGCTGGAGGTGGGGGAAAAAAAAGAAACAAGTGGTCATCAAAAAATGAAGTTAATACAACAGAGTAGGGTACATTAATGGTATTAGGTTCCTACTTTGGTATACTCCAAATCATTATACGTATTAAAGAACATTCTTTTCAAAGAATTAGCACATGACAAGTCTTTTAGTTATAGAAATAGTAAAATATCATTTTTATCAGCATCAATCACTCGTTTTAGTCGTTTCATTTTGAAAAAATATGTATATATACATACTGTTTTTTTTTCTAAATGATCTGCGTCAAGTAGAGATACGTAAAATATACTATATTTATACATGTTTACATAAAAAGGTTCAAAACATTTCTTTTTTCTTCCAGAACAAAAAAAAAAAGAGAAAACAAATATTCTGCTTTGAATAACACGAGGGCTAGAAACAAAGGGAAAAAGAGTAAAATATGTAGTATATGGATATATGGAATGTATAATGTGTAATATGATGAAATGAATATTGATGAAGGTAAAGAGAAAATGGCTGATATATATAATGATTTTTTTTTTCAATTTGTGTGAAGTGGATGAGTCGTTGTGTATATTAAAAATGACAGATCATTACAAGTGCTAATTTGCTTTAATTTCACTATTACTTTTCTTCTAATCATCTACCTGATTTATTGACCGTTTCCTTGTTTTGGTTAGCATTGGGTGTTTGAATGACTGTATCATTATTATCAAATGCGGTGATTCACTTAGGGAATATATATTCCACAAAAGCTCCAATTTTTTCCAAAAAAAGTCCAACTCCAGAATAGCTATTCGCAACTTAATCAGTTGGATGTTTTTTGGAAGTTAGTTTGAAAGCTTTCTGGAAATTTTTTAGAAAAAAATGGAAATACGTAATATATACTAGTAATCGAACATAAAATAGTGATATAAAATAGGTAATTAAATAGATTATAATAGATTGATTTTATTGCGTATGGATATCATGCCAAAATTTAATTTATTTGAATATATAAAAATGTAGCAACAGTAATAAAAGAAAAAACAATAATTTTTTCTGCTCTAATTTTTTCTTCTTCGTCAATGTCGTCTTCATCATCATCATCCTTATTTTCGTTGCCAGCACTTTCATCATAAACGTAATATTCATAATTATCTGAATTATTATGACTTTTAAAACTAGTGGTACTAGTACAGTCATTTTAATACATACTTGTTATTCTTTTGTTGGTTTTAAGCGCTCTTGAGTATTATTTGGTTTATTGCTGTCTACAACAAGTTAATAAAATTATCAAAAAAGAACTGTTAATATATTTTACGTATCAGGGTCATTTAATCAAATTTGTGCATATTCAAATTAAATTGTGCCTAGATTTACCAGTATGAGGCGCACATTTCAAAATACACATAATCCTATCGAATCATATAGGTATTTTTTTTTGGCAAAAAAAGAAAGAAGGAATAGCACTATATCTGTCACGAAATAAATGTTTACAATGAATGGCGTGGATAAAAAACGCGAAAAAACAAACAAAGGGAAAAGAAGTGAGAATAGACCATACTATCCTGTATCCTTTTTTTTTCTTTTATATGTTTGGTTTTTCAATTATTACGCGACCTGTTATGATCCTTGATGAGCTACTGTCATTTATTGGTTTTATATTTTTGTGGTTGTTGATTTTCAAGAATGTTGGGTAAATGCTCACAGATCTTGTTATTAGTTTTAATCTCTTTATACTCCTTTGACTTTGCTAGTTAAGATTTTACGTAAGGTCAGTATACATTCGTGGAACGGCCAGAGATAACTTAACTATGACATCCACTGTATCATTTATTTACTTTATTATTAGTAATTTTACTATTTGTACTTTTATTGACTTTTTTTTATGAAGACACCATGGTGATATTGAAAAAAAAATACCGAGTTGAAGAAAGAGAAAGAGATGCTCCGAGTTAGGATTATTGAGAAAAAAAATTACTCATCATGTGTGTCCCCAATCAATGGTAGACTGTTAAATATCAGACTATACAAACCTGTTTTAGATAACTGAATAAACAAACAACAGTGATAAATAAATATTAGTGAAGCATATGACTATATTATAAACATATAATATTTTATTATTCATTTTTTTCACGTGTAGAAATGTATATTTAAACGGTTGTTATGATTTATATACTCGAGAATTCATGTATAGAAGCGTTTTACATGATTTGGACGACCTTTTTTTCTAATCGAACGGGGATGGAGTTTTTCTAGAAAAAAGTGGAGTTATTATGGAATTTTGACATCTTCAATTTTTTCTACATATAGAAATGGAATGAGAATACATATTTAAACAGTTGCTATGATTTATATACTCGAGAATTCATGTATAGAAGCGTTTTACATGATTTGAACGACCTTTTTTTCTAATCGAACGGGGATGGAGTTTTTCTAGAGAAAAGTGGAGTTATTTTGGAATTTTGACATCTTCAATTTTTTCACGTGTAGAAATGTATATTTAAACGGTTGTTATGATTTATATACTCGAGAATTCATGTATAGAAACGTTTTACATGATTTGAACGACCTTTTTTTCTAATCGAACGGGGATGGAGTTTTTCTACAATCAAAGAAAGCGGAGTTATGCGTGGAATCACTTAGGGAATTAATATTCCACAAAAAGTTCAATTTTTTCCAAAAAGTGTCCAAATTCCAAAAAATATGCATATCTTCTCCAAAAAATATATTTTTCAGAACTCCACTTTTTTCTATCGTGTCGATCTGAGTAGCCATTTTCAAGGCTTCAATTCGTGCTGTTTGCTCTCTATAGTAACCCCCCCCAAATAATGTTGTTATTGATTCAAAGAATGGGCAGCATAATAGATCAATACTATTTTCTACTTATTAGTTGTTTTAACTCTGAATAATTTCGTGTCCAAGCATCTTTTTGGTAGTTTGGAGGTCTAGAGGATATGTACGAAAAGAAAAAAAAAATAGTTCAGGTTGCAAATCTCGACACATTATTTAGTTGAAAAAAAAGTTCATTTCCAAGTCAGACCATTTTTTTTTTGGACTGATCTGTTTGATGACACAAGTGCTCTGCTTCCTTTGCTTCAATGTACATCAAGCAAGTCGTTTGAATATTTGAACTTTTCACTAGCTTCCTGGATGCTGACTGTGGAGGGAATTTACCCGTTAGCGTTGCTTGCAGATAGTAGTTCTTTGAAAAAAAGGACGCCCCAAGTGAACGTGGTAACAAAGTATGTTTGCGTTGCATGCATATGGACTACCATTAGTAGCGTAAAATACATGTGTTAATCGCTTAATTTCCACTTCCTGTTATATTATCAATATCTCGATATTTTTCATTATTAAAATAATTATTATTATCATACATTTCAATTTCATAAATGCATCGGTTTATGTTTAAAAAGAGTGTAAACGAATGAATGATAAAGTATGATGACGTGGTTATTTATATGAAGCGAAGAATAGTTGTGTGAAGAGATTGTGACATATAAGGACGGATTTGTGCTCGTAGCTGTCGCAAGTATGTTTATACATCTGTGATATGAACAGCTAGTGACTTTGTTAAACATGGATAAGAATATGGGTATTTGAATGTATTCGTTGCAGTGTGTGTATGGGCTTTTGGAAAGGAGAAAGAAGAAAACAAAAAAGATTTACTATAAAGAAAAAATGAAATGGATGGAAACATTTTTTTTAAAGTTGTCAATACTACTTTGTCAAAACTGAAAACACTGCGAATACTTGCATTTTTAATTCCAAGGGATAACCGATTGTAATCATATTTCGAAACACAGGACCGTTGTCTTTTTACCTCTTGTTGTGCTGCTTCTTATTCTGACAAAATTGTTTGCTCGTCTCTTCACTGTTATTGAAGTACTACCGAATTTTCGCCAAGATGAACAAATTTGAGGTGGCTTTCTCAGAGTAATAAGGTTTACTGTAGATGCATCACTAACAGACGTGGCGGAGCAAGCACCCACAGTCGGTGAATCTTGATGTTGTCAGCATTTAAGGAGAAGGTAGGTGGATGGAGGTAAACATGAAACTTCTGGATCATGATTTATAATAAACCGACTTTTTAAAAAAGATTCATCAAAAGATAATAAAATCGACTATATTAGTTAGTGTGCAATCTGTTTTTTTTTTAAAAAAGAACAATTCTCTTTGTCAATAACATCTCACTTGTCCAGAATCAAATCATCTAGTAAACGTTTGTTGCCCTCTTTTTATAAACCAGCAACATTGATCATTATTTAACAATTCAAGTGTTCGGTTATAGAATAAATCTCAGCAGTATAAAATGCTACGTAATTGATGAATTTGATAACTTCACTCTCTCCTCAAAATAATGTTTGTGCTTTTTATAAAAAAAAAAATGCACATAATAGTAGACTCAATGCAATACTAAAAAAAAAAATTGAGTGTACACAGACCGGATCTTTATATATTTATATGCATAATCTTGGCAAGAAGCCGCTCATGCACAACACAAACATTATAATGTCAGATGACTGTAATAATTGAATGTTTTGCTGTATGAAACAAAAAAAAAAGAATTCCAATGGCGCTATATCATATTTAACTTGAGTTTTCAGTAAAACTAATTCAATTTGAACTATTGATCAGAATATTGTAAAAAGTCAAGGTGTTAATAAGTCAACGAATCAAGAGAAGCTAGATTTCAAAACTTTTAGCCAAGAAGTGAATGACAAGTCACCTCCTCAGCAGCATGCTTATTCTATTTTTAATCACTACATTAGGCATATAGATTTCTTAAAAGAGAGTACGCCATATTCAATCTCTTCTTTGAGTATGATTGTGAACTGCGTCATTTTTTCTCTTTCATTTCCCACACTCCTTCCAATTGTTACAATTTTTTATTTTCATGATTTACTATTACGTATCATTTATTATGTTTGTTGACCAACATATTTCATTCATATACGTTAATAAGTTAAATACTGTATATATGTAACAAATTTGTCTAATAGAATAAAAAGTGAAAATGGGGCTGGTAATCCTTTATTTGTGAAACGTAAATTGTTGGCCCTCCTTTGTACATAAAAAAAAAATTACCTAATTCGATCAAAAAATTAACGGATCGGGTGAAGCGCCGATCATCTGTCTTATTTTTGACATTTTTTTTAAAACAAAAAAGATTCTTTCTTTCAAAAATGTTCAAAATACTATAAAAGAAAAAGATATGTTTTATTCATTCAACTATGTATTCTATCCTATGGAGATGGTCTATAATACTACTTTATTGAAATAACTCTATCAATTGATAAAGAGGTATAGTACATCATTATATCGTCAACAGATGATGAATCCGGTGATTTAAAAAAAAAGCATCTTGGCAAAAAAAAAAAAATAGGTCAACAACTATAAATATACCCCTCTTTCTCTTGTTTTTGTTAATTATTTTTTCTTTTTCTAATTCGAATAACCAAAATATAATCTATATTTACTCATTAACAATATGGTATGCTTATTATCATTGAAGTGTCACTCGTATCATTATATAATTATCACTAAGAACTCACACAATGGTATATATATGTATTGAATTATGTAGCCTACAACTGGATTTACTATTCACGAAGATTGTCATGACCAATTTGATAAATTAAAGTATGGAAAAAAAGATGCACCCAAATACATTATTTTTAAAATAAATGGTACGTAAGGAACACAAAGATGGGGTTTTTTTTAATTAATTGATTTATATAAAGATGGGTCGATGATAGGGTAATTGTGATTTAAAAAGTTAAAAGAAAACTCATTGCTATTATATGTTTTTCAGATGAGCATGATCAAGTACTTGTTGATCAAGTAGGAATGGATGAGAGTGATGGTTATTATGAACAATTTTTATCATGTCTACCAAAAGAGGAACCTCGTTATGCTGTATTGGATTTAGAATTTGTAAAATCGGATGATCCAGATAATCTTACCAAAAGAAAGATTATATTTTATGCTTGGTAAATATTTACTACTACTACTACTACTACTACTACTATAATAATAATAATAATAATAATAATAACACGTAATAACCTGTAAATGAATAGGAGTCCAGATGAATGTAATGTTAAATCAAAGATGGTTCATGCATTAAATTCAAGAGGTTTTAGAAAATTATTTATTGGAAAAAGTGTTCATATTCAAGGTGCAGATTTATCAGATGTACGTAATACATAGCCTATCCCCCCCTCTTATCATTTTCTCATAACTAACATAAATTACTTTTAATTAATTTTAAATAGTTTGATCTTGAAAAAGTGATTAAAAAAGCTAGTAGTCCAACAGCAGAAGATTAGAAAAAAAAAACCACCCATTTTTCTTCCCTCCCCGTCAACCAAAGAAAACAAGTATCATTGTTGTCGTCATTTAGCATAAAATAAAATAATAAACCTCATATCAAATTCCTTGTATTTTACTCATTAAACTTGATTTTAACCTATTGTTCATATTTTTTTTTGTTAAGAAAATCACGATTAGTATCGTAATCTTGATAGTTTCCAAATAAATAAAAAACATTTACACTAAAAAACAAAAAAGGACCTGGATAATCGTTATTACGTCAAAAAAAAAACTCAGTTTTCTTCACTTTTACAAAGAAGAAACTATTTCATGTTGGCATATATTCTACATTACCAACATTATAACGTCACATGTTATTAATACTTTTATTGACAACTGCCTAAATAAATCCATAGCATATTTATTTATACGTACATAAAAAATATGCAGGATTTTTGATCACGAGATAACTATTAGAAAAGAGAAATTCCATATATAAGGTTTCGCCGATTTTTTTTTGTTTTTTTGAAACACCGGTCTTTTTGGGAAACTCTTTTAAGATAAAATCCAGGGCAGAAAAAAAAAAGAGAAATTATATAATAAGTTTGAATTTAATATTTTATAATTTAAAGTAGATGATCATTGTATACTTGTATTTAATTCATGCTGTCCTAATTACTGTATGCTTATTTCCTATTAAGTTTTGTTCTCTTTTAAATTTACTATTTATGTATATATATATATATGAAGAGACGCGTTTTTTTTTTCATTATTCCAACGAATCAAAAGAAAATCCCCTGGACTGAGTTTATTTTCTATTAACTTGAAGGACATTTTGAACGGGGGTCTGATTATTATTGGATTAAATATTGTCCCGAAACATTTTCATCCATTTGGGAAGGTAGATTTACTGATTGGGTAAGTCAAAAGGGGGGGGGGAAGGGGACAAAATCAAATCACAATGAAAAAGATTATTGACATTTCGTTAGGGTTTTCTTTTTATTCATTCACTTAACTTTTATATCTATATACTTGCTTTTCTATGTTTAATTTTGGCTGGCTCCCTTTTTATATTAGAAAAAAAAAGAAATAATCAAATTTCAATAGAAAAATTAAAAAAATAAAAATTTTAAGGTGCTTAGGTCTGATGGAATTTTAAAAGAGAGCAAAGTAAGAAACAATTCATGCCGTTGAGATCGACGAAAAATGATTGGCAGCAGATTGTGTAACTTTGACCACGAGCTTCTTTTCTCTTTCCTTTTTTTTTCTTTTTTCGGGGGGGAGGGAGAGGGGGGGGGAAGGTAAAGTGATGCAGGAAAAAAAAAAAGAGAGCGAAAAAAAAAGAGGCTTGAAAGGGACACACCCACCCCACCCACAACATATGAATGATTAACTATATCCAGGGTTCAATCCATGTCTTTAAATGTGTGTGTGTGTGTTCAAGATATATCACCATGACATCCAATACATATATATTTTAGATTATATTTGGGTTACTATGGTGATTCTCTTTTTTCTTTTAGTATACTTTATATAATTATATTTTTCTTAAAAAAAGGCTTTTTTTTTTACCATAAGAACAAAAAAAAAAAAAGAAAACTAACAAAAATGGTATGTGCTTTTCGTCATGTAAATAAATGTGTTCAGTGCACAAGAAAACACACTAAGACAGCTTCAGCAAAAAAAAAAAAAAAAAAAGCTGGTGTAACAATTTAATTTTTTTTTTCCCAATGTGAGTGTTAGTGCCACATGAAGAAAAAAAATAATTCAAGCTTTGCCTTCTGATTACACAAGTTTAAAAAAAAAAATGTTATTTTACCACCAAAACCTCTCCCCCACGTTATTAAATAAATGTCTACATATGTTAAGAAATCAAAATTATATATTATGTTTTCCCTTTTCTTTTAAATCTTTTTTCTTATAATCTATACATATATACAATGTTTTTTTTATGTATATCATCTTGCATATAAAGAAAAACATTAAAAAAAAAAGGTTGTAAAGAAAAATAAATAAAAAAAAAGGGGGTGAGGAAGAGAAAAGAGAACTTCTTTTGTATATATATATTGACCATGACACGCACCCACATCATAATAATAAAGGGATGAAATAATAATGCATCTATAAATGATACATATATAATTATTTATTTATTTTTACCTCTCTCTCTTTTTTTTTTTGGTACAAATAGTAGATAGTTTGGTTTGATATATATACATAGTGTGTATGTATGGACTTGAATCGATATAATAAAACAAACATTAAAAATATATTTTGCTTGTTCTGTTTGGGGGGGAGGAGGAGGAGGACAGAATAATAATAAAAAAAACAGTGGGAACTAGGGTCTGTGTGCTATTCTTTTTGCTTTCCGTTGATCTATTTTGTTACGAGAAATATATGTAAATTATCCTGTCAATAATGATTATGAATAAGTGGCTAATAATATAGATAAGGAACAACATACTACACATAAAGATGTAAACAACGACAATATGAATACGGAAAAAGGATAAACGACATACACGGTCTTAAAAAGGGAGAAAGGATGTGGTCCATAATATATACATAGTGCAAAATGGGGGAAAAAGATTTGGGGGAGTATAGGAAAGGGAGTTTTTTTTTTTTTGGGGGGGGAGGATTGATTAAGAAGTGCGTGTGTGTAAAGGGTGTTATGATTTAAAAGAATAAGGTAAAAGAAATATAAAACTAGTAACAGAAACAGCTACCACAACAACAAACATAAGGACAATGATAATAATAAAACCAATCTTGGTTATTATTGTTATTAGTATGATTTAAATGAAAAAAAAAAGGATCTATGATGAGGTTATTTTACATGATGATTTCAATAGAGACATTTAACTAATTTAAACATACTATCCATATTAACATGACTACGCTTCTTTTGGGATATGAAATAACAAAAGGACAAAGAATTATTTGAATGGATTCCCCATCGGTATAATATTATTATTATTATTATTATTTTTAACTCGTTTTTTTTTTTTTTTTTTTTTTTGTGGAGCGGCGTTGTTTCCATTCAGATATTTTTTTTTCACCTGCCGCCATAACTCACACATATCACAAGCAGCAACTTCAACTATTCTTTCTCTTCTTTTCTCCTTCTTTTTTTTTTTTTCTTCCTCTTTTCCTTTTTCTTACCTGCTTTCCCTTCATTTGCAAACAACTAAAACAAACCTTTTTTTTTTTATTATTTTGCTTAAAGATTTCATAACTTGAAACATTTCAAACTTTTTAAAACGCATATACATTTCTTATTTTTTTTTTATATTCTGAATCAACAATGTCACAAGCTAAAGCAACTACGACAACAGACTTACAAGATTCCAAGAACGACGAACCTCCTACCAATCGTATCCTTACTCGGCGGGCTAGTCGGTCGGCGGCAAATACATCAACAAAAGATAATTCTTCTGTAACATCTCAATCAACATTTAATCATGCTACTACTACTACTACTACTACTACTGCTGTTAATAATGATACTACTAATAGTTCTACTGTTACTAGTACTGGTAAAAATGACAATGATGTTACATCTCCACAACCAGAAATGATCACAACGGACGCGGTTGCTGAAATTCCTCAAAGTAGTGATGCATCATCCACTACATCAACACCTGAAGCTACACCTAATAATAATAATACCATTGCTACCCCTACTACTCCTACAGCAGCAAACAATAATAATAACAATGGTAGTAATACAACCACTCCCACCAACGCGAGAGTAACGCGATCTCAATCTACTGAATCATCTATTCAAAATAATGAACTTGCTCCTGAACCACCTACAACTAGAAAACGTTCACGACGTAGTGCTGCAATGGTAACCAATAGTAAAAAGCGGGCCAAAAACAACAATAAGAATAATTTAGCAACTCGTGATGAATCCGGAGCACCAACCGATAGAGAAACTAGAAATATGAGCCAGCGCATGACTAAAGAGGCACGCGAGGCAAAGAAGGCTCAACGTGAAGCTATGATCAAAGAAAAGTGAGTGATGATTTCTTTTTTAATAATTGTCTTTTATTATTATTATTATTATATATCATTGTTATATAAACATATAACTACATATAAATAATATACCTCCTTCCCGTTTTAAAAAACATTCTCCTACCCCAAGTAGGTTATAATAATAATAATAATTAGAAGAATTTTATTGCTGTTGTTTTATATCATTTTTAATCTACTATGTTAATTATACATATATGAGTTTTATCTAATTTTTTTTTTTTTTTTTAAAAAAAAACCCTATTTGTACTATAATATATAGATTAGCCGAACTAGACGAGTTGGAACAAGCCGTCCAAGGTGAAACTCACCCCGAATATATAAAATTGATCAAGGAGATCGAAAACAAACGTGCTGCTAAGATTAATGTAACTAAAGCTAGTTATGAGCATCATATGGCTAATTTTACAGAAACTTTTACAACTACACGTAAAGCTGCAAATGATAATTTTATTGTAACTATCTTTATTTTCTTTTTTTAATAATAACAAGAAAAGTCACATAATTTTTTTTTTGTGTCTATGTCAATCAAATATTATAACAACAAATAATGTTTGCTAATTATATTATTATCATTATAGCTGCAGCGGCAGGGATTCCGAAGACAAATGGTGCAGCAAGTGCAGCAGCAGATCAGTAAACTAGAACAGGAATTTTATTCCCACAACACTTCAAGTAAGGAAAAAATAAATAGAACCGTACTTGATATTATTACCTTTTTTTCTTCCCCCCTTCCTTTTCATTTTTCGGCTTCTCCACTTTTTTTTTTATATATATTCCTATTCTTCATTCGTCTCTCCTCTCCTCTCCTCCCCCCATAAAAAACTAACTTTTACTTATTGACTTGACGCACTGTTATTTGTTTGGCTACACAATTTAGGCTCGTTGGACAATCAACATGTGTCAGAATGGACACCGCGCCACCGTCCCTCTAGGCTTGATATCCTTTTTATATGAAACTATTACTTAATAATAATACTATGACTACTAATTTTTTTTTGTTAAGAAAGAAACCATTTAAGAGACATTTCAACAATCCTTAACCAATTCTTTCCCCTCCCCCCTATTTTTTGGACTTTTTGGTTTTGTCAATACATTCCGTAGTTGTTCCGCTTACAGAAGAGGAAGCCAATCACGATATGGCACTTATGCGCTCCGCTGTTGCACAGCAACAGTTACCACCACCGTTACTTCATCAAAAAGAAACCGTTGCTGCCACGCCTTCACCTAATTCACCAAATAGACGTCTTGCATCGCCCATTACATCATCACCTTTTTCAAAACCTTCTAACAATAATACAACTACTATTCCAACAAGTACTGCTATCAATTCAACAAATACATCTATTGCTACTACTACTATTAACTCCTCCAAATTACCTTCACCTTCAACAGGATCTTCATCAATACCACCCACGTCAAAGGATCATATTATTACACGCGGCAGCAGCATAAATAGTAATAATAATAATAATAATAATAATAGTAATTCATCATCATCCCCTTCTACTTCTTTACCCACTTTAGATATGTTGGCTTCATTGGCAGATCGTCAATGCCAACCTCATTATTCAACGAGCGTATCTACTTCTTCATTTATGGTTTCAGAGAAACCTCCATCATCTCCTTCTAAACCTTTAGTTAAATAATAATGATTTATTTTTTCTTTTCACTTTTTACATATATAAACATCTATTTTCTTTGCAACATAAACAACAATTCACACACCCATTATACAACAACAACCAACCAACCACTTTTTTTTTTATTATACACACTATAGTACATTCACACACACACACACACACACGCACACATATCCCTCTTTCTTGCGTATACATATATGAAACTAGTCTTTTTTTTTTTAAAAAAAAAAAAAAAAGACTCAACTCCCTCTTTTTCTATTAGGGGGTTTCACAAATAAAATAAAATAAAATCGATTTTTGAAATTTGTGAGATTTCGCACATTTCATAGATTACAAAAAAGTATAAACTGTGTCCCAAGTAGAGCCATTTCTGAGATCCCCTACTCGTTCTCATGTTTTAACAAAAAAGAAACCATTCAAAAAAAAAAAATAAAACTCTGTTTATTTTTTTCTTATTATACATACACATGTACCAAATACATAAATAATGTAAATGTTGTGCGTACATGCATATAATGATACGAAACCATAAATTTGGATAAACTTAATTATCTTTCTCTCTATCTCTTCCCCCCCCCCCGTAGGATTGTTTCCATGGAAACCAACTTTTTTATGATACCACTTTTTTTTTTTTTATAAAAAAAAAAGGGTGAGATGGGATATGTTGTGGAAGGAAAAGATAACATATTACAAAAGCATATATGATAATATATTTCAAACAAAAAATAAAAAATAAAAAGGTATACCAATAAGCAATTATTTTTTCTTTTTTATCATGAGGTAAAAAACAAAAAAAAAAAAGATATATTATTATGAAAAATAAGAGGGTTTTATTTTTTTTTTGAAATTTAGTTGGAACGCAAAGCCTTATCGAGGATAGCTTCATGATCAACCTAAAAAGAAAAGATAAAAATAATGTCAATGACGGATTCCTCCCATTTTTATCCTTATTCCCCCCCCTCCCATATATCTTCAATAGAAAGATCTCCTTTATTGGACCCAGTATTTTTTATTTTATTTTTATTTTTATTACCTCTGAATAGTCTGTGCCTTGAATTTCAATGGCCAAACCAACCAAGTTTCTACGAAGAGCATCCTTGCTGGAAGCGTACAACATCTTTGCGCGAATCTTGGAAGTATCGGGAATCCTTTAAAGAGAATGAGCACAAAAAATAGTAAAGTCAGTTTATAACTACAAAGCAAAAAAGAAATCGCGAGCGCGCCGAAAAATATAAAATAAGTCTCTTACCAAGAGTAGAAAGTAATCTTGTTTCTGGCACCTTCTCCAGGCTTTTCATAATCGAAATCATAGACAGCATAACGAGGTTCATTTTCGGGCAATTGCTTCAAAAATTCATCATAGTCAGCTGATTCAGCAGTCTTTTCAACAACAATTTCAGAGTTATTATCTATTTGAAAAAATAATTATATTAGATACAAGAGAAGAAAGGAAGAAGAAAAAAAAAACAAAGGTTTCCTTCTCGTTGTTATACTTCTTTATAAAAAAGAAAGAAAGAAAGAAATCGGAAAATCACGGATATACAAAAAAAAAAGTAGTTGGAATTTTCGACTCGTGTACTTTAACCCCCCCCCACACACCACCACCACCTCACATACATACAACACAACTTCCATATACATGATTTTCTTTTATATAACAAACAACAACCCATATATGAAATAAAGAATAAATAATAAGAATAAAAACTTTTTTTTTCTTTACCTGAAAGCTTGAAGATTGCGTACTTGTACTTCTTGCGAAGCTTAAGTTCTTGGAAAACTTCAAGACATTCACTGTTTACGGCAACACCAGAAGACTATATAAGAAAAAAGAACAATACATTGAGTTCCTCATATTCTTTTCTATTCCCCCCATCATCTATTTCCGCAGTTTTTTTCATTTCTTTTTTTTTTCATCAACTAGATAAAAAGGAAACCCTCATCATAAAATAAATAGAACAGTGCTTTTATTTTTATCGTTGGTTGAATAATATATAAAATTCATCTTTCATTGAAAAGCTTACCATTTTTTAAAAAGTAGTGAGTAATTAAGTAAGAAAAGAAAAAAAAGAGAGAAGAAGAAAAAAAACGAGATGAGAAAGCCTTTTTTTTTTTAGTTATCTCTCTCTCCCCTCTCTCTCTCCACTCACTGCACTCTCTATCCTCTCTCTCTCTCTGTTCGCTTTACCAATGACGTCGAATGAAACGCGTTTTTTATTTTTTTGTATTCCGCGATGTAAAAAAAAAACACCAGCCAAGCTAAAAGCGAGCGCTATTATAAAAGAGCACATTTAGTAGCCCCAGGGCCTTGTTGTACATATGTCGGGGTCTTTTTTTTTCCATGAACTATACTACCCCTCTTGACAACCCTTTTTTTGCTAAATCTAAAAAACTAACTGATAAAGTCATAACTTATAAAGTTATTGTTTTAAACTTACTTTTTTTTAAAAAAAAATCATGTAATAAACTATATGTAACTATTAAATAATAAGTAGTTGTAAATTATAATAATAATGATGTGGGTAATTGATATTTATTTTTGTAATACCCTATGCATATAGTATACCATGTAAGGTTCTTTTAAAATTCTTATCATTCCTTTAAGATGCTCGGATAATAGTATTATGGTTCTTCTCTATAGTTTTCTATTTTACAGTCCACTCGTCTCGTCTTTTATGCGCATATAAAAAAAATATATAAAACCTATTTATTTTATCACATTTCACAACCTTTTTTTTTTTGTACTACTTTTATATATAAAAATAGAATGATGATTATTTCACCTGGTAACAAACTGGCTTTTCAACTTTGACGTAACACACATTTCCATTTGAATCATGGCTAGGGGAATTAGATGAAAATGTATTCTTTCAACCCAACAAAAGCTACTGACTATAAAATGGAAACTTCCAGCGCGGTATAAATTCATGCGAAATTCTACCTTTATCAAAATGAAAAATTCGTGTTACATCACTGAAAATGTCCCTGCTTGGTAACTTGTTTTCCATTTAATCAATTCATTAAGGATTTACAGTTAGTATATTTTATATTTATAACTCATATATTGTTTACATTTGTAAAGCCATAGAGCGTAGTGACCAGTTGTGTAGAAATGAATTGTATCAACAGCACAAATATATATTAGATTATATAAAAGGACAAGTTGAGTATATGTAGAAATTAAGCAAGGAAACTGTTGATAGATTTTACTTGATGAGATAAATGATTTAAATACTTATTATATTCATTCGTTGCGTAAAAGAGTCTTGCATAATATACAGTCTTTATCAACAACAGATTAAATGGTTAAGCAAGAACGTATGATCGGCTTTATTATTAATAATTAAAAAAGCTTTTATTATATAATCTTTTTTTTTAAAAAAAAAAAAACTATTATAAATCCGGTAAATATTTTCAGAACAAGTTCACCGGTATTTATCAAGCTTATAAAGACGCCCGTTCATAAACCATGTTTCGTAAACACCTTGCATAGGATCTTTTGTATTCCTGAAGGGCAAGGGGCAGTTAGATTTACTCTCCTTCTGTTGAGAGCCCTTCATTGGGCTTGATTTCTTCTTGTTGTGCCATTTCTTTCACCTAAAAACCGCAATGGTTCACCATGGGAGGTCTAAGGACAGTATTGATGCTGGACAGTTTGGCGTTCATTTATATTATTTCTTACCTGAACGCCTAATTAAATATAAATAAATATTTTTTTGTGAATACGCATCAAAATATAAACGAATGGAATTGTTGTGTGTTTTTAAGAAAAATAATTAATAATTGTTTTACCTACCAAAATTGTATTTTCTCTGGTTTACCTATGGATAAGATTTAAGAGTATCGAATCCTATATACAAACCAGAGAAAATACAATGTTGTTGTGTCTAGCATATATATTCTGTAGCCATTCAAGTAGTCCCCCCCCCCATTGTAATGGTGTAAGACCATTACGACGATATAACCAGCCATAAGGTTGTTGGTCGACATGCTTATCCGCGGTATACTAAGGACAGAAGATAGCATAGTTGAGCGCATGGTTGGATATAGAAGTATTAGAATAGATACTCTACGTATGTAGAAATATTGATTACTAATATTAAAAAATCAACTCTTGATGTTTCGACGTATACAAGTAAATGGTTTTCTGACAACCAGGAAACAGCGTTCGTTTTTATATTCGTATTATATTCTTAACTCCTTTCTATCCTTACCTATTCTTTTTAATGATACTTACGCGTCGTGAATTACCTTGGTAACTTTCTTCGCTACTCTACTATTATTATTATTATTATTATTATTAGTGCTATTGTTATCGGGTGCCTTTCTTTTTTATTAATAATAATAATAACCTGACGTACATCGGGACTATCTTCATTAGGCTATTATTATAATTATTATAATTAGTTGTTGTTTTTACGTATTATAATAACGAAGTACCTTCTTTTTTATTCATACTTACATCTTCTTCATTTGAAATGTTATCTTCATTTAAATTGTTATCTTCATTTAAATTGTTATCTTCATTTAAATTGTTGTTTTCTTCATTTAAATTGGTATCCGTCTCCTGTAATTATTATTATTATAATTAGTGCTATTGTTATCGGGTGCCTTTCTTTTTTATATCAAGGTTCCTCAATACAAACTACTGACTGATCGAACGCGATTGTAAGTATACAATAATCAGCCATGCGCTATTACAGCGATGGAAATTAGGATGTTCTTCACCACAGCTCCTGACGGACCATCATATCTTGTACATTCAAGCAGCGAGCAACCAAAAACCTCCTCCGCTTTATGATGTGCTAAAACAGAGTCATGCCAAAGAGACGCCGGGGTGCCTTATTGTTATCATAAGAGCTATGTCGGCATCTCTAGGCTCCATATATAACAGCCGACACTTTTCTAATATATCGTCGATATGTTTCTTTAGAGGCAGTGGTTGGATAACCTGTTTAAAGGAAATCCTCAAACCTTGTAAAATTGTCTGGTGATGTCATTTGTTCCAAAAACACAGCCCGCCCATCACGGTCTTTCCAGGCAGTCTTGAAAAAGTCCGTGCCAAACATGCTAAAAAGTTCCTGCGATAAAGTGATTGGTTTTGTCATTTTGAGATATCGGTATAGGTAGGGCACGGAAATAAGAAAGCATTGTTGTGGTGAAGTGAATACACATTAGTGAATGTCGGTTATATAAAATGGGTTTCCCGAGTATTTGATGCAAAATAAATGCTCTTTGTGTAATGTAGAAAAACGTTCATTAGAGAATATGGTTGTTGGTAGAAGAGAATAAAATCTAGAAATAAAAAACGCAAAAAAAAAAAAAAAAAAAAATAGTGGTATTTATATTTATTACGAATTATTTATCATCGAGCGAAAAATTCTTAGAACAATAATTGAGGCTGATCCAATATATGTGCATCAGCCAAAATTGGTAATTCTATTCTAATCCATTAAATGATTGGTCGTCTTTTACACTAAAACCTGTCTTCTCCTACTTTCTTTGTTTAATCATTTCATTATGCAATCACAAAGAGAAAAATTTGTTTCTATTTGTTATGGTAACTTTATGTTATTCTGTTTCCTATTTTGCATAGAGAAAAATATCATTACTGCTCGCATATTATTTATAGCTATATAATGATACGCCTAATGTGACACGAGTTAATCTTCTTAATCACAGAATTTTGTTCGCCTTCTTTATCCATTTTATTAGATCGATCAAATACTACATACTGATTTACTATTTTTGTTGTGGATTGTTCCGGAACGTGCAAACACCTTGTATATTATTGATTGTCAGGGCAACATAATCAATTCACCTTATAGGATATACGGATCGTCCTAATATATAATTGATTACATTGCATGGTAACATAGTAACGTAGTAATTTATCATGTTGCTCTTTCACGTTATTTACGTACGCATTAAAATAAGTGAACGTCTTTACATACATATTACGTATCTAAATGATTATATATCATATCAATTATCCAATTTATTAATATATCTATTATTTTATTATACAAGCTATATTATGATAATAAAAATACAATGACGATGTTTTTTTTTTTTTTTTTTTTTTTTTTTTTTTTTTTTTGGAAATTCGTTGTGGAACAGTCAACCGCTTTGAACAACCGCATCAAAATTATGTTTTTCGTAACGTTTGAGTAGACTATCTGTTTTTTTTTAATTTCAACCTGAATATCATTGTCATCAAAGTTCATTTTTTATGCTGTCAAAAATATGGCCAATTATTTATTTTATTTTGTTAAACATGTTAATGAAAAAAAAGTTGCTAACTTGTGCTTTTATTTTGTTCGTTTGAAGGTTTGAGAAGACAGTGGAGAAGGTTACATATGAATAATTCTATTTGACATGAGTTGTATTTTGTTGAAAGAATGAAATCCAAAAGTAAATATTAAGTTAGATCAACTGAATGGAAAATGTGCGTCAAGATTTAATCATGATTCATACATACCATAACCCCAGAATATTTAAATAGTCTTCTACGTACGTACAAATGATTATGGCCGTTTTTTTCTTTGATAACATGACAAAATGGAGGTCTTTGAGCTTATGATGATGAAAGTTCATTAATTGAATTTGATGCAATCATTATTGTGTTGTGATTAAATAATAAGTTATCATATACTTATAAAAATACTGGGTACGTTGTATTGATTGTAAGCAATTGTTTTTCATAGCTATACGTAGCAATAGCTGATGCAAGATAGCTACGACCGCTACTACAGTAAATCATTGTCATTATTAGCATTACGAACCATAGTAAAAAGCACCAGTTTATGACATCACATTTTTAAAATGCTGATAAAACATATATTGAAACCGATAGCCTATAATGAACAAAAAAAAACAAGGAAAAAAGAGAATACATGAGAACCGTAAGTAATATAATAAAAAGACACAATATATAAATTTTTTTTATTAAATCGAAAAGTAAAGAAGGGTGGGTGGGAGGCGAATGAAGTTGATTAGATGAGGGTTGTATTGTAGGAGGAGCGGGGAGTGCTGATGAGGGTGTTTATATTAGGGAAGCGATCAATGAGATAGTTTGCAAATGCAAACCTATCATCCACAAACCCATTGATTTGCAATCAATCAAATGGGTTTGTGGTATCCCGTTTAAAGGAGGAAATACGTTTCCAAATTGGAAACGAATTCCAGTGAACAAAACCTGTTGAAGGTTTGTTTCTACAATAGTTGAAATCATGGTGCTTGCATGGTTAGCCGCCGACACTCTTGAAATATGTACGGTGGTAAAAAGAGGTGTTCTACGTATCTCTTAATAATAAAAGCATGTCGAGCATCTGTCTGCTTCCCGTGTTTAATCCTACTCAAGAATAATTATAAGATATCATTAGAATAGTTAATATGTATAAACAATAATACTCAAAAGCTTTATTACTAATGACTTTAGATTGTCGTTTATGTCACCGCTTTTAATATAGCATAAAATAACAACTTAGTATTCGTACTTACAGATTTGATACTGGTGGAGACGGCTTCCAAAGCGCTCCAATACATTGATCAGCTCTACACTAGGGTCGTGCAGAGTGATGAAAAAAAGAGAATTTTCACGGTATGTCTCCGAGAACACGTTAAAATCCTCATCTCCAAGAGCATTCAACAATGGTACCTGGTGCCGGTACATTTACAACCGATTTGCAGTCCATAATTGTGTGATTGAATGGTTGCGTCAAACAGGTCCAGCGTGAAGTGCGTTGACGATATCGTCAAATTCCAAGTTAAATAAATCGAAAATACGTTGCAATAACTCGGTGGGGAGTGCGAGTAAAAGGTTTTGATTGTCCATGCTGTTGTAAATGTAAAAAAAACAAGCAGTAAGGTTTTGCGATGTAGAAAAAATAAAGAAGTAGCTGCAGTGGGAAAGTACAAGAAATGAAAAGAAAATGTAAAAATAATGTTTTCCTATGTAATCTGCTATTTTATAAAAAAAAATGTGTTCAACTAACGACAGCAATTCGTAAGTATCCCAATTTGACAACAAGGAATTAAAAAATGTTCGGTTGTGTATCTTTAATTTATCAACTCATATATTTTATTTATTTTCCTGCTGTGTCAATCGGGATGCTTTTTACTAATTTTATGTGCCGAGTATTTATTACAAACAGAGGATGTTATAGTTCTTTCAATATGTATTATATAGATAATCACATTCAAGGGTGTATCAATGATGACTCTTTGTATATAATATTCACGTAATAGCCTATATATAAAGATCATTTACCATTCTAAGAGCATTAATTTTTATGTAAATTCAGACTGGTGATCAAAAACTGAAAGGTGTCAATTTTATTGATAGGAATTATTGTTTTAAATAAGATCATCTGTAACAATTATGTTGTTTTCTTACATAAGATTGAGAATAATAGATTGAAATCATTACGTAAATACAAACGAACGTACAGTAACTAGAAAAAGGGTTTATAATTAACATATACAAATTTAATGTACGTATTGGAAAAAGCATTCAATTTATACGTGAATCTAAAACAAAAATTTTGTACTTAGCCTACGTATTTCATTCTCATTAATACACTAGGTACATATGCCATTGATAATAATAGATATATGTCATCTCATTTATCTTATCTTTTCTTTTTAAGATCAAGAAAAAGATTGACTACTTAACTAAATAAAAATAAAAATAAACATATTGAAATCACAAGTGTCTATGAGCAAGTAATTAAGTTTTTATATGTAGATATGCAAGAAAAATAAAGAGTTAGCAGTGTATATATATAATAAGAAAATAAGAAGGGTGCGCAATAATAATAATAATAATAATAATAAACAGAAAATAAGAAAAGTGAGCAATACGTAATAATAATAATAATAATAAAAGAAAAGAAATAAAAAAATAGAAAGAAGCAAAAAATAAAGAGATTATGGTGTGCAAACTACAAAAAGATTATATTCGTGTTAGTGTTACGTAGTGTGATAATGATGCAGTACGTAGATATAATGATGATGGTATAGTAAAAATGTCCTTACTTTATTCGAGCCATTCAGCTCGACAATATACGCAAGTGATTCTATTGTTGCAAGTTCTTTTCCATGCGTTAAAGCAATTCTATTACGTACATAATAAAAGAAAGTAAGAATTATATATTATATTAAACAATTTTTATCAAAATTCATTTATAATCACTTACTTCGTGAACGTTGTTGCCGCAAGTTTTGCAAAAAATGATAGGGGAGCGATTTTTTTTGAATTTTAAGCTTTCGTAGCAAATAGGACAGTCAGAGGTATGCAAAGGACGTTGTTGGGTTCTGATTAAATATAATAGGTGAGTGATAAAGATTGATATATTGATTAAAACAAAGTATAAATTGATACGTATACATATGATAGTTAATACATACAAGTTTTGTTTTGTTGTATCTTTTTCATATAATTGTTGTTCGAGTGCAAGTTGAATTTGTTGATGTGCCTTATCATAAATAATTAATATGAAAAAGAGATTTAGTACGTGCATATAAAAATATAAAAAAGATCTTTATTGTCTCTGTTTCGATTACTTACAATAACAGTTGGGTCAGGTGAGCAAGTAGCAAAAATTTCAAGCAATTCCTATAATGTAGATAATAGATTAATTATTTCAAATCAAATAATGTTCAATAAAGAAGATATACATACAGTTTTTGACAAGTCTAAAGATTGGCATGCAGGAGAAGTTGAATTGACATGAAAGACTTTTAATAAGATTAATAAAATATGTTTACAATGTACGCCATGAAATATGTAATCTTTGCAAGAGCACTTCAACTTACTGCCAATCTGGACTTTATAAATCTAATAGTTTATAAATATCAAAAGAAAAAAAAATTACTTAATACGTAATCAGTACATTAAATTAAACGTTTTTCATTATTATTTCATTGTCTTTCGTTGCATGATGATCTTTACCTCTAGATCGGGAGGGAACGCCTCCTCCTTTGATGATGAAGACGATCCCTCCCGTTCGAACTTCACCTTGGTGGTAACAAAGGTACGCGTCTTTTTCGCGTCCTTTGTTACCTTTTTAACCCTGTCAAAAGAAAAAGGAAAAAAAATAGTTACTCAATAAGCAGTACATTAAATAGAAAGTTTTTTATTATTATTTCATTGTCTTTCGTTGCATGATGATCTTTACCTCTGGATCGGGAGGGAACGCCTCCTTCTTTGAGGACGATGCCTCTCCTTCAAATTTCACCTTCGTTGGAACAAAGGTCCGCGTCTTTTTCGCGTCCTTTGTTACCTTCTTAACCATGTCAAAAGAAAAAGGAAAAAAAGTTATTTAATAATCAGTACATTAAATTGAAAGTTTTTTATTATTATTTCATTGTCTTTCGTTGCATGATGATCTTTACCTCTAGATCGGGAGGGAACGCCTCCTCCTTTGATGATGAAGACGATCCCTCCCGTTTGAACTTCACCTTCGTGGTAACAAAGGTACGCGTCTTTTTCGCGACCTTTGTTACCTTTTTAACTCTGTCAAAAGAAAAAAGAAAAAAAAAAGTTACTCAATAAGCAGTACATTAAATGAAAGTTTTTTTATTATTATTTCATTGTCTTTCGTTGCATGATGATCTTTACCTCTAGATCGGGAGGGAACGCCTCCTCCTTTGATGATGAAGACGATCCCTCCCGTTTAAACTTCACCTTCGTGGGAACAAAGGTACGCGTCTTTTTCGCGTCCTTTGTTACCTTTTTAACTCTGTCAAAAGAAAAAAGAGAAAAAAAGTTACTCAATAAGCAGTACATTAAATTGAAAGTTTTTTATTATTATTTCATTGTCTTTCGTTGCATGATGATCTTTACCTCCAAATCTGGAGGGAACGCCTCCTCCTTTGAGGACGATGCCTCTCCTTCAACCTTCACCTTGGTGGGAGAAAAGGTACGCGTCCTTTGTTACTTTCTAAACTTTGTTAAAAGAAAAAGAAAAAAAAAGTTACTTAATAATCACTACATTGAATTTAAAGTTTTTTATTATTATTATTTCAGTGTCTTTTGTTGTATGATCTTTACCTCCTCCTTTGCTGATGACGATCCCTCTTGTTTGAACTTCACCTTCGTGGGAGCAAAGGTACGCGTCTTCTTTGCGTCCTTCGTTTCTAAAATCTTTTTATCTTCATCATCTTCTTCTTCCACATATGTTCTTTTCATTAGAACAGTTTTTTTTCCTTTGTTGGGTTTATTGGATGACATTTTTCAAGTTAAAAATTTGGTAAAAAAAAAAAAGGAGGAAGAAATGTGTTTTATTATTACGTATTATTATTCTTATCGCCATTTATATTTAAATTTACGCACAACCAGTGTCATTCTTTCAGATTAAAATACCCGAATATTGGTTGTGTGGATAATCAATTGGAACATTTTTTTTTATTGTTGTGATTCAATCAATCCGCTTACGTAGAAATATTTTTTAACATGTTCATAATATTAAACATGATCTTATGGCTTCTGTGATTTCGCTACGTACTATATTGTTTATAACATGGTTAAAATATAATAGTATACAAAGATCTACGTAACTCAAACATAATATCATTGGTTACTTCTCTATCATACCATATTAAACAAACTATATAAAATGGAGCATATAATAATATATAATACTATAACAATCGTATACCAATAATTATATACCAATCATAATCATATAGAGCATATCATGTACGTATCAAGTATATTGAAACCAAAACAACAAGTGAATTTATCATCGTATGATTGGGAAATTATATACCAAAGAATATAAATATAGAATTAACAATCAAATGATAACATATAGAAATATCTTCCCACGCACCCCGATATTTTATTCGTATAATAAAAGACCTAATCGATTCTCACAAGACTGTCTTTTGTTATCTATTTATTCTCTTACCTTATTTTACCTATATTTCCCATCCATGCCACACGTATATGCTTGTGAAAATAATTAAAAGAACAATAGAATTAAATATTTTAGCATGATCACTCCTCTATATTTGTTTCGTAGATTAAGCTACGTAGAACTTTAAAGATAATCAACAAAATAGAAATACTGTGCTTTTTAACGTTTGTGATGAAGAATGAACTGAACATAATTATTTTTTTTTGTTTGCCAGATCTGTATGCAAACATTTATACCCTTCTGATCATGACTACGTACATTAATAAATCATTACGTATAGCTAAATAAAAAATTATAATAATGATAAATAGCGGCTTTTCTCTCTTTTTTTAAATTTTTTTTTTTTATTTATGCTTCATGTTGTTGTTTATTATACATGTATAATAACTAAAGCACAAGTTAATTTAAATTATTCTATTAAAGGGAATAAGATGAGTTATTGGAGATGATAAGGAAGTTGACGAGATGGTTCCAGATAAAATGTACATACATCAGTAATAATATTAATAATGCAAATACTGTGTTTCCCCTGTCACTCCAAAAATGAAAGAGGCATTAAAAGTCGACTACAATTAATCAATGAATGAATCAGCTAACAAGAACAAAAATAATGGTTCAAAGCATTTCCTTATTAATTTTTTTTTTTTTCAAAATTTAAACCAGCTATTTGAATGATATAAACTTACTTTCGACTATATTCATCTTTATTACTTTACAGGATAAAATACAAAGGCTGGTTTTGTATACATTTTCTTGTGAAAAGTCATTTCTTGGTTTAATTCTCACAAATAAAGTAAGATAACACGGGTAGCTTTCAAAGAAGAAATAAAAAATATTCTGAGGCAAAGCAGACACCGGAGTTAAAAAAAACCTGCGTTAATATAATATAGAGGTCGAGAATATTCTGGGTAGATTCTAAAAAAGGCGAAAACTCTCTGACTTAGTTTTTTTTTTGTTCGATTTTGAAAAATGTTGAGATAGGAAGTTGATAGTTCTAGGGTAGATTGAGTAAAGAAAAATATTACGAATGATAGAATTTTGAGAAAAATTCAATGAATAATGAGTGTTCGATGAAATTTTTAAAAAATGAATTTTTTTATGTAACAGAAGTTACTAAGATAAAAAGGATTTTTTAATGTTGAAAATCAAAGTTGTGATATGAAGTTTTTAACGGAAAAGTAAAGTACTAAGGGTAAAGAAATAGGTATATTGGAGGATTAATGGATAGGAATTAAGATGGATAGGTAAGAGAAAATTGGCAAATTTGTCAAGCTAATAATGTCATGGGTTGTAGTTGAATGAATCCTATAAAAGGGTAGATTATGAAAATGACTTAAAGATGACGTGTATAAATGATGATATGACTGGATCTAAAATTACTAGTAGTATTTATTATTAAGGTAGTATGGTATGGATGGAAAATGTGAGTAGAAAAAGACAAGAGAATAAAATATAGAGCAGAAGAGAGTCTTGTGAGAGTCAGTTAGATAGGTTTTTTTATTATATGAATAAAGTACCAAGGCAAAAAGATAAAATTATATTCTTTGGTATATAATTTTTCTATGCTACTGTGGTGGTATGGATGGGAAATAGAAATAGATAACAAAGTAGAAGTCTTGTAAGAATCAATTAGGTCTTTTATTATATGAAAATAAAGTATCAAGATAAAAAGATAATTTTATAGGTATTATTTAATTTTAAGTCTATATTTATATTCGTTGGTAAATAATTTCCCTATCCTAGAATGGTGGGTGCATTTGTTGTTTTATTTCAATATATTGATACGTAGCTACGTACATGGTATGCTTTATATTATTATTATTATTATATGTTTCATTTGGTATGATTTGTTTGATATGGTATAATGGAAAAGTAACGAATATTATTATGTTTGAGTTAGATCGGTGTATATTATTATTATTTATTATTGATGGTGGGTAGGGATATCACACCTACGATGATGGGTTCACTTGTTGTTTTAGTTTCAATATATTCAATACATAATATGCTTTATATTATATCGTAATTGTTGGTATGTTACTATTATATATTGTATGTTTCAGTTGGTATAGTGTGTTTAATATAACATAACAGAGAAGTAATAGATATTATTATGTTGAGTTGGATGGGGGACGTATATTATTATTTATTCTTGATGGTAGGTAGGATTATCATAATACGTACCAAAAAAAAAAAGATTAATGTAGTATTATGCGATTACAATTATTGTGGTTGTATAGTATATAATAAACAAGAGATGACTATGCAAAATAAAACAGTGAGAAAAGATGATTTTATAATATATATTTGATGCAATATAGGATGAAATGGGGGTAATCATAAACTCAAAGGAGTTTACTAGTATCAGCATAATTCATCAGGCAACGGGCAAGTATCATAAATAGTATATGCTAAATTCAATGATCACGTAGATGGCGAAATAGAGCAGAAAAGCAAATCGAAAATGGCGCAAATATCCCACGTAGGAAATAAAAAAAGACCAAGAGTCACTAAAGCAGATCTACATGTAAAAGTCATTAAAATAAATAGTTGGATTAATAAATAAAGAAATATTTCTTTGCTGTACATGTACGTATTAAATTTACGAAATCAAACACAAAACATACCCCAGTCACGACACGTAATGTCCAATAAATAGCGTAAGATGGTCGAATACGTACGTAAGAATTAAGCTTTCGCCGAGAAAAAAAATCAGAGCATTGTGTGTTGTCAGAGAATATAGAAGTATTCAAAGTGTGGAGCGCTTGTTCAGCAGAATTTTGTACTGCACCATTATATAATAGTCATATACGTCTACGGATACGTAGCACATCTTGGCTGTGGATAATATATAAAATAGTTATTGGTAAGAAAGGGAGAAACTTTGGGATAAGAGAGGTAAT